>JACVRA010000070.1:0-257546 GCA_019828545.1 Paracamarosporium sp. OC-R06-R3 | reverse complement strand
CGACGTGCATTGACTGCCAAGACACGGTAAGGCTCGGACCGAGGCCGATTCACCACTAATTCCGGTCCGATCGTACCTTGCATCGGATAGTGGCTCGGCTTGTCGCTCGGTGCTACACTTGGAAGGGATCGGCATACCATTGAACCACTGTCTTGCCAACTTGAATACTATGTAAATCGCTGGTGGTTCGATGATCAGGCCAGTTCGAGAGCACGGATAACGCTCAGCACATCCAACATGCCTATGTGAGTAATACTCTATGCGTTCACCCTTAGTCCTTTCTCCATTCCTACAGTATACATGATATAATGTTCAATGCTTTTTTTTTCTTCTACAACGATACATTAGTTTAATAGATGCCAGGCTACACACATCTTCAGAAAAATACGAGCCCTTCTCTCCACCTACCCTCAACGACCGAACATGGCCGTCCAAAAAGATCACAGAAGCTCCTCGCTGGCTAGCAACAGACCTTCGAGATGGGAACCAAAGCCTCGCCCATCCTATGACAATCGAGCAGAAGTGGACCTACTTTGAGCTGCTTGTCAAGATGGGCTTCAAGGAGATCGACGTGGCCTTTCCCGGAGCTTCAGATACTGAGTTCAACTTTACCCGTCGATTAATTGATACTCCCAATGCCGTACCAGACGATGTGTGGCTACAAGTGCTTTCACCTTGCCGGAGAGAGTTTATCAAGCGCACTGTCGAGAGCGTTACCGGCGCTAAGCAGGCCACCATCAGCCTGTACATTGCCTCGAGTGATTCATTTCTGGACACTATTTTCGGTCTTACGCAAGAAGACATCCTCAACATGGCAATCGACTGTGTTAATTATACGCGAGAGATAACAAAGGACGATCCGATGCGACAGGATACGACCTGGAACCTCATGTTCAGTCCCGAAGCCTTTTCCGACACCGACCCTTCGTATGCTATCAAGCTTTGCGACGCAGTCCGGGAAGCATGGAATCCAACAGCAGATGTGCCGATAATCCTGAATCTTCCTGCCACAGTCGAGATGTGCACACCAAACACATTCGCAGATCAGGTAGAAATCTTCTGTCGGGCATTTCCTCAAGATTCCGTTATCGTCTCTCTTCACCCTCACAATGATCGTGGATGTGCAGTCGCTGCCGCAGAACTAGGCCAACTCGCGGGTGCAAGGCGTGTTGAAGGTTGTTTGTTTGGCAATGGCGAGCGCACAGGGAACGTCGATCTTGTTACACTGGTATTGAATCTCTACACCCAAGGTGTTGACCCTGGACTGGACTTCTCGGACCTTCCAGGTATCAGGAAAACGGTTGAAGAGCTCACACGTATACCTGTTCACACGCGTGCACCGTATGCCGGCGATTCAGTCTTTCTCGCCTACAGTGGCTCACATCAAGATGCGATCAACAAAGGGTTTAAGAAGTGGCAACGCCCAGTCGACAATGGCAAGAAGAACCTTTGGAAAGTACCATATCTCCCACTTGATCCAAAAGACATCGGCGCTACCTATGAAAGCGTGATAAGGGTAAACTCACAGAGCGGAAAGGGCGGCGTAGCATGGACATTAGAAAGAAGTGCAAACCTCGAGCTTCCTCGCAACTTGCAGCAAGACTTCTCCACAGTGGTAAAAGCTGTTTCAGATAAGGTGCAACGAGTACTCTCCCCAGAAGAACTCCAGGAGCTTTTCTTAAGGAATTATAGGGTCCTCGAGAGGGATGGCAAGGTCCTTGAACACAGCGCCACTGTGATTGGGAACGGTCGTGTTGAAATACGCGCTACCATACTAATCAACGGGCTAGCGCGTGAAATTCGGGGCCAAGGGCCCTCCATTCGGGCTGCCTTGTCAGCTGCTCTTGCTGTTGGTACCGGCCTACAGATTTCATTCGATGTATATCCACGCAAGTGGTCAGAAAATGGCAAAGAGCAGGATATGTCACTTGCTATGTGTGATTTGAAGCGTGGAAAGTACACTTCATGGGGTGTTAAGGTTGGGTCGACCCTCGAGGTTGAGCTGCTTGCCTGTCTTTCTGCTGTACTGGTGAGTATATCATGAAGCCGCTGCAAATTGCATACTAATTGGCGCTTAGGGACTCGAAAATTTGCTGCAGAGCTTGCGGTTACTGCCGCTGTTCCATGGAGAGAGAAGTGAGAATGCTGATACTACTGGGTTCTTCCGCAAAGCTGTGTCCGTAGGCCCTTGCTATACTTTTAGATGATGAATCTATGTTACGATAATGCTAAAATTTATTACTTATTGATGATCCTCACGCTTCTAGCACACCTTCTGCTGCTAGCGTATATTTCGTGCCACTGAAACAAGGAACAAGTGATCCAGGTATCTCCTGCTCGATCTTGAACTTGAACCTCCATCCTGTACAGTGCCCAGGCATGAGGACTTGAGGTTTCAATTCTTTAAGGCCATTGATAGAAGCATCCAGCTTTGTCGCATCGCCGTCGGCGAGATGGAATCCGCCCACCACGGCAAACAGAGGCGCTCCACCCCCAAGCTCCAAGGCATTCTTGCAGATGTTGACGATACCGGGATGGCTGCATCCTGCAAATATGACGAGGCCTTTCCCTGTGTTCATCAATGGTCAGCAATCTTCGACATATTCTGTAGTACTTGTCTCAAAAGCTTCGGTACCATGTGGGATGTACCCCACTGGACACTACGAAGGAGCTCGTCTTTATTGACTATTCGGTCAAAGCGCTGAGGTCACTCAGGCTGAATAGTTAATGAAAACGAGCTCCTTAGTAGCAAAGATACGGTGTTCGCAACGTTAAGCTGGAGCTGCACCAACATGAAGGAATCATACCTTTGAGCTTGCACACTACGAATCGCTCATCTAGAATCAGCTCATCCGGCACCCACTCGCCCTTCTCATTGAACCTCATCCCTCGTGGAAACCCCACCTCATACTCCGTCTGTCTCGGCACCTCCCCAGATACTAAGAACATATTATCCAGTACCGCATGCGGAGCATCATTCTTTACCACCGTAGCTCCAGCACTTTCCAGCTCTTCAAACGTAGGATCCGCTTCCAATGACGCTATGAAAGGCCCTGCGTTGAACCCGCGGTATATCGGTCTATTGGGATGCACGTCCATGATGGGATTCCCGAGAGGACTATCCACTTTTCTAGCACTTTGAATCAAGCGAATAGCACGCGGCAAGCCACCAGAGTGGTCGCGATGCCAGTGTGAGAGGTGGACATGTTCCACATCGCTCAGATTCGTGCGAGACCTTTTGACGTTTCTCTCGAACACTTCTTCTTCTGGGCCGGCGTCAAAGAGCAGAGTATGCTTGGATTCTCCTGCAATCCCAGTGATCATCAAAGACAATCCGTGAGCTGAGCAGCAAATTTCGTCCATTCTCATCTCCATTGCGGCTGGTCCGCGGGATCCTGGCGGCAATTCTGTGAGACGGAATGAGGTTGCATCCTGTACGGCTGGGTTGGACGATTTGGAGATGGGATCTAGTTCGTTGTCTACGAGGACTTGGATCTCGATAGCATCTAGTTCCTGAAGTGTGGTCGACATAATGGTGAGTGATGGGAGTGGTGAAGCAGGAGGCTATGCTGGAGGCTATGTAGGATTGATAATGGACTCAGGCGTGTCGGAGTCCTACTGAACTGTAAAAGGTTGAAGATGTCCGTATTTATACTGAAACCGGTGTCTATATATTGACTGTATCTTGAATTGTCTCTCTGCGGTGTGAACTGGCCTCGCGCTGTTGTCTTGCGATGTGAACTAGCGCTGACTGTGCAACATTGCACCCCGCTTGCCGTAATACACCTAAAACGGTAAGGACCTACACCACAGCCTATCAGAGCATCCGCCTCTATGATAGGCGGCAGTGTAAGAAGTCGCCCTTTAGCTCGTGGAGCCGTATCTTTTTCGTATGTACGGATTCGGAGAACCGTTCACTCCGACATTCCTACCGCGATAATTCGGGCTTCCATTTCTACCAACCACGGCCTGCCGCGCAATAATATTACACTACCCACGGAGTTTCAGCACTGCCCGAAGGAACTCAATACACTATGAGGTCGGCGACGTAAATCCCATGATCCTTCGCGTGTGGGAAACAAGCCATCATGCGATTTACAGTCCCCTAAGGTCAATGGAAAAGTATTAGCTAAAAGTGCATTGATACGAGAGCTACATTCATCAACAGGAAGTAAAGAAGAAACGATAACTCTCTTCCCAATTCCCATCGAACCAGAGAAAAACCCAAGGACCCAAGAAAATAGGAATCAATTTCTTCATCTGCATCAAATTCCCTTCATAGTAAATGATTGAATTATGAGACACATCAGCAAGACAATGGTATGATGGGAAGATCTGCGTCCTTATCAATTCAAGGCAACTCTTAACTGCAGATTCTCCTACCACACAACCACTTACATAACAACGCAAAATTTCTTCCTTCCCCATGTCTCATTGTCAACAGCAACGTGTCTTTTAGTAGGTGATTTGCCTTTGAGAAATGCTGCTGGAGCATAGGCGAAGTATCCTACAACAAAAGTTATTATGAGTCTAGAATCAACACAGTGACATGTAACTTGTATTTGAAAGCAGTTCCTAAAGAAATGAAGGGGCATTTATGTGAGAATTAAGCAGTAGAAGATGTAGCGCTTTCGCCACCGCCTAGTGATGATGCAGCTTGCATGCGTAGCGGTATCAAAGATAATTGAAATTGTCTACCGAGAAACTAATAGGTCTCGTAAGCACCGTTCTTAGGCCTACGTGTAGTATGAATCTTTCACAAATCATCGTGTAGCTTTAGTTCCTGGTGTACCAGAAGACTTTCCAATTCTTGACACAATCTTGTGAAGAAGAAAACTCCATACCCACGCAGTAAGGCTAATTCGTGCGTGAATCAACGGATATGTAAACCTACCTTCACAGCCTTGACAATCCCGTTCAGTGCAACATTATCTGCCATAGGACTAGGCACCGGAACCACAAAGGGGACGAGAGTGAACAAGGCAAAAATAGTCAGCATAGAGAGGGGAAAAAATTTCATATTGGAGCTTGGTTTTGGGGCCTTGTATCTTAGGTTAGTTATGGGAAGGGAACCAAGTAGCTGTTATATAGTCTATCAAAATCTTACTTGGCCACGCAGAGGGAAAATATTTGGGTCAGTACGTAATTATGTTGTCTGATTGTTGTCCGGGTACTTTGGTGCACGCTCATGCTTTGTTCGCTGGGTGGGGTATTCGTTCATGTGGAGTTATTGCGGATAATGTACATAATGGTTCAAGCCATGGTATCGTTCAGGAAATGCGCTATGCCCGTGCCATTTAGATCACTTGTACGTCAACATGACAAAAAGTAGTGGCCGTAGACATTCTGCACGATTGGTAGATAAAGCTAAGACTAGTCCTGGTAAGTAAAAAATGTAATAGCACTAAATTCTTAGGGCGCAGAAATAGCCACTTGGTTGAGATGTCGTCCTGCTAACAGCGAGCATTTGCATACGGCTGAGAAGAACACACCTGATACACAAGCGCAAACTTCAAACATACCGCGACCACTGAAGAAATCCAATCTCCACCGCTCGGTTGATAGACGGGAGGACTCAAGCCACGCGGAGCGGCACGAACCGAGTAATTTTAGGTGCGGCAATGATTCGAAGCCCATATCTTGTTCCCCGGTAGACAGGCCGGTAAATCAATTAGAACGCTAATATTACTCATGGCTTCAATCATCGAGTTTACTGCACAAAACACATTTACACAAATGGAATTCGCTAGCACGCTATGTCAATAAAATCATTCATCCGATCGTTATTACTATCAAAGATAGCAAGGGCTACACCCCGTTTCTGCTCTGCTGCTCAATGATATAAACCTCGCTGCTCCCCCGACTACTATTTTCGTCTTTCTTCGCCGTAGGACTAAACACTACGTCTTTTTCGATTTCAAGCTCATCGATGCGCACTTCGGTCGTAGTCGTCTTGTTGATCTCGCCGGCTCGCAGAGTCTGCATTTTTATGCCTCCTTGTGTACTGCCTTCCTCGTCCATGCGGCTATATGCGCCAGCAGAATGGCCTAGAGTGTCGGTGGCTCGGACAGAACGGGAGAGGTGGCGAGGCCGCGACTTCGCGGTATGTGTGACTGAGATGGAGGTGTTTGTGTCGCGCAGTGCGCCCTTGACGAGGTTCATGAGTTGGTTCAGGATGGTGAATTCGATCTTCAGCTTGACCGAGTATACGGCGCCTTTGTAGCTCGTTTGGATATCGTATACTAAAATCATGCATCAGTACGATCGTCTTTTGAAGCTCATACTAGGCAACAAGCAATATTTTGTCCCAATGGAAAGGACTAAAGTAGGGGTACATACATCCAGCGAACTCAAGGCCCAGAGTTGTGATATCCAGGACGATGATCAAAATACTCATGAGCAGTGTATGCGCGATGACTTTCCTCCCCCTGCTTCCCCTCGCGTTTTCCTTCGCATTGAAGATGGGACCCTCGGTTCGCAGCATGATCGCTGTCTTCCAGATGTATATCCCGGAAAGAATGCATTCTTGTACGAAAAACATGGTAACTTGAATTTTCTCTACAACCGAATAGACTGGAACGTACGGCGTCGGATCGCTCGAGCAATTCGTAAGGAAGGTTAGCACACCAGTAACCCCGTGCAGAATGACTCCATCAGCGATGATGTAGACAAGGATCCAGCGCACCCAGGGCGCCTGCACCACAAGGTGCAATCTTGAGTACAATACGATGGACTGCCCAGTGACCATCGCGCACCATCCCGTGAAAGCGATGACGGTGTATCCAATGTCTGTTGCTCGAGAGCCATTGTCGTTGATGTGGTAGAATTTGAGGAACTGGCCTAAACAGTGTACGAAAATGCCGTATGTGGCGATGAGTAGTGAGTAATAGTAGAAGCCCGCGCGGCGCTTGAAGAAGGACTGGATGAGGACAGTGAGCTCGAGGACGTTGTACCAGGCGATTGTGGTGAAGGATGCGATGACAATGGAGTTGACGAAGGGAAGTTGGACGTCGGAGCCAATCCCCGAATCCTCGGTGGCTACCATGGGCGCGGAAACTGTGTCAGCGCTCACTCAGTACAGTATACACTGAACGGATGTGGCTGGCGAGAGCGCAGAACGATCTTTGAGATGGAAGATCGTCGAGAGCGTGGGCCTCAGAACGTAAATCTGCTCCCGACTTTATGGGCACTGCAACCGACAATGGGAAAATGTGATAATATGCAGGATGTTGACTCGCTGACAGTTGGATGCCATAGGCGACTTTATTCTGATTGGTGCATTAGTAGCTGCGTCTCGTACATCTAACTCCGCACGAGAGGGGAAGGATGTTGAAGCTTTCGGGTCCGGGGCTGCACGGCCCGGGGACCGGGGTCAGGACGAGACGTTATTTGACAGTTGATGCAGAACGCGTGGGCGATGAGGCCACACTGCATTGGAGATCCTACGATGGTGAGCCTGGATCAGGTTCCTGGCTGGTCAGGCCACGGTGATGAGTGAAGACTGGGCATATTGGAGAAA
Source organism: Paracamarosporium sp. OC-R06-R3 (assembly GCA_019828545.1). Lineage (NCBI taxonomy): Eukaryota > Fungi > Ascomycota > Dothideomycetes > Pleosporales > Didymosphaeriaceae > Paracamarosporium > Paracamarosporium sp. OC-R06-R3. The sequence continues at coordinate 250,027 of JACVRA010000070.1, read as the reverse complement.
CGGTGGAAATGAAGACAGGATCTCGGATGAAACTCGATACACACGTGCAATGGCAGATAATAGTACATTTTGTACAGATCTAAGTTTTTGTACAGGTAGAAGAAGGCGGGGTATTAATCGGCAGTAAAGGTAAAACCAAGGGGTGCCAGAATTTTGTCCTGGGTGACTTTGTTTGCGACCTCGCCTCCCCGTTCGAGGGCAAGAGCACCGATGATTGCGTATAATGAGGTGGTGAGAACAGATTCTAGACCTGAACCTTGGAGATTATCCGCCTGGGAGTGTTAGCGGGCGCATAACGATGGAATCTTCCGGCTGCCAAGGAGGGAGCTGGGAGTTAGGTAGGCCACATACCCGTTTCGGCGCCCACCGTGTGACTTTGTCGAAGCCATAACGCTCGGCAAGACCTGCTAACCGCGACTTGTCTAGCACGCGGTCCTTTGCTTCGCCTGTGAGGCCAGGCAGACCACTGAGCGCGGGGTGGGCAAAGGGAATGCGGCCAAAGCTGTCTGTCAAGGGGGTGCCGTCGCTCTTCCTTGGCCATGCTTCAGCCTGAGGTGCGTTGAGCAGCGCCTGCGACGTCTGCAGCGACACTATCCGCCGTCCTGTGCCCTGGTCAGTACACTCGTCGTCTGCTCCTTCCCCATCGGACAAACGCACCCAGGAACGCTAGCCGGTCGTTGAATCCTCTCCTGCCATGATCGAAGCTCTTATGGGTGACGGCCAGCCACTTCACCTCGTCTGACAGCATCTTGTCGCCACCAGGGCCCAGCATGCGTGCGTAGGCGTCGTCTAGCCTCCGGGGGTCGTCGTTGACCTTGAATTCGGGCCCTCGTGGTTTGGGTCGCACGCGGAAAGGAGCCATCATGCGCGGCGGCGTCTGTTGCCATCGGGGCCGGTCGGCGGCTTCTGTGTCATATTCGGAGCTTCGCGAAGGTGTTGTGGTCGAGAATGCGCATGCGGAGGTCCGCACGAGTGCTTGCCGGGCGGGTTGCGCGGTGCTGAGGGCGGACGTCGCGGACGACAGCAGGCTTCCGAGGGGTCGTCGAGATGCCATTGGGGCCTGTGATGGATCGAGAAGCGGGAGCCGGGCAGTCTGGGATGTCCACGGCGAGGGCAGCGTGAGGATGGCCAGAGAGCTGATGGAACAAAAGTTCGGATGGCTCCAGCGCGACTTGCCGGGCTAAGCAGTTTCGGGGCAGGCGCGACCCGTCGATGGCAGACGCGCTCCGCAATTCACTTTCACCTTCACTGGACGCGGCCGTGCTTCTATCGCTCACTTCGAGTTGGCTCCTCGAGAGCTCGTCGCGGCTTCTTGCCTCCTCGCGTCTTGATCGAGCCGCCATGGCTGCTATTGCTACCGGAACATCCCTCTACGACCTGCTCGCCGACGCTCTCCCGAAAGACGCCGCATTCACCTTCTACCACTACTCCACGCCGCCCACGAAGTCCCCTCCATTGTTCGCTGCACCTCCGCACAAGAAGCCCGAGCGGACTTACTGCGAATCACACTTCCTCGCCGCTTCCGTCAAAGCGAAGGATTCCCCGAACGCAACAGCGCCCGACGAGCTCCTAGTCCTCGCTATTGAAGTCTTGGTCTACACCACGAAACATCTCACTACCATATTCGTCTCGAAAGCGGACTCAACAGGCTATCTCTCGTTATTGGATACGGGACGATCGCAAGGTGGATCGCCATTGAAAGTGATATGCGGGACATTCGTATCATGGCTGGCAAAGCAGCGACAAAGAGAAGGCAGGAAGACGGTCGTTTCGCTGTTTGCAAGAGCACAGGATCAGTATCTCTTTCCGGCAAGCATAGAGAACAAGGGAAAGCATCTGCTCGATGACAAGGAGCTGGTGCGGTGGTGGTGCAAAGTGCTCGACCCGCTTGTGAAAGAGTACAAGGAAGACGAGGCAGTCAAGTCGCTCAGTGAACGGTTATCGACCACTGAGGACTCTGCGACACCCACGTCAGAATCTACTGCAAAAGGGTACCTGGTTATTCCTGGGTTTGAACCACACGATACGCTTCGCTATTATACTCCCTCGAGCGCACCGAACACACCGCGCCGTTGGGCTGCCGCGCATCCACTTCTCCAAATCTCACCATATCCGGCTGCACCTCCACGCTGCTTAGTACCGCATTTTCCGGATGACCCCAAGGCGCGCTTCCTGGACGAGTTGGACGACGAGCTTCCGGATCGAGGCACCGATGCCATGACCAAGGAAGGAGGCACCCCTTCGCGAAGTAATGGCCAATGGAAAAGTGTCAAAACCCTAGATCAGTTTTGGGAATTCATGGCATTCAGGCAGGAATGTTCTTCTGGTCGGATAGTAGGCTTCATTTGGATAGTCATTACGCCACCGAAGCCGTCCCTTCCTGAGGAGGACGAGACCGAGCCATCGCAACTTTCATCGTTGTCGCAGAATGGGTCGCAAGATACAGCACCATCATTACTACCTTCCAGTCCTAAAAAGAAGACTCCGAAACAGTCAAGACGGCGGAAAAACAATACCGACTACGGACCCATACCGCTTGTCCTTCCAAGAGTCAAGTCTTCTTCGTCAAATCTGTCTGCTTCGTCGACCGGATCTGCAGGAGCAAGAGCAAAGACTGTTCCCGAATCGAGTCCGTACTACTGGTGGCCCGCGAAATCCCGGGGCACTGTAGTATTTTCTTCGAAGGACTACAATCGAGCGCATGAAGTACTCCTGCAGCAAAACTTCTCCACCCGTACTGCGGCAACTAGGAGTACCCGGCGGTGGAAAGAGGAGGTCGCAGTCTTGGGTGGCGTAAACGATTGGGCCAAGACCGTTGTAGGAAGGAAAGAAACGTCAATTGCGACCGCCCTACCCGCCAATGGTTCTACGCCCGTTACTTTGGTTGGTACGAGGAAGAGAAAGCCGGCAGAGATTGACGCCTCTGAACAAAGTTCGAGCGGCGCAGCAATGCTAGGGGAAGGATTGGTGCGGAAGAAGCCAAAGGTCGAATCTAACACCACAAATGGCGTGAACATGTTGGGTGCGGGCTTGGTGCGCAAAAAGCCGAAGAGTTGACCAGCAGCTCTTAAACTACTAACCTTTGCATATCCTATTCTAGGGCAACACATGATCCCCATACTTTGGACAGAGTATTGTCTATTCTATCTTCAAACTTCACTTCTTACCACGGGTTGTGGTGCACGGGTGGTGTGGGTGTAATCTGGTTTTTGGATCATTTGGAATTGCATGTAAGCGTAACGGCGACACGGGACATTGGTATTGAACAGGCCGGCGTTAAGTCTTGCCTTGGGGGCCTTACTTTCTCTTCTGTATACTTTTAGTTCACTACGTTGACGACCCGATCTGCTGCTTGAATATGCGGTTGAGATCCTATCTTGAGAATCAAGCAATGTTCACATCTTACTACTTTGCGACCACTCAAGATGCGGCTCGTAGTGGCTCGAAGGCAAGCTTAGAAGCAGGCATTGCCTGCAATTGGTAACCTGTCATCTCGGGTATCCCGTCGGAACAGCCGGGAGCACAGCCTCTGGCAAGATGGGAATGCGCGTTTTTACGTGTTGACTCCTGTGAATTCACTTCCTTCGCCCAGACTGTCACTTTCGTACCTGCATTAGCTCGCCGTCCACGTTCCGTTTGCAAGGCCACACGTGACGACGAGTTCGAACTCCGCAACCTCCGCGAGTCCCAAATTCACGGTGCGCCAACCCAAACAGCCCACCCCCGCTTCCAACCCACGGCCCGCCACAACCACAGCGCATGCGTCGCTCGGCGCCTCACGACGCTGGGACTGACCATGTCTCCATGGTGCGCTTTTATATCGCCGCGGTATGCCTCATTTGGTTCGTTGTAGTGTGGATTGTATGCGCCATCGGCTTCGTCCAGCTGTTCCGCTACTACTCGAAGCGCCCGCGCCCAGCAACCTGCTTGACCGCGACCAACGAACCGGATGTCCCGCACGTCACCATAATACGGCCGGTCAAGGGCCTCGAGCCCCGCCTCTACGAGTGCCTCGCTGCAACCTTCCGGCAGACGTACCCCGCGACCAAGATCCACAATGTGCTCTGCGTATCCGAGCGGTCAGATCCCGCAATGCCCATACTTGAAAGACTCGTGAGAGATTTCCCAAACGCGGACGCGAAGATTACGGTGGAAGAAGAGGATCCAGTCCTGAGAAATAACAAAGATGCGCTGGGCCCGAACCCCAAGATTAGGAATATGAGTCGCGCGTATCGAGAGGCGAGGGAAGATAGCATCGTGTGGATACTGGATTGTAATGTTTGGGTCGGAAAGGGCGTATGCGGGCGCCTGGTCGATCTACTCTGCGGCTACGGCGGGAAGATGAAGTACAAGTTCGTGCACCAAACACCTTTGACAGTGGATTTGGACTCGCAATCCCTTTCCACCGAGGAACGGGAGCTGCTGCTAGGCGGCGGTGAGCACGCCCTCGACGCCATGGATATCGCAGCGAGCACGAGCTCCGACCCGCGCAACCATTCTCGCAGCCAGTTTAGGAGACTGCTACAACGGGGAGGCGGGAGATTAGACGAGGCATTCCTCTCCAGCGCCCACGCAAAGTTCTACAACGCTATAAACACTGTCGCAGTGGCACCTTGCGTCATGGGGAAGAGCACCATGTTCCGCCGGCAACAACTCAACTATGTCACATCTACTCCCCTGCCCTCTTCCCCGCGCCGGAATCCGGGAATCGACTTCTTTTCTGACAACATCTGTGAAGACCACCTCATCGGAGACGCCCTCTGGCGTAAACCGCAGGCCTTTGAAGAATCCGGATATCAGCCCGCACCAGGGGAAGTGGTGGAGAAATGGGGCAAACACGCCATGCTCTTTGGTGACTTCTGTTTCCAGCCCATATCGCACACCTCCGTTGCTGCTTGTATTGACAGGCGTCTACGCTGGCTACGCGTGCGTAAGTTTACCGTTACAGCTGCAACCTTTGTGGAGCCCGGAACAGAATCTATCGTCTGCTCTCTCTATGGTGCATATGCGCTCACAACACTCCCCTTCTTCTCTTCCTACCTGTCACCTACTTGGATCTCCTTCCTCTTAGTTTGGCTTGCGAGCATGGCATTCTGGTGCACCGTCGATTACGTGCAGTACCTCCTCCTGCACTCTGCCAAAACTGTAGAAACGGACGAATTTACGCCAGATTTCATACTGCCCCAGCGTTCAAGAAGGGCTTATCATCAAGCACCCGCCTTGCAACCACTGCTGGGTGAGAAGACGCCAAGGGAGCCGTGTTTATTGGACGGAGCGAGGAGGGGTTTCAGAGAGTGGTTTACTGCGTGGGCCGGGCGGGAGATCTCTGCACTGCCGATCTGGATCGTGGCATTCTACGGGGGTGTCACGGTAGAGTGGAGGGGCAGAAAATTCTGGGTTGGTTTGGATATGAAGGTTCATGAGATTCTGGACGATAGAAAGGGATAGGGTCCCTTAGTTTTCCTCATATGGGAGGAACGAGGCGGTGCATAGCGCTGGTATAGGGAAAATGACTTTAAGACTTTGATGTTTGGAACGGTTATTTGGAGGCGTTGGGATAGAATCACCCCTGACCTTTAGCATATCTTAGTAGATGGCATAGGGACGTATGTTCCTGAACAGATGTTCAAGTGTTCCATTCACGCTTAGTGTGCCTTTCGCTTGTACCAGCCGTTCATATGGAGGTAAGAGCTTCGGTCAGGTAAGGACGTCGTATACAAGAGATTTTCGAAGTAGACAAGGATACAGTTCTCGAAGTTTAAAAAAAAAAACTAGTGGAGAAGCCTGATTTGGCTGACAGTGAAGAATACAAAGTATAGGCGAGGTAAAGCATGAGCTACCCAGGATAAACTAAAATACTAAACAATATCTATTAATCACTATAATTATTCTTATCGAGTCATTACTGTCGTTCCAAAATCATCCCCTCAGAAACCCATCGCCATCGTACAAACTCCCCGGCGTCCCCTCCGCCCCGCTGCTCGGCGAAATAATATGAATCTTGACGTTCGGCGTCCCCACGCCCAGCACGCTCCTCTTCCTATGCCTGCTACTATCCCGTTTTCGTTCCTTCTCCAACCCACCTTTCTCCTTGCTATCCCGGTCAACGTCCTCTTGCGCAGGGACCTCATCTCTAGCTACCTCGAACGCTCGCTTCCTGCCTGGGCGCGTAGACACGGGCGAGGAAGAAAGGGACAAGAAGCGGTCTGTCGGTTTATTAGGGCTTGTAAGCGGGGGCGTGCTCACCCAGAACTTCTCGCCGTCTTCCCAGATGCTGGAGCGGCGGTTGCGAGGGAGACCAACAGGGCTGCTGGGGCGCGGGCTAGACGTCACCAGCAAGCTCTTTGCGTCCTCAAATACTCTTCCATCCTCCTCTGTTGTCTTACTTCTTTTTTCGTTGTCCTTTGCCGTAGATGTAGACGACGTAGATGAGGTAGTAGCGTTGAAGTCTGGCACCGTGGCGTCTTCCTCCCAGTCGAATCCCAGATCGCCCACTAATGCTCGCCCTTTCTCTTCGTCCCACATCTCGTCCTCGTCTTCCTCGTATCTGTCCAGATCTTCCAGCCAACTTTCTTCTCCTGGTAACGCGATGCTATCTTCGCGCCCAAGATTGGTGTACCGCCGCTCTGCTCTACTACCTCTCTGCGTTTCCGAGTTCATGCGACGGAGTGTTTGTATGGAAGACCGTAGCGAGCGCGGTGGAGGACAGCGAGGCCCGCTTGGCGTCAGCGATGGTACGGCAGCGAAGTTGAGGGTTGGTGTTATGGTAGGGAGCTGAGCGTGTGCGGGACGAGGAGAACCTGGTGGAACGGGTAAAGGGGAGAGCAGCAGGGATGGGGAAGGAGACGAGCAGAGCGAGTTAGGGGAAGATTGTGTGGATAGGTTGGGTGGATCGAAAACCATTGAATCGTGCGGTGCGTTTGTTGTCGAAGGTAGCTCGGTGTAGTGGGCGGGAGGGCTTGAAGGAAATGCGGAATCTAACAGAGTCTGCATCGAATACCCTACTGCAGTGGGACTTGTGGGTTTGGGCGAGCCGTTTTGGTTGGCATTTGCATCTCTAATGATGCTAGCGCTCTTGCTGTCGAAAGGACTGTTTAGACTAAAGAACGCATCTTTGCTTAGGATGGATGGGTCAATGGTATCCAATGGTTCTTCTGGAATGGCAGTATCTTTGATGGGTACGTTGTAAGCTGCACGGTCGCGGAGATTTGAACAAGAATCAGATGGTATTGTCTTTGGTGAACACGGCGGCGAGTCTTCCGATCTGAGGTGTTCGTAACCAGTCATGTGATCAGACTTTGTGTATGGTTCTTCGAGAATGGTCGAGAAAGTTGACGAAAAGTTTCGTGTTAAATTAGTTAATGATGTCTGGTGAATGAGGTAAGGGTGTTCAGGGTCATACTCGTCAAGTAGAAGAGGCCTTCCCGGGGATGAGTTGATATCGAGGAGCGCTTCGAATGGGGATGAGACCATTTCGCCATGTGGTCCTGCATCATCCTTGTACTCGTCAGATGGCCGGGACAAAGCGAACATAGGAGGAGGTGAGCTCAAGACGTTAGAACGCGGTCGATCGTGAGGCGGGCTTGTGAAATTCGAAGGACCGAAAGCCGAGCCTGTGTTCATTCCCTGTCTATTCTGCTGAGACGTATCCGGAAGAGCAGGTTGTGCTTGTGTCTTTACAGGCGTACCTATCGGACCATGATCAAAGTTTGCCATGGACGATGTCGGCGAGCTAGCGGAAAGCGAAGCACGAATACCCATTGTATTCAACTTCAGGTCGGGTGCAAAGGTCGAAGTACTGGGAGGGCGCGGCAAAGACCTTGCGTTCGAGAACCTGAGTTCGACATTTTGCATCTTTTCGGAAACATCTTGTGGAGACTCTTCTACGATATCGTGAATAGCCGGGCTTGGTGATCGGCTTCGCGGTCCCAGCATAGTGGGTATGAGCGAGATTCGGACACAGTTTTGTCGTTTGTGTCCGGGCTTGCGGGCACTAGGACTACCTTTCAAAGCGGAAGGCTTGCCTGCAGACACAGGCGTAGGATCCCATTGGAATGGATTATCGTTACTGCTTCGTGTAGAAGATGCCTGTGTGGAAGCCTGAGAAAGCTGGCGCTTGGGAGCGCCCTGGTTTCCAGATGTGTTCTGCAAGATTGAAGAACGTCTGCGTCGATTTTCTGGAGAACCGTAAGGGGTAACATAGGAGCCTGACCTGCGTCTCGGAGTCGTCAAGCTCCTTACTGCTAAAGGACTGCCTACGGGCGACGACAATTTGTTTAAAGTACCAGTCTCCACCGTACTCAAGTTGGTGAGAGATTGCAAGCTGGAGGAATTGGGGATTTGAGAACCCTGTTTGTCGGCCTCTACAGTTGGCGTTGCCGAGCTAAACCGAGCAGTGCTACTCTTAATAGAACCCTGTGATGGTTTGTTCTTGCCATGCAGGGTTAGGGTGTCGCGAAAAGGTCGTGGTCCCACAATCGTACAGTTCTTGAAGTCCCGCTTAGCCACCTTCTGTACCCGAGCATTGGGCGACCGCATGATCGGGCTCGGTTGCATGGCTAGAATGGAGCTACCTGCTGATTCGTAACTCGAATTTGATTGACGCGATGGACTTCGACTCAACAGACTGCGCCTGCGAGCCTCAGATTTGATCCGCGCGATTTCTAAGGGAAGGATTGGTAGGCCACCGTCTGGAGGGTTTCCCGATGCTTGGGTGGAGGTGCTCACGGACCTCATATGCAGCTGTGGCCGGGGAAATCTGGTCATGCTTCCAGGTCTGTTGCTATCAGGAATATCCGCCATAGACTGAGATCTAACAGGTCGCGTATAGAGCTCCGTTTTGAGAACAGGTTTAGCTGTCAAGCTCCGTCGAAGAGGTTCTGGTTGGAGCTGGTCGTTCTGTGGCTCTTGTTCCTGTACTCGGTTGCGAAGAGCAGGGTGATGACGAAGAAGTGACTGGTCCGAGGACGGACGGCTTTGGCTCTTTCGTGGTGACGAAGGTTCCCCAAGCGGTCCGCTAAGCACTGGAACCAAAGGTGAAGGTTTTGGACTTTCGAGAACTGTAGAGAGCACAGGAGCTCTGATCTTCCTCATAGGAATTGCCCTCCCTGATACTCTACGTCCCAAGAATGGCCACGAAAGCCTCTTCGGCTTTGGTACAAAGCCTGCTGGTCTAGGAGGCGCGTAATGTGGAGGAAAAGATAGAGGCTCTGGCGGGTTGATTGTCTCCACTGATGGCAGATTACCCCATCCCGACTTCGAATTGAACGGCAGCATTGTTTCTCGTCTCAAAACTGCTCGCGGCCTCGTGACCGAGTCTCGTTTCGCATCTTTCCGTGTTTGCACGATCGCGATTCCTCTCTCTTCAAGGTCCGCCATGTGTCTGATGTGCTCACGACGTGCCCGGACGAGAAGTATTACAATAAAGATTGTAAGGCCTATGACGAGCACGCCCACTCCCGCACCCATGGCCCCGATCGTAGGAAGGCTCAATTCCATGGTAGGAGTCTTGCGTATCTCAACCAACATCGTTTCTCCAACGCTAATTGTCTAAACGGTCTCCGTTCACTTCGATTCGACGTTACGATATTGCGGAGAACGTATATTGCCCGCTGAGTGAGTCAGGCCCGATGATCGTAGGCTGTAAAAGTCCGGCAAGCGCTGTTAGGTCAATTTAAAACGTCCAAATCCTCCTCTTACCTACCCTCATCGGCGCAATGGAAAGCGCAACGTAACGAACCGCGCAGTGCACTCGTTGCAAATGCGATCACCGCAACATGGAGGAATCTGAGGGTAAACATACACTTCCATCTGTCTCAAAGGTATTTGTTGGTAGTCATAACAGAATTTGAGGAATGGGGAGAAGATATGGGGAGAAAAACAAGATGGCTAGTCTGCTGAGCAAGGGAGCGGAGGAATGTGGCCGCTTGCTCCTCGCTAAGAAACCATTGGTGATTTTGAGGTGTAGAATGACCAGAATGGCTAGGTTGTAGCTAAGAAACTATTATCTTTGGTTATCGGATCATGATCTTTAGGATGCGGTGCTGATGTGGAGTTGACAGCTTCTAGGAGTACCTTTTGGCCAACCCTTTATCGCGAAGCTATCGTTCCGGTCACCATATCTGATCTGTGTTTGGTACATATCGAGCAACGCGACTTTGTGAGACAACAACGTTAAAACCTTGGGCCAGCCCGTCATTACGGATGTATGGAAGACTGTCTTGCATCTGCGACACCACGTTAGCAGCACCCATTCGAACCGCATCCAGGTACCATGTTCCAGGCGTGTGGAAGAACCGTGCACAGGGCTCAGTTGGGTCTCTTGATGATCATGTCTAGGACTTGAAGGCCATCATTCGTAATGTTCCAGCGACAGCCTAAAGTGGCTGCTTTCGCGCAGTCACTCTAACACGGTTATGGGGCGCCATTCCCTCAAGGTTGCGATTTTGATGCACACTCCATGGATAGCTTTTACCTTTTGTGTCAGTTCGCTTTTGACACAAAATGCAACTTTGGTGGAAGAAGGGTGAAGTTTCAAACACGCGTCGCGACAGATGGAGAAGGCCGATTAGTCATAGCATTAGCTTGGGTAGAGAGGAGCGAACTCGGCGCCTACCCCGGCATTCACTTTGTACGACAAATAAGAAACAAGGTTAGAACTTTGTAGGAACCTTGCACACAGAATCAGGATGGTCTGTCACTTTTTGTGGATTTTCCGATGGTCGAGTGCGCATGACGCGGCCACCCCGGTAAAGTTCGGGATCTCATCGGAGGAATACCATCTGATAAGATGAAGTTTCTCCACTCAACTTCCGCCTTTGGGCACAGCAACGTTGATCGTTACATCTGATAACATAGGATCAAGGGACCGTTCTCGCTCGTGCTGCTCTTTCCAGCGAAGCCTTCCACAGGAAAGAAAATTTGCGTTATACTAGGACTCTCTCGTCACATCCGCTACCGGCACCGGCAGACGCTCACGACCATGGAGGATATATATTCGTGTGTCACTACGATACTGCGACGGGTCCACGGCCTCAAACAACTCATTTATCCTTCATCACAACCATGCTTATTCGGACGCTGTTCGTTGTCTTTGCAGCAGCAATATTACCGATATGCGCTCAGAATAATACGACTTGGCCATATCAGATTTACAAATCGCTTCCGGGCTACGAACCACCTAAGCTCAAGATCTCCAAAAATGATACTACTGCTCCGGGTCACATTTTCTTCCCCCTGAGCGGCGACGGAGCACATAACTATAGCTTGAATATCTTTCAAGAAGATGGCGAGCTTATATGGCAGTCTGGCTACGGTGATTACGCAGCTTTTAGGCCTACGACATTATTCGGAGAGCCTGTCCTGGCCGCATGGACCGGAATCAGTTTTCCCGAGCCTTGGGGGTTTGGATATGGCATTGTCCAGATTCTCGATCAGCACTATGAGAATATTTACAATGTTACATTGTGGAATACGAGCTACCCGACCCTCGAATCCATCTACCCGCTGTACGATCCCACACAATATGACTCATTCAGCTGGATTGATATGCACGAAAATCTTATTACTCCTCGTGGCACGATGTTTGTTGGTGTTGTGAATGTCACGGCGTGGGATCTAACGTCTATTGGTGGTCCTGAGGATGGCTGGATAGTGGACTCGCTTGTACTGGAATTGAATGTCACCAACAGCGCGATCTTATGGCAATGGAGCCATCTTGCGCATGTGGATGAGATTTCGCTAACTGATGCCATCTCGACTTATCCACTCCGCGACCTGGGTCAGAACAGCTCTTATCCTTGGGGGCCCTTCCATATTAACTCCGTGGATGAGTTTGAGGATGGGAGTTTGTTAGTCTCGTCACGGCACTACTGCTCTATATTCAAGATTGGTCGCGATGGGAAAGTGCAATGGACTTTAAATGTGAGTTGGGTTGATTTCAAACATCATATTTTAGCGATGCTAACTTAGACTTCAGGGATACTCTGGAGGTGATTTCGCCCTGAAAAACCAGCTTTCCTTCTGCTATCAGCATGATGCCCGCATCCACGTCGAGAACAAGTCCACAACATTAATATCTCTCTTCAACAATGACAACAGCGCTGTCGTCTCCAACATTAATCAATCAACTGGCATATTCTTGAACGTCAACACCGACACTATGGAGGCTACACTAGTTCAAGAACTCTTCGATCCCACAGAACCGCTCTATGCAGCTAGCCAGGGCGACATGCAAGTCTTGGACAGTGGCCACGCTGTACTGGGATATGGAAGCGTACCCGCGCTCAAAGAGTTTGACAAGAACGGGGACATCGTCATGACTATTAAGTGGGGTGAAGCACAAGAAGTTCAGAGCTATCGAACTTATAAGGCTGAATGGGTCGGAAATCCGAGAACACGTCCGGATGTGTTTGCTTGTTGGGAGGAAGCTAAAGTCAATGGCACGATAAGTGTGTATATGAGCTGGAATGGGGCGACGGAGTATCACAGTTGGAAAGTTCTCGCTGGACCGTCTAAAGAAGGTCTCGAAACTCGAATGACTGTGAATAGGACTGGCTTCGAGACTTCTGCAAGTTTTGACGGAAGTGCGCAGTTTGTCCAAGTTCAAGCGCAAGGTACTGGGATCGAGACAGGAGTATCCGGCGTTGTCACAGTAGAAGTGTGCTAGGAGGACATCCATATCTAACGGTATCAATCGAGTCTTCAACCGCCTAATCGGCGTTCTTTTTAGGGTTTGAGCTCTGTAGTTGCGCGTCCTTTCTAGACGTCTCGTGCTGCCATTTCAAGGAAGACTATGGTCGAGGGTAAAGCGATGGCCCTCACATGACAATGAATCGTCATCCTGAAACGCCTAGTAAACCTCATTACCAAGGGCAATTCCACCTTAGCTAATGTAAAATGTGCACCCTCTTCTGCCTTCTTCTCAACTGGCCTTCACGCCTTCACTCCCGCACCACCTTCCCCACAATTCCCGTACAATGTTCTACATCCCGGAGAGATAATGACATCATATAAGGCTTCTGGTCTCGCATGATGGGGAATAGCGATGTTGGGCGCCCAGACCGTCCTTCGGTCTAATTCCACGTCCTTTAGTAAATCAAGATCATGCGCTACTGTAACCATAGGATGTCGTTGAACAACCGCGTGTCATTGATCCTATTCGAATCCTAGCTCTAGTAGCCTTTGACAAATGCATAACAGGCAACCCATCAAGTAATCCTTCAATTAGCTGAGGTAGCATCCATAGCCTAATATGGTACGGCCGAAAAAGATGGCAGTGAGATGTAGACAGCCTTGTGCGTATATGTATTCGAACATGTCAAGGTACTTATTTGGACTTGCAAAGTCCTACTACGGTTAAATTTCCACTAATTTAGGAGCACACTTTTCTACTTAAGGTAGGTATCACTTGATCCTTTCTTGTTAGCGGCGTATGTACGCACGTAACAAGCAAATAGACCTTAGCGCGCGGTGCATTGACCTCTTGACATGCCGTGTCGGTGAACATCGTACCTCATGGGGTTCTTCCAATCGGGTCCTAACTGCACGGAGTATACTCCTGGCAACACGGCAGTTTCAAAGCTTGTTCCTGCGTTCTCAAACAGTCAAGAATACGTCATAGCTGATCTCTGGTTCTGATGATACTGTGTATAGACAAATGCGTCTCTAAACATATGTAGAGAAATAGAAATCTGTTCGGCATAACTATAGATTGACCTTTGCCTTAATGTTTTCTAAGCCTTAGAAAGCAGCTGTCAGGAAAGAGCTTCTTCTATGAATTCTGTGACAAAGTTAGTCTTCTACCAAGAGCCTACCGATTTCCGACCCCATATATTGCACCCTTGGCACTGATGGACGTCATTAGAGCAGGTTTGGAACAAATTGAAATAGTCCCGGTGAGCAAGGTTAGGCTTCCTGGTTGTAGAACTAAAACTTATATCAGTGCACTACTCCAGGAAACCCTGCACGAGCTCCACAAGGATTCTATCCAGTTCCGCTTCGGCCAATTAACAGGTCAGACTGTGGCTGCATCGTAGCCATTTACGATTTCTAACGCCCCAGATCTAGAAATGTTGACACATGCAAAGTGGCATGGCTCATATGGTGGCGTGCAGACCATCTGATCTCGAGCTATAGCCCATTATTTGTGTAGAGGGAAGACTATAAGTACAGCTTCATGTCCTCAGAAAGGAGCCACCACAGCAGTATTCATCAGCTTCCTCATACAACTTACACCGACGATCCTCAGAACCAAAATGCGCAGCTTCGCTATCCTTGCAGCTACCGTTGCCTTGATGACGCCTGCTCTGGCTAATTTCTATCTTTATGCTTCTCAAATCCGCATCAATATCGAACAAAGCGACGCTAATGGTTATCTCTTCCTTTCTGGTCCACCCAGTTGTGAAGATGTTATGAATGCTGTCCAAAGGACCGGCAGAGACGACGTCAGCGGTAGCAAGCATGGTGTTCGTTGCAAAGGCTGTGGCTCTGCGACTGGTACGATCGATAATCCCGACAACGTGAGCCCTACTCTTGTCGAATTCAACGACGAAGACTACGGTCACTACAGTAAGTTTCTTGGTAGCACTGCTTGACGAATGTATTCTCAACCATGCATAGCCTACTACGCAGATCGCGACGGAGCGCTCGTGGATTTGGATGACAAGGTGGTGGGGCATTGCCACACGGATACCTCTGACGACTACCTCTGTAAGCCACTAGCTTGGAATTGCTTCAGTTACGTACTGATTTTGATGTCTAGGCTCCGATGCGTCGTCTACCTACAGAGGTTGGTCTCAAATCTTCTGTGAAACAGACCTGGCCATTCCGTAGATCTATGGAGCTGGAACGTTCGGATAATCCATGTTCTTCACGTGTTGGACATTCGTGCGGCGGGTGGAATGAATTCGTTTCTTGTTGATAGCTTGCGTATGAATGCAGAAAAATCACACCGTATTCAGGTGTACCAAAGTACTTACGAACTCGCCCCTTGTGATTGTCTACCGGCCGCAATGATGCAGACTGAATATGATGGATATATACGTCACGGTGCGTCAAACTGGGACACTTACGACTAATATGGAGATATGTGAGCTTGCTCACTTGCATCGTTTCTTTGTTAAATAGACTTAAAATGTATGTACACAAGAACAGAACGTTCATCCTCTCCCCGCGCAAACACCCTTTGCCAAGCTAGTGGGACTATAATTAAGCTCCAATGACGGAGCTGATAGGCTTTTGTCCGGGGAAATAGCTTGTCGGCAAGGCAGGAATCGGGATACTCTTCGTCGTTCCAAACGCCGCCTTCAAATCAGCTGCCATGGACGCGGCCGTGTATCCACTCGGAGCTGCAGTCTGAGTGCTGGTAACCATAGCATAGGACTTGCCCGTACCCGCCTTCAAGCAGGCACCGCTTCCGTACGCAGATTGACAGGTCAGAAGCTGCTTGCTGCCAGTCTCCGTCCACATAGCAAAATCAGAGATCTTGATGTCCGTGCATGGCGCTGAGTCCGCACAAGCGATTTTGATCGGTCCACGAGATGCGCCATTAGCCTCAGTGCCCTTCCAGTTCTTGATGGTGAAGTTTGACAGCTGCACGCCGTTACCGTCTACCTTGCTCATGCTTGACCAGTACTGGTCGATGTCAAGAGAGTAGGCGTTTCCGTGACCGATGAAGTTCTCTAGTACAACGTCTTCGACGTACCCACTGCCACCATATGACTTGACCATGAGCATCTGATTCGACTTCCACGTGTAGATGTTGCGGTAGACGACCTGAGAGATCGCGGTATCAGCACCCAAGCTTCCGAATGCAGAGCCGCCACTCCAGTTGCAGTAGATGTTCTCCACGAGGATGTTCTTGGCTGGCGACTTGACAGTGACACACTCATCCTTGTTAGTCACCATGATATCGTGAATCCAGATGTTGTTTGACCAGACATCGATACCATCAAGGCAGCCCCATTCTCCACCGCGAATGGCCATGTTATAAACCTCGCCGTTGGTGCAGGTGTCCATTGAGAAGTGGTACATTGGCGCATCAACAAGGACGACGTCGTGAACCGAGAAGTTTGTGACTTTGTAGGTGCGCAGAATACGTGCTCCCTTGCACTGCCCTTGAGATGCGTGGATCTCGTATCCGTTACCTTTGGCACACATTAGAGATGATAACCGGGGTTTTAAAATGATACATACCTTGGATGGCACCCTTTCCAGTAGAGCTGAAGAACTCAAAGTCTGTCGTATCCCTGATCATGATCATGTTGCCACCATCCGTACCAGTACGGTAAATCACACCATCAAGCTGGATCGCGACTCCTTGTCCATTCTTCAACAAGACCCATGTTTTCATGGCATAGTCACCCTTGGGGATGATAACGACGCCGCCCTTCTGGCACGCCGCCCAAGCTGCTGCAAGCGGTGGCCCGATATCGGTCGTCTTGTCTGCTTTGGCACCATAGCTTGTCACATCACAAGTCTTGATGGCTCTTTTGGCAGCAGTTTTAGTCGTAGGTCCGACAGAACCGGAGAGTTGAGCGAAAGTAGAAGGCAGCAGCGCAATAGCGCTTAGAAAGATCGAAAGACGCATAGTGTATGAGGATCGATAGAGATGAACAGAACGAAAGGCCACTGCACAGCAGGCAGAAATAGGACGCGCAAACAACGGCTAAACAATCAACGAGTGACGAAAGATAAAAGGAGTGTATTGAGTAGACAAAATTGCCGACGTCCTGTTAGAAGTAAGGCCATCGTGCGACTAATATACAATCACGCCCCTGGGTAAGCCATATAGATTAATCCTCAATGCGGAGAGCTAAGCTCCTAGAAAAGCCCTTCATCTCGCTGGGCGGAAGCTTGACCACCACTATAGCTTCGGAGAAATTAGGCGTTTCGAAACGCGCGCTCGGCTGGGCCGGCACCTCGTCAATAACGCCTGTCCTGTTCAATCGGATTCTAGAACGTACGACCCACCTTGTGCGATCGCGTGGTATGCTTTTGCCCAGAAACAGGCAGTTGTATATTGCAACATGCGGGAATTCAAAGAGATTCGTGGAAAGCCAGAGGCGCGTTTCAGTTTCTGAATGAAGAGGATCGACACCAGGGTATGTCTCATCATAGATGCTGAGGACGCGTGATAAGCGACACAAGGTCTTTCGGGTGCATCAGCGACGCATGAAGAGATGCAAACGCGATAGAAAGCTTGGACTGTCCTTGTCGTTATTCAACTCTTGGTGTGGAACTGAGATTCTAAGGCATTTTGATTTCGTGTTGATCGGAGATCTTGAGGATCTCGGAGATAAGATAGTGTTTCACCATGGAAAAGGCCACCGCTAAACCTCCTCCTATGTGAACTGCCGACAATGGAACAGAACCTTGACCATTTATCGACTTCTTGGAGGCTTATTGTACTGCAAGCCTCGTTACATCTTTGGAGCTGATTGGAAATGGACGAAGGCATTACGCGCTCCAACGGATTAAGGCCAAGGTCTTGACTGTAACTGATTACTTAAGCGCTTCCTTTAAATGAAAATGCTGCTGTGTACTACTCAGCCAGGAGGCGGTTCAAGTGATACTGATCTTTAACTTGCCTATACTGTATCTCTTTTGTTCAACGATACGATTTGAAGCACGTGACTTAGCACGTGATAGAACGCTAGTCTAAAGGTAGACTAGTGGGTAGGTCATCTGTACCTGCTTTTTACCTCGGCTGTACCTATGCCTCAGTAAACTATCACGTGATTATCAGAATATGATGCTTTTGACTAAAAGAGCATTACGATAATCCTTGTCAATGTTTCCATTGAATAGACATCGATGAGCGACAGTCGATTAAGGCAATTGAAGCTGATTTCATGGTTTGTTGTGTACATCACGTGCTACAAAAATAGACAATTACAGGGATGCAGGTACAGCCGAGGTGAAAAGCAGGTACAGGTGACCTGCAGCAGGTCAACTTTGGCTGAGGGTTTGTACACGTGATGCAGGGTTCGCTAAGGCGATTTCAGCGCATGGTCTGTACTTTGCTATCATTATGGACAAGATGGTCCTCAGATATTTCTCGACTTAATATTTGTAGGAATCCTGACTTGCAGAGCGGGCTAGATTGAATGCGCGGTAGTTTTCTACAATGCTGTCTTGAATTTGGACTACAATTGAATTGTGTGCATGCTACGCTCAGCAAATACCGTGGTCGGCCTTGGAATCGCCCTTGATAAGGTGTTGGTATGCATCGAGATCTCATGAGCGACCGTGGCTATGTTGTAGCTAAGCAGCATTGGCGGCTGTTGCTAGGTGGGCCTTTCGTGTATTTGTTTCAGGTGTGTGTACTGTTTGTGCAACCACATAAAATTCCCTTGCGATTATGTGGACGCTCATAAACGGCCACACTAGAAACATCAGAACGACAGCTCCGGTAACTAAAACTCGATTAAGAGATACAAAACCCGAAATACGCATCTAAGATGGAGAATTTAAAAAAAAAGATTAATCTCGCTATTGACATCTCTTCTGCACGTGTTGATGTTGCGCATGAAGTAACAGCCCACATAGCGTAAACAAAGTCACGGATACTGAAGCGCCGGGCTAGTGGGATGGGGGTTCCGCAGTAACAAGAAACTTGTTGAGATATAGCGTCGCTCGAAAGAAGGCTAGAGTACCCAGCGAGCGGGAAAGAATGCCCCGACCCACGTTTGAGCTACCTAGCGGTAAGGCTAAAGCTGTCTTTGAAGAAATTGTCCGAAAGAATACTGAGGGAAGAGGCTGTTGTGTATGATCAAAATGGTTGCCGCCCATGCTTGGGATTTTTCTCAGTCTCAGCACATCATTAGATATTAGGTGTAGCCATTGCTCGGATGAGAATACCTGATCGGATGGTTATATAATATATCGAAGACGTACTCGAGCCGGTGCTGTGTTTGGGGTGCTGTTGACTTCCGCAAATACCTTCACTTTGAACTGTGGTTGCCCAGCCAAGTGTGTATGAGATGGATCAATTAGCCAATAATAGACGACGCGTTCTTGCTTCGCAAGTGAAGACCGACGTGACATGCTTTCTGGGCTTGTACGAGAGACATACAGCGTACTTCCCTGTGCAATTGGATCATGACGACATGGTATATTCGAGACCAGCTGTAGTTCCTCATCTAGCGCCACACTAGCATTCTCGAAACACAAGTTCCCTCAAGCAACGGCATGTACATGTGGGGGAACCCGGACTAAATTCAGCAACACGACAGTTCAAACATGGTGGGCGAAGCAAGGAGTGGTCTGTGCGGCGGCGGCGTCGCTGTGCCAACCGACCACAACACTAAACGAACGACGGGAGTCCCTACCCTTGTATTCGCTATCGCGATATACATCCCATCGTCCCCCGCTATCCATCCCGTGCATCTTATACACGGCGAGAGGCGTTGCCACTCGCTGCAGCATCCTTCCTCGTCCCCTCGCCGCCTCGCACGCACGAGGCTTGATGTCGCGCTGTTGCCGCTCGCCGTCGCCCGCTGGATGAAGCTCGAGTAACCAGCATCCGATCGCTCTACACGCTCTCCGGCCATGGCGCCTGCTGCTCCAGGCCTTCCGACGCGCTTCCCATGCTGGTGCAAAGCTGTATACTCATGGGGCGGTGAGGTTAGTTGGAAACGGAGCTTGCAATGCCTCGATATACTGATGATATTCCAGACCAAGCGCGATCTCGGTTTCATAGAAGGAGACTTAATCGAATGCCTTAACGCCGGAGATGGATCGTGGTGGATGGGCCGGTTGAAGCGCGATAGGCGTATGGTCGGGTTGTTTCCGTCCAACTTCGTCGAATTGTTGCCCGAAGACTTCCAGCCATGGAGTCGCAACACAAGCCCCATGACAGGCCCAGGGAGCATATCCAGGCAAAACAGCGGACAGCCCACCAAGCAGACGCCTCAGAAGGCGAAGACGTTCCGAAAGCCCTTCACGGCCTACGCAGCTGCACGATCGCCCAACCCTGCTGCTGCTGCGCGCCAGATAGTGAAGGCCGGCGGCATCGCGCCGAGCCCCAACGGGAGCTTGCGCACGCATAAACCGTACTCTTCTATGAAAAGGTCGTCGACTGAAAGCCGCGAGACCGCGTCTCCTGTCCCGTCTCCTGTCCCATCTCCCGCCCCTTCCAGAGCTCCGTCAAATCTTCGAGCTGTATCGCCCCGGCCAGCACTAACGGGACCAAAATACACGCGCGCACCGTCGCCTGCTCCACCTAACAACTACCAGGATTATTCGAGATCGCCTTCTCCAGCGCCACCTGTGCCATATCAGTCGCATTCAAGAGCCGTATCGCCTGCACCGCCAACTCATTATCAAGCGTACTCAAGATCTCCTTCGCCTGCCCCGCCCACGCAGTATCGCCCGCCATCACGAGCTGTTTCGCCCGCTCCATCCTTCCAGTATCGCGCATACGATCGAGGACCATCGCCCTCACCGTACCAAGATGAACAATTTCGAAGGATGTCAGCTGTATCATTTCAAGAAGCACAGTCATCTCCTCCTCCACCGCCGCCTCCGCATCGCGTTGCTTATAATCCGAGCAGAATGGCCTCTCCTGCACCGCCTCAGCATGGCTACCATACACCTGAGCCTCCATCTCCGGATCCGCGGACTGGAAGCAAGGGCAATTTCACACCATCGCCGCTGACAAATGCGATGGGCGATGTTATGTCCGCGTTACAAGACATGACCATGTCAAAAAGCGGAAACGCTCCTGAGGAGCCCGCTACACCGCCAGGTGTCTGGTCGCCCGAAGCGTTCGATGAGGTGTACAAGGCGTCAGCAAAGAAAGCGCGTGCACAAACATCGATAGGAATCAGCAACGACAGCGGATTCTATGACGGCGAAGGCGATGATCCATATCAGACTTTCGATGACGGGCCGCCCCAAGTTCACAATTACGTCCAGCGCATGGAGAGTCGCTTGCGCCGCATGCAACAACAAGAGGGCCAGAAAAATGACGAGCTCTTCATACCCGGCGATGCTTCAGGCCCGCCACCCGCGGTTCCTCCCAAGAACAAGTACCAGAACAGACCAGGATCGTCCATGGCGGAAGCGGAGTCAGACGTGGAGCGCAGAGGTTCGAAAACACTCCGACATCGTAAGTCAGCATACGAGATTGGGAAGCATGTTTTGGGTAGGACCTTCACAACGAAGACCAATTCGACGACTACGACACATACGAGTAACAGTACAAATCGAAGTCTCATGTCTGGAGCATCCGCAACCAACATGAGTTCCACAAGCGCCGGAAGCTACTACCGCAAGAAGTTCGCTAGAGAGCGGCCGAAGAGCGTAATGGACACCTCTAGGGGTGCAGGCAAGGGTTTCGGATTTGATGACGGCCGACCTGAATCGCCCTTTACAGGCGTCACGTATCGTTCCAGTCACGCTTCAGGCGAGCGCCCTGTTTCGAGTTTCGAGCAGCAAGCTATTGTGGACGGCCCAGATCCGCTGGGAGGGCTGATGGCACCTCAGAAAAAGAAGAGCGGCTTCTTCAGGAAGATGATTGACAATGCCAAAACACAAGCTGCTAATGCGCGCAGTACCATTGCTGCAGGATCCATCAGCAGGCCGGGTTCCCGAGCTGCCAGTCGAGCGGCGAGCAGAGCAGGAAGCCGAGCTGCCAGTAGGCTAGATGGGCGAGGACCTATTGGAATCGCAGGCGGTACCACGGTTCAATCAAACGCTGCACGAGACATGGGTTTGGGCGGGTCCGTTGACTGGGTGCAGGTACGCAGAGACATCAATCGGTCCAATTCCCTAAGCAAGAACGAAAGGATGGAGCGCGCCGATCGCTGCCAGATGATGGATATACCCGTTATCAATCCGGTTGACATTTTGTATGAATCCGCCGAAGGAGACGAGGGTCTGGACGGGCTTCCGATCACAGACCCCACAGACTTCAGCGCCTGTAACCTGACCTTGGTCGACAAAAGCGCCAGATTCGTCAACAGTATCCCTCTAGGGACAACACCTGCGTCACTAGCACAAGGATATGTTTGCAGGCCATACAGAAGTGACGTGCAGCGTCTGAGGGCCATCTTCACGTGGGTTAGCGAGCGTATAGCTTGGGAAGATGACTTTGAAGGCGAGATCGATACACGTCATGTGCTTCAAAGCAAACGCGGATGCTCCCACGAGATAGCTGTTATAGTCGCAGAGATGTGTGCGTCTGTTGGCTTACATGCAGAAGTCGTCCGAGGATACCTCAAGACACCTGGAGAACCTCTCGATCTGGAAAGCGTTGCACGCCCCAACCATTTCTGGAACGCGGTAATTGTTGAAGGAGAATGGCGTATCATGGACTGTTCGCTGGCGGGTCCCACCAACCCCAAAAGGGCCCAATATTCTAATGCCGGTGCCCAAGCCGCCGAGACCTGGTATTTCCTCGCGCGGCCGATGGAGGTCTGCTATTCCCACGTCCCTTTGCTGCCGGAGCAGCAGCACATTTGTCCACCGCAACCCCACGATGTCTTGATGGCATTGCCTTGCGCAACGCCCACCTACTTTAAGCACCAGCTGCACATGGCAGAGTTTGATACCAGTTTGCTTAGTCTGGACAATCTTGAGATGGCACATATCCACATAAACGTCCCGGAAGACGTCGAGTGCGTCGCCGAAGTAGAGGCAAGAGCCATTACCCAAGACGTGGACGGTGACTACTTTGAAAGCGGTGATATCGTCCGGAAGCCAGCACTTGCCCAGGCAGAATGGATTGGAGGCCAGAAAAGATATACTGTGAAGGCAGTACTGCCGAGTGATGAGGGTCATGGTGTGCTCAAGGTGTATGCCGGACCTCGTGGTCTTATGGTGAGCTTCCTCAGGAGCCGATCTTATGTTCTCAGCTAACAATGAGTAGCACTCCAACAAACTAAACCCTCACTCTCTAGCCCTTAGTCTCCCCATCACGCACACAGGGACGAATCCTCCGTACTCGTTCGTCACGCTTCACCCCACTCCCCACGCACAACGCCACGACCTCTACGTCGCCCAGCCGCAATGTGCAAACATCGCACTCAACAACACCTTTGTCTTTACCGTCCGCCAACACCCCTCCTCGCTCACACGCTCCGCAGAACCTTCCACACCTGGTATTAACGGTCGGGCTTCACCCAACCCCTTCGCTCGTCCAACTTCGGCCATGAGTATGCAGAGTATTTCAGCTACCGGATCAAACTACACGAATCCATCGCAAGCATCGTCAAGCTCCTCAGGCAGTAATTCGATGAAGCCGGCCAAGCTCGCGATACAGACACCGTCGGGCAAGATCATCCGGCTGACGAGGAAGAGCGAGCATATGAGCGGGACTAGTGATGGAGATGGGAGTTCATGGGAGACGGTAATCAAGATTGGCGAGAAGGGAACGTGGAGGGGGTTAGTGCTTGCGGATCGAAGTGCACGATGGTGCGTTTTTGCGCAGTGGGAGTGCGCTTGAGATCCTGTCTGCTGTGCATAAAGCGAAAGCTGTACGAGTATATTAATCGTAATGGGTAACTGTAAAAGCCGTTGCATCTTGTTTTTAAGCGAAGCATACTTACGCATGGTTCTATTCCACAGCTTGAAATGCTGTCGGATCGTGGTGGATAGCGATAACTGTTGTTTTGCCTCGGCAGTGGCGTTTGCATAGTATGTTACTATTAGGCGGGTAAGGTGTTATGAATTGAGTGGTTTTTGTGTTTGAGTCCTTGCAAATAATGGTGATTTGTATGTGATGATCTGATGCTTTGTGACGCTGCAGTCAGCACAACTGTGGCGTTAGCGGGGTAAAATCGTCCCTGCCAAGTCCCCCACCACGAGTCATCACGAAAACTTGCTGTTCTACAAACTCTAATCCACCTTTTCATTCATACTTACAGACACCAAACTACTTCGGATCAGTATGGAGGCACACATCAAAGAGTGGCAAGACCGCGCTGAGGCGCTCAAGCCTCTCAATCTCAAGCAGATCGAGCCGCAACTCGCCGAGCTCGACGCCCACCTCACGCTCCGCTCGCACATTGTCGGATATACGCTCACCGATGCGGATACCACGGTATGGCAGACTCTCCGTGGAAACCGCGTCGCACATGCCTATGTCAAGCAGAACTTGATGCCCAACCTGTGTCGGTGGTTCAGATACATCGAGGAGGCATATCCGCAGAAGACGGTTGTCGTGCAGGAGAAAAAGACCAAAGACACCAAGAGCGATGGTGCAAACTACGATATTGGACTACAGGATGTCGGGGACGGAACTGGTATCGTCACTAGGTTTCCACCGGAGCCTTCGTAAGTCACATCCTACAAAAAGTCTGGTCGCGTGCTAACACTATTACAGAGGCTACCTCCACATTGGCCACGCAAAGGCTGCCCTCCTCAACGACTACTTCGCTCACGAGAAATACAAGGGCAAGCTTATCCTTCGCTTCGATGACACCAATCCGACCAAGGAGAAGCAGGAGTTCCAGGACGCCATCGTGGAGGACCTGGCACTCATGGGCATCAAGCCGGACCAAGTGTCCTACACCAGCGACTTTTTCGACCAGCTGTACGACATTTGCGTGCAGACGATTAAAGACGGCTTCGCGTACGCAGACGATACGCCACAAGAGAAGATGCGTGACGAGCGCATGAACGGTATCCCCAGCGAGCGCCGCGACTCTTCAGTGGAGGACAACCTAGCACGTTTTGAGGAGATGAAGAAGGGCACAGAGGAGGGTCTGCGCTGGTGCATCCGTGCAAAGATGTCCGTAGATGACCCGAACAAGGCCCTCCGCGACCCCGTCATCTACCGCTGCAACCCACAAGAGCACCACCGCACCGGCCCCAAGTGGAAGATCTACCCCACCTACGACTTCTGCTGCCCCATCGTCGACTCCCTTGAGGGTGTTACCCACGCACTCCGCACGACCGAGTACAATGATCGCGATGCGCAGTACCAGTGGTTCATCAAGACGCTCAAACTGCGCGGTGTGTACAACTGGGGCTTTGCACGGTTGAACTTCGTGCGCACGCTGCTGTCTAAGCGCAAGCTCACGAAGATTGTGGACACGGGCTTTGTCTGGGGCTGGGATGATCCGCGTATGCCCACCATCCGCGGCGTGAGGAGACGCGGCGTTACGGTTCCTGCGTTGCGTGAGTTCATCCTGAAGCAGGGTCCTAGCAAGAACATCGTCAACCTCGATTGGCACTCCTTCTGGGCCACCAACAAGAAGCACATCGACCCCATCGCATCCCGTTACACCGCCATAGACGACGCTGCAAAGGTCCCCGTTACCGTTGTTGGCGCGCGCGAGGGTGTCATCACCGAGGAGAAAGACAAGCACGCCAAGTACACCAACCTGGGCAAGAAGAAGGTCGTCTTCAGCAAGGATGTCTTCATCGAGCAGGAGGACGCGCAATCTTTCGCCAAGGACGAGGAGATCACGCTCATGAACTGGGGCAACGCCATCGTGCGCAACGTCTCGCACTCCATCAACCCCCTGTCCTCCCCATCCGGACTCAAGACCGTGACCGCCATCGAGCTCGAGCTCCACCTTCAGGGTGACGTCAAGAAGACGTCTAAGAAGGTCACGTGGCTTTCCAAGGACCAGAACCTTGTCCCCGTCGAGCTCGTCGACTTCGACTACCTCATCACAAAGGACAAGCTCGAGGAGGAGGATGTCTTGGAGAACTTCTTGAACCCCAAGACCGAGATTAGGACTAAGGCGGTTGCAGATCTGAATGTGGCAGAGCTTAAGGTCGATGATATCTTCCAGTTCGATCGCAAGGGATACTACAGGCTTGATAAGGCGCTCCAGCACGGTGAGCCGGCTGTGGCGTTCAAGATCCCGACTGGCGGCAAGTAGAGATGTGTATGTGGACGAAAGGTAGTGCCTTACCGTTGATATCCTGTGTTGACTCGGGACGAGTAACGCAGGCCAAGTGCAACCAGGTTTTGGGCTCTTGGGTATACGTTAAAGGGTAAAAAATGGGGAAATTGTATCTACACCATCTGAAAAAACAGTCAGTTATCTACCACCCTAAAGATTACTACTGTGCCGTTCAAGTGAATGTTCATTCTGCCCATATTAAAGAGAGACAAAGTTGGATTTCATTTTCAGTATCAAAACGCAACGCAAAAGGAGTGTCGGGCGAAAACCAACAACAGTGCGCCAACAACAGCGCCACCCCCAACAGACAAGGTAAATCCCAAAAAGATCGACGAACCCTCCCACACGAATGTGCCTATCTCCCATCCTAAACCCTTGCACGTCCACCCAATATGATCAATTTAGTTCCAACTACGCATCTCCTCCGTTTCATCCCCATCCTACGCAGATGTGATGTTACTTCTCCGCCACGACGGGCTGCCCGGTAGAAATAACGCCCTCGACTCTCTCCTCCCCAGTGAGAACCTTGTGCGCGCCGCTCCACAGCCCAAGTCTCCGTTTGATAGCCTTCCAGCTCTCGATGGCAGCGATGTAAATCGCGACACAGCCGAAGCTGACGCCCCACTCCCACGTCATGGCGCCGTGCTTGAACACCTCTCTGTTGATGACGGGGAGGTACACGATGGGGAACATGATGGTGAAGCCGGCGGTGACGGCCCAGAAGAGGAAGCGGTTGCGCCAGACGGTCGGGAAGACGGAGAGGCCGCGCGGGGTAGATGCGTCCGGGTACAGGTTGAAGAGGGAGCGGGCGAAGTGCTTGACTTCCCAGGCTGTGACGAGGAGGAGGAGCGTGATGGTTGCGTACGTTGTTGCTCGGGCGCGGAACGCGACGCCGCATGTTTCGTTCCAGCCTTCGTTGCAGCCGCTTCCTAGATCGCCTCCGCCTGGACCGGCGTATGCGACGACGGCGAAGCTCATCAGGCAGAGCGCCCCCATGAAGAAGCCGTAGATAAACTTGTCCGTGATGAGTTCCTTGGTGAAGACGCCTACGGAGAGATTGTGTGGGGGCCGGACCATGGAGTCTGGCTGCGATTCTTCGAGACCGAGGCCTATGGCTAAGAACGAGGACGTGATCAGGTTGACCCAGAGAATCTCTATGGGAGAAAGAGGGAAGACGGAGTGCGAGTCGCGGTCTTTGAAGGCCAAGCCAATAAGAAGGAGGATGACTTGGGCAATGTTGGATATGAGGAGGTGCATGAGGAACTGTTCTCGTGTTAGCATGGTGTTGCTAAGTATAGGGGGTGTCATGTTGAGGAAACAGGAAAATGTACCTTCTGAATGTTATCGAATAGACGACGTCCTTCCTTCACTGCTTCGACGATAGAGGCGAAGTTATCGTCCGTCAGTACCATCTTAGCAGCGTCTTTAGCTACGTCAGATCCAGAGCCCATAGCAATTCCCACATCGGCCTTTTTCAGAGCAGGCGAGTCGTTGACACCGTCGCCGGTCATGACGCAGAATTGCTTTCTCCTGTGAAGCGCTTCCACCATCTTGACCTTTGTCGAGGGGCTACACCGCGCGACGACGAGCGGCAATCGCTCCATACTGTCGACTTCTTCCTGGCTCAAAGCGTCAAAGTCTCTAGCAACCATGACTGCTTTTCCAACTTGGCCTCGGGGCAGCGAAGCATCGAGAATATCAACAGCTCTCGCTATAGCCTCTGCGGTGGCAGGGTGATCGCCAGTCAACATGTGTACGGTGATACCTGCGACCTGGCAATCTCGGACTGCCTTTTTGCTTTCCGGGCGAGGTGGATCGTAGATAGCGACCATGCCAATGAAGTTTAGACCGTATTCCACAGTTTCACGGTGGTGTAGATCCGAGCCCACAGGTAGGATCTTGTGAGCAATACACAATACACGAAGACCATCCTTGGCCATGTCCTCTGCCAGCCCGTTAATCTCGATCTTTTCAGATTCGGGAATGGCCAACACAGGCAGCATGAATTCTGTAGCACCCTTTGTGTAGACGTCGAGATGGCCAGCTTGTCTATCTTCGTAGACGACTGTCATCTTTTTGACGGACGAGTCGAAAGGAAATTCAGCAGCAAGATGAACGGGTAGTTCAGAGAGTAAATCTCCTTTACCCATGCCAAAACGCATAGCTAAAACCTGGAGAGCGACCTCTGTAGGCTCTCCGAAAGCCTTCCACTCGCCGGCGTTAAGAGTGCTCTGGCCGGAAGCTGTCGTCGGACGCGTGATAGTAGCGGACTGGATGGTTGAAGCATCGGTACCATCGTCATCGTCACTTGTCATGCGTTCGTTTGCTTCCTTGGCAATCGTGGTTTCGTCGGAGGAGTTGGTCGTATACTCAACCTTGGATTGATTGCAGAGTGCGATAGTCCTAAGAAAACGAGTGCAAGCGCCATTTAGAGAGAAGTCGTTTGGGTCAATACGGGCGCTGTCGTGTGTGATGAACCCACTGTTAGGATCGTACGATTGTGAAGTGCCATCTACCTCGAGCGTTCCGAAACCTGGGATAATAGCTCTCCGAGCGATCATCTTGCCAGTTGTAAGTGTCCCTGTCTTGTCAGAACAGATGTTTGTCACACCACCCACGGCCTCTATAGCAGAAGAAACGCGGATGATGACGTTGGACCTACGGCATGTGTTAATGATTGTCCTTTGCACGTAGTAGCAGCATGGAGTGACTTACTTGGCCATTGCTTTAGCCCCTACGGCGATGGTGATTGTCAACACCGCAATAAGAGATTCAGGAATAACGGCAACAGCAACGCAGATGCCATAGATCAGTACTTCGCCACCTACCTGCCATTTGTTCGCCGAGAAGACGATAATGGCAAGAAGAATCGCCAGACCGAAAAGCAAGAGAGCAAATTTGCTGAGACTGATCTGGAGAGGCGTTCCATCAAGCCCAAGAATCGACTTCACCGTCTTGGCGAACTTTTTCCAAAACTTCGCCAGCGGTCCGAGGTCGTTCAATGTTTCATCCTTTTGGCGTAGCATGTTAGCGATCTTGCCGACCTCGGTCTTCATGCCGGTTGAGACGACAATCGCCCTACAACGTCCACGTTTCATCTCACTTCCGGAGAAAGCGAGGTTCAGACGGTCTCCTAGGGGGACGTCTGGATCATCATAGACTTTGAGCGGATCCTTTTCTATTGGCTCCGCTTCGCCAGTGAGAAATGCCTCGTCAGTGGAGACATTCAAGCCATCCACGAGGCGGATATCGGCGGGGACCTACCAAGTTAGCATGGCGAACAAGCTTACAGTGCCATGTCCAACGTCCGAATAGGTATTATAGAGTTCGATTGTACCCGGACTGTTGAACTTGACACTACGAATATGTCGAGAATACTTACGATGTTACCAGTCTCTAGCTGTACGATGTCGCCAGGGACAAGGTTCAGCGCCTGAATCTTGATGGTGTCTCCGCCACGTATGACGATGGACTCTGGCGCAGTCAGGCTTTTGAGAGACTCTATCGTTTTCTCTGCCTTGTAGTCTTGCCAGAACCTACAGAGTCAGTAAGTGTTACAGCAAGAGACGTAGGACGACACTTACCCAACAACAATGTTGAGGAGAATGACTGCGGTGATAACGCCGCCTTCGATGTAATCATCGATACCAAAGCTTAGAGCCATGGTGATGACAAGAACCTGTGGAGGACATGTCAACCTCCACCACTGCGAGCCAAATTCGGGAGGAACAGCATGGAAGATGATGCTCGGGGAAGGCGCGTACAAGTGTGAGACTGTTGGACACCTGCCTCAAGAGAAGCGCCCACAAGGATAGCCCTTCAGCTCCCTTAACCTTGTTAGGTCCATGGAGCCGAAGGCGAGATTCGGCTTGCTCGACGCTGAGTCCATTGCTAGGGGAAGCGTCAGTCATGTACACGTGCTCACGATAGGCTTGAGACGGTACCTGATGTCCACGTCCAGCGTCTCGGCGACTTGTGGTGCGGTCTGGCAATGCCAAGCCGTGGGCGGCGGATGGTTCCGGTCTTCGCGGGACGGTGGGCGCGAAGGGTGGTGTTGGTGTTGGTGTGCAGTGGTTCCATGATAGGCACCTATAGGGGGTTCGGTTTCTTGAGGGTTCTCCTCGGCGGCAGAGAAATCGGTTTCACCCATTCAATATAAGATACACACACGCGAAGTGTCGAACTGCAGTAGGAATAGGGAGAGGCTGCGCGGGGCCAGATATAAGGCGGGGTTACACGCCCGCTAGCGAGCGAGCGGAGTTGGGGTGTGGACCTACCCAAGAAGTGCGTGGGGAGAGGGCTTGGTATCTCAATTGCTCTTGCATGCCTCACCAGTGAGGTGCAAGCACATGATGCCGTGTTGCAGCACCATGCACCCGTCCACACCACGCCTCCGTTGGCAGCCATCGGTGCCTCTGCTCGGGCTGCGCTGAGCAGAGGCTCTGGCGCAGACATATGCAGCTGGTGCTCTCCCAGGTTTGCTGAGCGACAAGAAGCTTGGCTGACCGGCTCCAAGACAAAGCGTGTACCTTTTCACCATGTAGACGCCGCATAGCCACGATGCCGAGACGGCGGGAGCGTTGGCACGGCGCTACCTGCAAATACCCATCATTCCATCAGACCTTGTTTGGATGAAGACGCGTGCATGTCGTCTGAACCGTTTGATCCGATGGACGAGCGTTGGCACTGGGCGGTATCGTTCGCAAGCCATCCATTGGCTGCCTCATTCCTTTGTCAGCGGGCCAGGATCAGCATGTCGTATGTTATATGGATCGACGGCGAGCCACGTTGTGCTGCCGTTCAACGTTGCTCTTGCAGCGAGACGCTCCCCCCCACACTGTGTGCCACACTGTGTGCATGTGACCACGGCGGGCCATGTCGAGAGTCCAGGGACTGCTTTACCACGGCGTGGTCAGTTCTGGACACACTCGATGCTGTCGCATTGGTACAGCATGGCGTCGGAGTGGCGTGCCCGACCCAATGAGACGTCCCATCACCCGGCGGTTCTGTTCACCCACCACGTTGGTAAGACAGGAATCGGTCTCGAATGCGGCGCGACCACCGCGCAGTCTTCAACAATTGTTGGTGCCTTTTGCAGTGTTGGGTTCGCTTCCCTTATCGTCGTCAGCGCCGCAAGGCCCCTCGGCTGCGCTCGCTTCGCGCTTCTGGAAGCATGGAAGGCCTGCACCGGGCTGCATCAGCGTCATCGACATGATCATCACGGTTTCGAGGCACAGGCAAGGAGGAAGCTTTTGAATTAGAACCGTCGCCAAAGAATCCAAACACAAGCGCCAATTACCCCGTCCCATTATGCAATATATTGCCCTCGAACCCTAGCACCAAGCAGATGCCGCCGTCATAAAGGTCGTAAACGTTCGTCTCATCACCATCCATCTCTCAGCATCTCCGATTCTGACACGCCTGACGATCGGCGAGGCGCAAGCTGCACGTCAGCTTCGGCCATCGCTGCCTCGAGCGACATGTTGAACGTCGAGGCGAGATATTGCGCGTAGCGCTGGCGGTATGCTGCAGACTTGTCTTGGCTAGACTTGTACAGCTCCCGACTTGATGTCTTGCCTGGGATAGTGGTTAGAGTTGCAGCCTCTGTTGCGGCGATCTAGTATACCCGAAGCCGGATGTAGCACTATCGAAGGTGGGCTTGGCGAAGTCGTAGGTGACGATGAGGGAGAAGAAGAGGTGCTGTTGAAGGGAAGATGAGGCATGATGACGGCAAAGGTGACTTCAAGGATGCAACGGTCTCGAAAATGTGTCGATCTCGTCTGAACGAAGTAGAGAATCGAGTGGGAAATGGAAGTACTGATTGGAGTACAGGTGAAGCTAGGGGTGAAGCTCGATGATTGTTGCTCCTTCGAGGACGAGTAAGCAGAGACTTTATACGCGGAGGGCCGACCTCACCGCAACAATAGAGATAAAGTTGAGACCCGGACACCGATGGTAACGTATTCTCCTGCATCGAGATCAGGGTCAGCGTCACGCTATCATTGGCAGCTGAATCTTCCCAAGGACGCGTAAAATAGATCGGGCATAGTGCGCCATTTTTCACACTGGTGCAGACGGTCCACTTCACCGCCAGATCCCAGTTGAGCCAACAAAAGTCTGGGGAAGGCCTCGATGTATCAGGGGCAACGATGTCTCCCAGCCTGCTTTGGGCATCGCGCTCCCATGGCTGCGCACCAATGTCGTTTACTTGATTGTTATCCAGGGATCGACACTGCTGCCGGCCAGGTTCACGATAGCTGCGAGCTCTTGCAACAATGCTCACGATACACATTATTGGCGTTATCCCTTTTGCATCTCCAAAGTCTCGCTATGACTAACGGCCAGATCGCGTGCGTGCTGAGTTTTCGCCACCGTCCGACTGGGCCGTTTCTAGAACCCATGGCGATGACACAAGTCACGCATTGAAGCATGCCATACGACGATAGCATCATGACGACCCATACCGTGGCTCCGCAGTGGGTATAGTGGATACAGCCGTCGCCATGCCCAAACGAGCCCGTTGCTCTTCTTGGGCCGTTGCAGCTGTGCCAACACGCTGTGCCACACCCACTGTTATCGCTTTCAGCGTCGCACATGCTGCGATAAAATTGGATCCTCAATTTCTGGCCCCTCCGCAAATGTACTGGCCTACACGCGCCCCTGCAACTAAAATCCAGCATTGCTGTTAAACCGCAGCAAACCGTGCGCAATTACTCGACGTGCTTATCACACGTTGCGAAATCTCCTTCGTCATTGCCTGTGCCAGCTAACACATGTCCCCTTACTGCCCACAGCGCATCAACCACGTCCTTCCAACTTGCATATCGGACAACCCCATCCTTCAGTACCAAAAGCCACAGCGGTGTCTGTGGATGACAACATACCGCGTCGGTCTCATGCCTTATTACGGCACCAAAACGGCTGGGGACCTCATCCGAAGCTCCTCCAACGTCACGATGGCTCTGGGTGTACGGTTCCCACGAATTCCATGCCAGGGTGGCCGTCACGAGGGCTGTCCGATGTTCCGGTGTCGATCATGGGGGGCTTGCAAGTTGCGGGGCCGTCGCTAGTCTGCTGTCGGCAATCACCCCCTCGTGCCTGGATGCAAGGCCGCCGTATACGCCGTCACGCCCTATGCCCGCTGACTGTGCTAGCGGAGGTCATATTCCGCTTTACGCGGTTTGCTCTGTCGTACGGAATTACGCGTCCGTCTGCTTGGATCAGAGATTTGGAAAAGAGAGGAACTCGCCCACTCTTCTCGAACTTCTGCAGTCTTGTCTGGGGTATCGGAAGCGCCGCCCGGAACACTCGGGCAGCTTGGCTATTCAGGCATATTACACCATTACCGGATGCTGCGACATACCATGTGGATAATGTTGTGATACCGCGGTCCATGAAACAGCACACACTCGCCATAAGAACTGCATGCTAGGGAACATCGCGAACTGCATATCGGCCGCAAGCAGTATCCACATAATAGCCAACCACCACTCACGATACAGTACCACCGGGTAGTTGTTCTATATTGAGATACTCTTTCACATTCCGATCACTCACATCAATCTCAGGCACTACCGGCATGCTCTTTTCCAAATACACCTCATTCTCCATGTTTAGACAATTCCCGCGTCCTCAGCCACGTCCTGAGGCATTTTCGACCTGCGCTAGCACTGCCGACGCCTGGGACAGGGGCTCACCAACAACTCTAATCAGACTTCATCTCTCCCTCGACGCCTTCACAAGATAACGAAAAACCGGGGAAGCTACCACGGAGCGCTCCAAGCCACCGATTGGATACCCCTCCCTTGAGCTCAACAGTGATCCCGATGCACTACGACAATCTCGACGCGCGATTTCTTTCAATGAAACCCTGCAGCAGAACATGCACTCATATCCAATAGATGTGCCAGCGAAGTTGAGGGGGCACTGCATGAGCAAATTGTCGGTCGAGGGACAAGATGCGTCCTAGACTGCGCGACATTTGAGGGAGTGAACCCCCGAGGGCTAAACCTATCTCCACAAGATGGCGAACCATAGACTAGATCTGTGAAACGCTTCTAAGCTCACAGTACAGCACCTTCAAAGCTTGGTTGATTCCAAGCGTTGCTTGATCTCGATACACATTCCACCTCAGCATACCCAGCCCATTAGCCGGACCAGCAAAACACCACCTCCAATCGCACGACACACAAGCTACCTCGCCATACGTTTCCTTCGTACAACAATAGCGGGCACAGCAGCCAAAAGCAGCATCAACACCGCTCCGCGCCACAAGCAAAACCCCGCATCTCCGTACATACACGCACACTTCTACCCGTTTCCCCTGCTTTCCACACGTTACACAAACACAGCAAGACAATCTTTGCCATTGCAACTTCGGAGCTCAGTCGAACGCTAAGAGCTGACCACCGGAGTCCGACCCTTACCCTAGATCATGATCCTCCTGGTCATCATCCTCACTATCATCATTTTCCAGGGGCAATAGCGTCCCAGAGGCATTTTCCTCGAGCCAAAAGACGCAGCCACTAACGCGAGAATTGAATTTCCTAGAGTTAGAACCTACCTATCTGTTCTGCTTTATTGGGCTAGCCAACACGGTTGCTAATGAAGATAGACAGTGCGAATGTCACGTTCTCGATTTTCAAATCGGTCTGCTCTGCGGGGTATTCTTGCAGAAATGACGGAACGAACATGCCATGACTTTCAGTAGAGGATACTCGTAGACCATCTGGGTGATGTGGCAAATGCTGTGGAGATTTGCATTTGTGGTTGTGATGCCCTCTTCGGGGCGTGGAGCCGAAATGCATGGTGGCTTTGTGAGCACCACTGAGCGGAGACACGGTGATGTCGGCTGTTGAAGCGCCGAATGCGCCTTTGAAAACATGGAAGCGATACCAATACTGTGATAAGCGATGAACAGTACGTAGGTTCGTTGGGCGGTCTAGAACATGTCGATCTGGTTGGTTGGGGCTTGTGAGGGGGTCGTGGATGAACGATACGAGTAGGTTGCTCAACACTTGCACGCCAATAATACGCGTCGTCATGGCCGCACTAAGCACCATAAGCAACACTCGAGTAAAGACGAATATTTACAACCTCACGCAATGTGCTGATATACGGCGCAGATATAGGCACTTGGTGCCTACACAGCGAGACTTCTCGATCTACCAACTCCCCAGCTCCAACTTCGGCATCTCCGGCATCTCCCACCTCCTCCGCTCCCGCGTCCCATTCGTCCCATTTCCAAACGCGCTCAAGCTCGGTGGCACATCCTCCGGTCTCGTCCCCCACGCGCTCTCCGCCGAACCAAGCGTCAACTCCAGCGTACCTCCCTCCAAAAAGAAGCTATGCTGCAGCCAATTCTTCGTATACGCCTTACCATTCAACTTCGCAGACTGAATGTAGATATTCTTACCCGCGGGGTCGAAGTTGATATTCTTGATAGTCGCCGTCTTACCTGTCTGACCGTTCTTGATAGACACAGACTCGAAGAACGGAGGCGTAATGAAGTAGACGTCCTGCCCCGCATTGGGAAAGATGCCGAGCATAGTGAGCGCCTCGAAGGAGCCCATTGCGCCGCTGTCATCGTTGCCAGGGATACCGTTCACGGTATCGTTGAACTGGCTAGGGATGTAGAAGTGTGCGCGCTCCGCTGACTTCGCCGGGCGGCCTGCGTAGTGGTACAGGAATACTTTGAGGAAGGCCTGCTCGTCGCCTATGTAGGCCATGCCGGAGTCGTGGAAGAAGTCTAGGCGCTTGACGAAGGTCTCTGCGCCGCCGAGCGTCTGGATCAGCGTCTT
The DNA here is from genome assembly GCA_019828545.1 of Paracamarosporium sp. OC-R06-R3. Classification (NCBI taxonomy): domain Eukaryota; kingdom Fungi; phylum Ascomycota; class Dothideomycetes; order Pleosporales; family Didymosphaeriaceae; genus Paracamarosporium; species Paracamarosporium sp. OC-R06-R3. The sequence goes on along the minus strand of JACVRA010000070.1, from coordinate 214,365 downwards.
CATGTCGCCGGGTGCGAAGAATGTGTACAGCCATACGGGCCCTTCGTATGTCTCTCGGCCGCTTGGATTGAGATAGCACCCTGTGAAATCTAGCAGCGGAGAACAGAAGATCGGGTCTTGGTAGCCCCACGATCCGTTCATATAGCGCGGCTGTAGGAAGCCTACGAAGCCGGTATCAACACCATTGATGGAAGAGGTTTGGTCTGCTTTGAACATGTTGTAGAAGTTGCCGGAGCGACCGAGATATTTGTTGTAGTCTGCGGTGTGGCCGAGAGCGAGAGCCAGCGTAGCAATGACGAAGTCGTTGTAGGCATATTCAACGGTCCGTGATATGGAGCGTGTCTCGGTACCTACACCTTGAAGGTCGAGATTTTCGGTCGGAATGTAGCCGAGCGTCTTCCAGGCTTCGAGACCTCCGCGGCCTTGGATATATCAGTATTGAACGTAGACCAAGCAAGGACTGAACTTGCCTTCGATATCCCAATTTGGTGGCTCGACTTCGGCATCGGAGACGAGAGCTTCATACGCCAAGTTCCAGTCGATTCCGCTTGTAATGTTCTTTAGATACGCGTCAACGATGACAATGTCCGCGTTCGAACCGCCTTGCGTAAAACCTAGCTCTGGTCAGCTATTTGCTCAACATACTTTACTCATCTCTGGTATACCTTTGCTGAAACTCATCCGGCAGTCAGGCAACTTCCCCTCGTGCTTGTATATATCCAACAAACTCCTCACCATCAGCGTCTGACTGTGCGGATCCACCAACGTGATAAACGGATGTATACTCCGGAAACTATCCCAGATACAATAATAGCTATCATAGTACGGTTCGTCAGACTTCCAAAGAGGATTTTCACCCGTGTAATCCTGCGGGCTGATCATGCTGCGATAAACGCCGCTCCAGAAAGCCGTCTGAATCACTTCACTCGCGCCTCCGGCCTCGATCTTGATCGCGTCGAATTTTTCCGTCCAAGCCTTCTCCGCGGCTGCGACGGTGCCGTCGAAATCGAAGTCGGCCTGCTCGCGCTCCGCATTTTGACAGGCTTGTGCCTCGCCGATGAAGGATAGCCCGACGCGTACGAGGATCTGGTTGTTGCTTGTGGGCTTCTGGAACTGGACCCAACCGCCGGCTGGACGTTCCGCAAATCGCTCCGTCTCCGTGATCACCTTGAGTGACTTCGTTTTCGTCGTCGCTCGCGAATTGGAAAATACACCTGCATCCTTGATCTGCGCGCCCTTGAAATCCACGCAGAAGAATGAAGAGTAGCTCCCTATGCCAAAACTGGGAGAGAATGTGCCGCCGCCTGTCAGGCGTCCTGATTGCCCGTTGATGTTGATGGAGCCCTTGGTTCTCGTCTGCGGGAGATCCTGGAGCTCGAGCGAGATCAGTGGGTTGAGCGGAGTGTTGGGTGTTGAGGGCGTCTCGGGGAACGTGAAGCGATACAGCGCCGTGCGGTTCGTGGTAGTCATTTCGGCGCGGATTCCTGATGCGATGGTGATGTCGAAGTAACCGGGTTTCGCATGTACTGTTCCATTGACGCGCGGCGTAGCGCGCTCCCAAGAGGTGTAGTTGCATGCATTGACGTCTCCATTTGGACAACCCGCTTGGGCAAAGATGGGGAAATTTCCCAGGCTACGAGCCTGTCTGGATCAGTACACTGCCAGCTGCTAGGTTGCGTAGGACCTTACTCCTCCTGTACCGGAATCATGCATGTGGGAAAATCCTATGATGGAGCTGTTGTCTGAGCTGAAGCCCCCTTGGTTCTCGTCGGCGTCTGTGTCCGGGCATGCTTTCGCCATGCCTATCTTCCGTAAGCATTGCGATGTTGCCGCCACCTATGAAGAAACATACCGAAAGGCAGCGTCGCGCCAGGGAATACATGGCCTACCCCACGTCAATCGTCTTCCGTCTCGAAATTGCTGGCACACAAACCTCCATTCACAGTTCCTATGAGCGGATCCACGTATTGAAAAGGCGTCTTCTGCGCGCTTACGACAGCAACACACGCCGTAAAAATACCATATCTCCACCGCATCTTGTCGAGGTTTTGTTTCTACAAAGAGCCCTGGGCCAATTCCAGAAACGCGCGCGGAAAGGAAGCGCGCTGCGCGTTCCGACGCCATCTATTTAAGCAGCACATTCCGTCTGCACTTGGCAGGTGGCAGGCCTTGCTCACATGCTGCGCGTGCTCTTCCAAGACTGTCGTGTTACATCGTGACCGTTATCGAAGCATGCGGGCATGCAGGAACAGGAAGGTTGTGTAGTTTAGCCAGAACGAGTAGCCCGCCGTTTCTCCGTGTTCGGCTGTGGCTGCGGGGTACATACAATTAGCGGGGGTGTAGGGACGTCATTGCAAGATCCTGAGAAGGTTGGCGACGAGCTTGCGGACGGAGAAAAGATAGCTGCTGTGGCAGTGGCATGTTTATGTGGGTTGGGCGTAGTCGCTTATGTACCTAAGGTACTTTGAGTGGGATTTACGGTTGCATCGTGCTCCTCCACGCATGAGGGGGATGGTTCCTTGTCGATCTGGTACGCTTTGGTGCTTGCAGAGCTGCATGTCGAGTATTCACGAGTTAGTCATCGATGAATATGCAGAGAGTAGTACGAATATCTGGGTAATCCTGGTGAGATTGTAGCCTCGAATTTGGCAATTAGTTGGTTAGCCGAGTCATCTTCCGGCAATTGCAGATACGAGCCACCCTTGTAATCCTACTCTCAAGGCGGGTAAGCTATAACGAGGTCGAGCCTCCGTATAATGCTGCCGTTCAGGTTGAGCGTATTGTTCGTTCTAGGGTGAAATCCATCTACCAACGTATTAATTCGAGCTCTTTGGCCTTAGTCCGGCTCGATTTTATTGGCATCAGATGCGCAGAGGCCATAGATGTCAACTCTGGCGGGTGATTACACCCTCCATTCTGCCATCGCACTCTGACGTGCATTCATTTTTCTGCGAGATTCATCATAGAATCATACGCTAGAACCAACCCTTGAGCGCTTAAACGTCCTTAAGATACAACTGTCCGGAGAAGGAACAACAAAAGAACCGAATACAAAAGTCTACGTTTTCTTATTTGGACATGATCGCGATGGGAAAAGAGGAAAGGAAGTCTGCAGAATGTTATACTTATAGGATACGTTTGCACTCAGCTTCGACCACTGGCCGGGGATACGAGCGAATTGCGAGATCGAATTTACCAAATAATACATTTTTAGGTACCAAGAAGAAACTATTTACTGCTTTATATATGGCCGGTATGCACCTGGACGCTCAGGCCTTCTTCTGCATAGATGTGAATAACCTTCTGCTGAGAATCGTAATTGAACGCCCCCAGTTTTCTGTTCCCGCGGGCATCTTCGAGCGGGATTCGCATCCTGGTTCGCTTGTTTGATGGCGGGCTGATGATATCAGTTGCGAAACTACGCTTCGAACCCAAGGAAACAGTGGAAGACGTAGGCGGGATAGGGTAAACAGTGCCAACCTCTTGTATCTGGATACGTTCTATGGTATCTTCGCGGACAAGAATGCTACGGACCTCCTTTGAGGCACGTGTACCCTTGCCTTGTGTGTTCCCTGAGCATTGGGACGATGTAGTCGTAGTGTAGGCGTGTGACATAGTCTGTTGCGTTTCCTGAATGACCGCGTCCTTTGATGCGGAATTCGCCAGTTCAATGATGGATGTTTCACTGCTTTGGGTTGTCGTCTGTGTTGTCTCGTACTCCGAACCAGTGACCTGAGAACCATTACCCTGCTCATGGTATTTCTTCACCAGCAGAGCGACATCTTTCGCATGGCCGTTCAAGTCGTCAGTGTCTGGGATGTTCCACTTCTCCTTTGCCATGCGCCGCAGATCATCCATCGATACGGCATCTTCCCAAGTACGGTCGTGATGGATTTTCTTCACGCGTGGATGACGCAGCATTTCAAACGTCTCGTTTTGCGCGCGCTCGTAGCCACTTCCGAGAACCTCGGCTACGAAAGGGGTCTTGAAGGCCACCGTCATGCGACGGTCAAACCCTTTACCGCGTTCAATGTCAAACCTAAAAGGTTATAATTAGCTAAGACGTCCACCCAATATCCGTTTTAGTTTATCTTACGCATCGATGTATCGACTTGAACCTAGATCAACTTGCCGGATGCGCCCATGTTGGTTGAGATGCTTAAGGTCGCTTTTTGGGATCTGCTTGTCAACGCTGAGACATCCCACTACTTTAAACTTGGGTTTCGCTGTCGAACGTTGTATCGCCAACGTATTTGTGATACATGCGACGTAGAAATGAGTCCAGTAAAGAGGCTTCAGATCTATTTTTGGTGCCACCTGAGGGTCATAGGACGCACCAATGATGGCAAAGTCACCGAGATCTCGTTGACCTCCCATATCATTGAGATAGTCTTTCTTGAGCTTGATGAAATATCCGGGTTGGTGCGTACCTACATCGCCGAGCAGCGGAAAGTAGGGCATACCTAGAGGTTTCAATATGAGTCCCTCTTGCCGATCGACAAGCGATCGGGCAAACGCCTGCTTTAAATCAGTGATGCCATATTCACTCTTGAAGTCTAAAAGAGTCCATTGTGAGCGCATAGATCGACCAGGTATAGTTTTGACAAGGTCGCGTAATATTTGTCGTCGTTTTTGTAGGCACTGGCGCATGACAGGCTCGTCATCCAACACTAGCACGTCAAAAAAGACAAGCATTAGATGCTCCCATTCGTGAGGAAGCGAGTCCTGCAGCGTGCCGAGGAATGAACCCGACCGTTTGATGTGCTTCCGAATCTTGGAGAACGATAGGATCTTCTGCTCTCGGTCGCTATAGAGTACCATTTCTGCCAATACGATACAGTTTCGTTTGAAGATGCAGTCGAGTTTTCCAATGCTTAGTGCATTTTTAATGGTGTCTTGTAGAACCTCTCGATCTTTCGTCGCGTCTTTACCGTTCTTTGAAAAGATCCGTATGTCATTGGGAGCAGTTTCCACGTCAATGTGGATCTCACCTATAATAAATCAGCTGATATGGTGACTTTGTGTTGGAAAATCTCACAATATTCTCCATCATACTTGACTTCAGCGGACCATGCCCGTTGAGCAACAAGTTGTATACAATGTTTGAATGACCAAGCCTTGTTGAATGTCGGACGCGAAACTTTGACGCCGATGACTGGTTTCAGAAGCCGCGAAGCCTCTAATCGCATCTGCTGTTCTAACAGTGGCTCTGAGCTCGGTGGATAGCAACTCAACTCTCCCCGCAGCATTCGCACGGCAGCGTGAAAATCGTTCTGAAACTTCAGCAGGTCGGGTAATAGGAAGTGAAATTGCCGAAAGACATACGCCTCATCGAGGGAAATTGTGGGATACTCTCGTAAAAGCAGTCTGACAAACCACTTGGCCTCCCAAGATTCGAGCCGTCTGAAGATATGCCTCAGTTCAGTGTCCGTGCTCATATGCCAGTCGCGCTGCTTTTGGATGCTTGGGTCAGAGAATCGATATCTTGCCGCCAACTGGGTAAGCAGATCATCCACTTTCTCAATAGAAATTGCTTGTTTGGTCTTAGCAGGAAAAGTGCCTACAGAATATGTTTTGTGAGCATGTTTCGCATAATACGCAGACAAGTGACATACCATCCCACGGCTTGAATGCCAATTCAGTATATCGTCCCAAGTCACCGTGGGCACCTGTGCTCCAACCACCAAAAAGGGCACCCTGTCCATGATTGAACTGCAGCAATTTGATAATCTTTTTGGACAGTAATGGCGGTTGCAAGCCATAAACTCTGTCTTTCCTCCGATGAGGGAACACTGCTGAGAAAAAGGCAGCCACTGGAGCACTGGGGTCGTCTGCAGGCCAGTCAGCGAAAGCATACTTCGGTACATAGTACACCTCAGATATACTCACTCAGATCTTCCCTATGTTCGTTGCACCATTTAATCACATGTTGGCGAATGTGCTGTTCTTCCTTGTCTGGAGCATATCGCGGACGCCGGGTCGACACTTTCTCTGCTCCTTCTAAGAAGGCGCACAAGTCGCCAAACGTAAGGACCATGGAACCGGGAGTGTTATCATAGGAGCGATTTATTGATGGAGGAATGAGAATATGGATGATTCAGATATGAAGTTGACCTGTAATTGGAACTATGGCCTCGAGACAAGCCGGTTTGAAATACTAAAATTTCGAGTAGTGGGGGAGCACATCGCAAGCCAAGAGCATACTGCCGCTATGCAGAAAGGGTCCAATCCAGTGAAACTGCGCGTTTGATCTGTACCACTCGAAAACGTCGTTGCCGTTAATACTAGGTCAAATGCATGTCGATATGGGAAGACAGTAGAGATAAAGGTGATCCAAACCCGTAGGTAGGAGGCGGAAGGATGCTGCGCGCTCTGTGCCCGGGAAAGAAACCGCGTCGACGCTACTGCACGACATCAGCTGAGCACGCGCCTGGCGAATCTACATCGGAAAAGCCCCACTTTGTGCTTGCTTTGTGCACAGACTTCGACAGTAGCTCTCAGACTACATGACTCAATCCGACGAAAAATAAAAGGACTATGGGAACAATGGGTGCCGACCGACATGTGCGTTCAACGTTGTGGACTCTCCTAGCGTGACTAAGTAAGCCGCTGCGCACTCGATCCATCTAGGCAACGGCACCGGAAATCTAGGCAGACTTCAATTATCTTACCACCTATATGACTTTCCAACCACAAAAGCCACCAAGTTCTGTTCCTTACTCCCGAACATGAACGGTTTGCTATACAACCCGACTCTCGTGGTGCTAGTCCGCTATACAGCGATCCCAGTAAACCACTTCTAAAGACAACAACGACACATCAAGAATCAAGGCAAATTCATTCTTGCAACAAGCATGACCATTTCTCAAGCTTCAAATAATCTACCAAATATATTGTGACTCCAAAAGAAGAAAAAGAACAAAAAACCAACTCACCACACACGGCATACTCCTGACCATGGCCCAACACCCACAATCGCACCCCTCAATAGCAGTCCACATAACCACCACCTCCCCCATCCTCGATCTCTCCCAGCAAACCCCCTTCACAGTCAACATCACTCTCACCCTCAACCACACCCACCCCATAACCTTCGCCCCCCGCCTCGCCACCCTCTTCGACGGCAAAGCCCTCTACGCCAACGGCCTCACCATCACAAACACATCCACCGGCGACCCCGTCCCACGAAGCACCAGAGACGCGCACTACGAGAGTTCCGACTCTCCACTCGAAGACGCGACGCCCTCGGTGCAGACTACATCCCGCTTCGTAACGCTGCATCCAGGGCGGGAACACGTGCTGCATGCGACGCTGAAGCCTGTCCTCGCCAATGCCACGTTCCCCACGCAGGGCCTGACGTTCGAGGAAATTAAGGCGAAACAAGCGGTGCTGCCGAAGACGTGGAGGTGGTGTGGTGTTTGGGGGATGCGGGATGGAGGGGTGTATGAGGTTGGGGTTAGTGAGGGGGCAGGGGTGAGGGCGTGGATACAGGGGGGTTTGTGGGAGTTGGTGGTGAAGAGGGTGCTGGGGTGGAGGCCGGAGGTTAGGAGGGATGTTGTGCCGTTTGTGGTTATGGGTACGGCGCGGTTCGAGATGAGGAGGCCGGATGGGGATGGGAGGTTGGATTGGCCTTAGGATAGGCTGGTGCGTGATATGTAATAAGGGTTTAATTGATACTGCTTGTTTGTGGTGTTTGACTGTGATGTTAGGATGTTGTGGAAATACTGGTAGCTCTGGGGTTTGAGACGTGTTATGTAGTCGTTGTACTTGATGTGTTAATGAATAGTCTGAAGATCTGTGTGTTTTGCGTAGAATATATAACCTGTTAGTGGAGACTGCGATGTTCATGAAATGCCGTACGAGTCGCACGAACTATTATCTACCGGATCTTGGACTCCCAGCAGGGCATATCCACCATATCGGCCCCCACCTGTGTATAGCATGTTCTGCTCAGGCGCACATGAGTGTTTCTGTGCGTGTACGGCATCTCTGCGTTCAAAGACATCTTGTCCAACATCGAACAGCAGTGTTTAACAACTGCCTCGCTATCCCTAGAGAGCAGATGCTTACAAACTGGTTAGCACGTCGGACGCCGGAGTTGCGAGCGCGTTACGTCAAGCTCGTGAGCTAGTCACGCGTCGCACGAAATATCTCGGGCTCGGTGCGTCAACGTAGAACATGATGACATCTAGCTCTCGCTTTCCGTAGCGCAACAACAACAAGAAGAAGAAGAAAAATTGAAGTATGTAATCTACTCAATTGTAGCTAGGAGTATTCTCCATATTTTTTTCTCTCTTAAAAAGTATACTAGGTTGTGTAGCCTTCGCGTTCTGTAGCGTTAAACAGGTGTGTTTCTGTGAGTACGAGCTATTTCGTGCGGGTGCGTGCTAGTGCATGAGTACTAGGGCGGACCTGATCCTCCGACCACTATATAACCAAGCGCGCGTATCCGTCGTCTCAGAAGGCCAGGCAATACCCTTCTGCCAGGCGACGCCGTTGCTTGACCAATCGAATCTCGGCTGTTCGACGTTGCATCGGACTGCTGCATTGGGAAAGGAACGCCTACCGCTCCTCCAGCACCCGTGTTCAACAGTTCCTCTGATCGTGTTGTAAGTGACGTCCGTCTCCAATGCAGACAGAGCTGCCATTTATACCTCGTGGGTGAACAGTTGAGCTGATCAGCGCCAGATCCACGATGCCTAGCAACCTCATACCAAACACCAAAGGCCACGATGAGGCGCGCGCAAACGATCCGCGCTCGGAGGAGTCAAAGAAAAGAGACCTAATCTCCCGCGGCGACTACACGCCGACGCCCTTCGGCAAGCTGGTCTTCGTGCTTGGCCGCGCCATTGACCCCCTCATCCAGTACTCCATCCTGCATGGCGCGGGAACAGGACTCCTCCACCAGATCGGCCTGCGCACACTACCTCCGGGAATTCCCTCGAGCACGGGCATCAGCGCGATTGACGGGCTGGGACTGTCGCCGTATCGCCTGGTGCTCCTAAGCATGGCGGTGGGAAGCGCAGCGAAGCAGAATGTATGGGCCGTCGCGCTATCTGGAGAACCCATGAGCGTGAGCAACGCCATCAGCATCGCCATATTCAACACGGTGTTCAACAGCATCAACTCGTACGCTTTTCTCATCCGCGCGACTTCAGCGTCGCTGGAATCCGAGTTCCCCCAGCCGGCGCTGCTTGCGGGTGGTGTGCTGTATGTGACGGGTCTACTTACGGAATTTATCTCGGAGGCTCAGCGCAAGAGATTCAAGAGTGATCCTAAGAACAAGGGCAAGCCGTACACTGGGGGGCTGTGGAGCTTTGCAAGGCACATCAACTACGGAGGGTACACTCTTTGGAGAGCTGGATATGCTCTTAGTGGAGGAGGCTGGGTTATGGGAGCGCTCATTGGAGCGTTCTTCTTCACGGATTTCGCTACACGGGCGGTACCCGTTCTGAACGAGTAAGCATGGCCAGACGGCGTCTTTGGACCGCGCTAACGGTGATTTCAGATACTGCGAGAAGAGGTATGGGGAGGACTGGGAGACGTTCAAGAAACAGACCAGGTATCGGCTGATTCCTGGCATCTACTAGGCGGCGTCTAGTGTGGCGTGTGGGCGAGGACCTGGAGCGCTCTATAAGCGGTGTTGAGAACTCAGCTATCACACGTGTCGAAGGTTGACAGACGCTCAAGCGCTTACTCACTCCTCCCACTGACAAAGCTGCACTAAGTTCGCGTACACTAACAGGTGTATGTTTGCAAGGGCGGGGCTGAGGTGCATGGTTTAGCGGGCTGCGGCGCTTGTTAGACGTCGTCGGCTAGCATGGGCAGATGTGCAGCAAGCGCCAATCATCCGGATGGGGTAGTGCACGATGTCGGGAAATGGGATGTGGTGGTGGACGGGACGAGAATGGCACGGCCCAAGATGGCGGCTCTCCACGGCAGCGATGGTGCAACACGATCTGAGATTTGGAATCGGGCCCTGCATTTGGATGGTCGGGATCTCATGTACCACGACACGATACGATAATAACTATGTTAGACTAGCAGTAACAGAAGTATGCGGCGGGTACTGTAGCTGACGACGTTAGACTATGGCCGTGGGCGTTCATGTGCGGTATCCACCAGTTCGGGCGTAGGTTTAGACGTTTGACAGGCGATAAGGTTATGCTCCAAAGAGAGTTTCTTTGTCTGGCCGAGGTGCACTACGGGTGCAGGTCCGGGTCACGAGCATTCGTCGCAGGAGGAACAGTGACTCGGGAGCGTGGGGTCGGCGGGGTAGCAATGCACAAGAGCGGCCAACGATCAGCGCGCGCTTTCCGAGTTGAGCAAACAGGCGGGAGCAGACCCTGTGGCGTTTTGCGTAGTTTCACGACACCATGACTCTGGCGGCGTCGATGGCCTCGCCATGGATCGAGGTCGCAGCAGGCCCGGGGGACGGCTGCGGCGGGCAAAGGGCATGCAGCAGCAACCAGCACGGCGGGGATTAAACGGCCAGGCGAGGCGGGGAAGCGGAGGGCGAGAGCAAACAGGCAGGCGGGTGCATGCTTGGGCCGGCTGGGCTCCGAGAGGCTCGCATGGCACCGCAGAGATGCAGCGCAAGCTACCCCGGCGGGTTAACAGGCGTCCTTGGACGTTGTCTTTGCACAGCAACAGCACCGCTCGAACCGTGGGACCGTATACTCGTATCGCGCTCGGCTGCGTATTGGTCGGCGGCGCAACGGGCCCGCCGCTTGCCCACGCCGCGCCTTCAACGCCTGCGATAGGCAGGGAACGCCCTTCATCTAGGTGCTCTCAAGTCCCATCCTTCTGGGGCCTCCCTCCGCGGCCTGCCTAGCCTCGCCGCGCGAATTCAGGTTTTGCAAGACGTTGAACCTGCGATCGCGATATAGCAGGGATACCTCCTTTTAAGACGCTCTGAGACTGCCCGCGAACGACCATGTCGTCATGCACTGAGGCAGCTTCTTGCTCCTAGCGGCGGCGCCTAACTTGCTAGCCTGCGATCGCACAAGATAGAAATCCTCCCGCTTGCTCGCTCCTGCTCGAAGTCCGTTGTCGCATCTCTTGCCAGCTCGCGGTGCCGCTGCTGCTGTAGTCGTTCTCAAGTACATGTGCACATAGACCCTCCCCTTCTCTCCCTCTGATCTGATATCCACCCCCCGGTCGCTTGCCATCCAACCCTGGGCTTTGTAGGCGCGTCTCGGGTTAGAACTTCCGATTGTGAGTACGAGTTCGCAGCAGCCGCCCACGTTTTCGCCTGCGGGTCGCTGCTCGCGAAGCTCGTCAGCTTAGCCCATGGCTGATGTTTCCAGCTGCTCGCCCTCTCAAAACCTAGAGGCGCCGCCGTTTCCTCAGCTCCGCCCCGCCCGCAGAACCTCACCGAACAACCCACACCGTTCCCTGTCCCCAACCTCTGACTACCTGCTTCCTCAGCGCTCCCAATCTTCGTCACGCCATCGCACTTCCCGAAACCGGTCCCTGAATAGGTCAACAACCCGCATGCGGCGCAACTAGCCTTGGCGTCTTACCCCCGCGAACCTCCCACTCTGCCGCTATATCATTCTTCCTTCCCGCGCGCCCGCTTTACTGCGAGGCTTCCGACGTTGCTTTTTTTTTTTTGTTTGAAACGCCGACCTTCTTTGACGTCAGCCTCCGATCCGCGAGTCACAGGCAGAACCTTGTTCAAGCGAGCGGCTACCAGCAACCATGGCGACAATGGCCCCCTCCGCCCACCCTCTGCCCGTTCGCCGCAAACCCATCGCAAACCCTGGCATTTCGGTGCGCCCACCCATGCCTCCTCCCCTCGACCCACAAGCTGGACATTCACGCACTCGGACAACCTCCTCTGGCGTCTTTCCCGTTGCTCCATCGCCCACCACCACGACAATGAACTCGCAGTATCCGCAACAAATGTACTCGGGGGGACTACGCCGCACCCCTACGTCTTCCACCTCTTCCACCACCGGAACCGGAACCCCCGGCCGCACAAATAGTGGGGCACTGAGACGCTCCTCTTCCACACGCTCCGGCAACTCGCCCTCGAGCTATGTCGCTCTCATGCGCAAACAAAAGGCTACTGTGTGGTGCGACCGGGCGCAGTACGACGATCCGCGCGTAGTCGCACAGCAACGCCAGGCAAAGGTATGCAGAGGCTGGCTCGCGCCTTCTTTGTTAAGCTATGCTGACTTTGAGAACAGATGCGCGCCGTCATGGAAGTCGCCGGCGGGGGACACTACTCTCCCCACCGCAACTCTTCGGGCAGCTCGGGCGTCGCTGCAGGCGTTCGCTCAAAGGTCCGTCACCACGGCGTGCCGAAAGCCTCGTTGTACGCGCCCATCGCCACGGCCGGCTCTGGCGTCCCCATGCGATTGAGCGCTTCAGAAGTAGACGAGGGCGACAGCGAGGACAACAACTCCATAGGCCAAGGCGCAGGGCCCTACCACCACCGTACCGGCTCTGGCCGCAGCTCTCTTGGTTCCGGTCGTCGCCTCGCTTACGCCAGCGGCCGCATATCGTCAAGCTCGACCCCACCTAACGGCCAGAACTCATCGCCCGGCGAAATGGCAGACCTTCCGGAGGAGGAGACACCTGTACCTAATTACGATCCAAACGACTACTTTGAGCATACCAAGACTGGTCTAAGTGGAGGCAGTGGAAGCAGCGAAGAGCGTAATTTTGGCAGCGTTGGGCAGATGCCTCAAGGGCTGCCCAAAGCGGATCCCGACAAGAACACCTCTGATCTTGTTCGGAGAGGCAGCGTAGACGAGCGCACCACGACGATGACGGGTACGAGGCTGTTCATTGCCAACCCAGACCTGAGCGATTAGACTCCTCTATGTCAACATAATGATACCCATTGGGACTGCAGGTGGGAATTTACTGGTGGGAATGAATGCTGGATAATGGCTGGGGATATGGCAAGGCGTCTGGCATTTAGTCATAGTACTTTCGTTTGGCTAGCAGGAGGGGCATTCGTCTACGTTGCTAGCATGGCATTTCTTTCTCTACGTAGATTCACGCTTGGGATGTCGCTCGCTCGCTGCATGTAAATACCTAATTGCAGATGCGACGCGTTACCTCACATATTATATTGACTTTGCAGAATATATTGAATCTCGAAGCTTCTCCCTGAAGCGTCATGTCAAGCATGCGATCTTATGAGGAAATTCATCTCGTCATCCATCATACGAGCGCGAAATCTCTCACCGTCCCACATGGTCCGCCCACTTCCCTTCCCTTCCCTTCTCCACCAAGCTACGCTACCTATTTCATCACACGACGGAGCGAAGCTCGCCACCGCCCAGCGCCGCCGTCGATCATCTGTGGAGCCCCCCTCGGCACCTCGGGACCCAAGGCTGCCGAGCGCCTGGTCGGCCAGGCCCGCGTGCGCTACCTCCATTCGGAACCTCCTTTCGGAATCTCGGACGCCTTGGCAGCCCCCTCGGAATCACGCCAAATAAATGTTCGACCGAGGGTCCTGCGCGACGGAAGGTTAGTTGCACTGCACGCGTGTTGTGTGTGGACGACTCAAGTGGATTGGATTGGATTGGATTGGATTGTGCGGCTCGGTTCGAAGTGAATTGAATTGAATTGAACACTCGGTCGGTATGGCGATTGCGAATGGGACTGCGAACGGGACTGCGAATGGCGGTGGTGTGACTGGGGGAGCAGCGCAGAAGAGAGACGACGGCGACGCGCGCACGACGCAGCGCTCAAGATGGAGGATGAAAGATGAGCGGGGCACGCAGACGTGGCATTACATGGAGAGCGATGCGGAGGCTCAGGCGTGGCCGCAGAGCACGGCGGATAGGTGGTATTTGGGCATGGAGACGGTGCGTCGAGACGTCCCCTTCACGCCTCAAATTGTTTGTCCGGGATGCTGATATTTGCCTGCGTGTGTCTAGGGTCTTCCTGAGCTTCCGCGTGCGAATACTCCGATCCAGGCGATTCATAATGGCCTCGCGTTTTACAAGGAATTGCAGCAGCCGGTGGGGAACTGGGCGTGTGAGTATGGGGGCCCGATGTTCCTCCTTCCCGGGCTGGTGGTGACGTGGTATGTTACTGAGACGCCGGTGCCGTGGCATCATCGGGCGGAGATGATTAGGTATTTGTTTGCGAGGGCGAGTCCGGAGGATGGCGGGTGGGGGTTGCATATTGAGGGGGAGAGCAGCGTGTTTGGGACGGCGATGAATTACACGGCGTTGAGGCTGCTGGGGGTGGATGCCGAGGATGCGCGGATGCAGAGGGCGAGGGCTACGCTGTGGAAGCTGGGGGGTGCGCTGAAGGCGCCGCATTGGGCCAAGTTCTGGCTGGCTGTGTTGGGCGTGCTGGATTGGGATGTCGTGAATCCGGTGCCGCCCGAGCTGTGGTATGTGGTTTTGGGAGATGGCATGAACATATGGCTAATGGAGGCAGGTTGCTCCCCGACTGGGTGCCTATCCATCCTTGGAAATGGTGGGTTCACATGCGGACTGTGTTCATCCCCATGGGCTACATCTACTCACAGCGGTGGTCGTATCCTCTTAATGATCTTACGAAATCGCTGCGGTCGGAACTTCTTGTCCAGCCTTACGAGTCTATCAGCTTCATTCGCCATCGCAACGACATCGCTCCGATAGACAACTACCACCCCAAGTCTCTCGCCTTACGCATCCTCTTTTGGTTCCTGGTCTGGATCTGGTTTCCCTATCTCCGGACAGCGTCTCTGAAAAAGAAGGCTGAGGACCACGCATGGTGGCTTATCCAGCGTGAAGACGAGAACACCGATTTCGCCAATCTAGGTCCTGTCAACGGTCCCCTGAACACGCTCGTTTCGTACATACGGTTAGGACGGGATTCGGTGCCCTTCCAGGAGCATCTCAAGACGCTGCCGGAGTTTCTATGGGTTAAAGATGAGGGCATGCTCATGAATGGTACGAACGGCGTGCAAGTCTGGGACACGGCGTTCACAATCCAGGCCGTCAAAGCTTGCGGCCTCACACAGGACCCTCAATATCACGACATGCTCAACCGCGCGCTGGAGTTCCTCGAAGACCAACAAATCCGCGAGGAATGCCGCGACCAAGCTAAAGTATACCGCCAATCCCGAAAAGGAGCATGGGGTTTCTCGAATAAGAGGCAAGGCTACACAGTGTCAGACTGCACATCCGAAGGACTCAAAGCTGTGCTAATCTTACAAACGCTCCCCGAATACTCTGCTCTGGTAGACGACAAGCGGATACACGACGCCATCGACATTCTCCTGACCATGCAAAACAAGAGCGGCGGCTGTGCCTCGTACGAGCCCACCCGCGGCTCAGAGTACCTCGAGTGGCTCAACGCCGCCGAAGTCTTCGGCAGAATCATGATCGAATACGACTACCCGGAGTGCACGACGGCCGTCATCACCGCGCTGCACATGTTCCAGAAATACGACACCAGCTACCGCGCCGCGGAAATCAAGGCCTTCAAAGACCGCGCCATAAACTACATCCGGGCCGCACAGCAAGCAGACGGAAGCTGGTACGGCGCATGGGGCATCTGCTTTACATACGCGGGCATGTTCGCCCTGGAGTCCCTCGCCTGCGCAGGCGAAACATACAAGAACTCCGAACGCGTGCGCCGCGCGTGCCAATTCTTCCTGGACAAGCAGATGGACGACGGCGGGTGGGGCGAGACATACCGCTCGTGCGAAACAGGCGTGTGGCACAACCACGCGCAGTCGCAGGTCGTGCAGACGGCGTGGGCCGTCATCGCAATGTGCCACGCAGAGTACCCGCACCGCGAGCCGCTGCGCAAAGCGCTGGCCATGATTGTGGGGCGCCAGCGGAGCAACGGCGAGTGGTTGCAGGAGGCTATCGAGGGCGTGTTTAATAAGTCTTGGTGAGTTTTTTCCTCTTCTCTTTCTTCCTTTCTTCTCTCTCACCAAGCGAGAGAGCGTAGGCAATGGCTGACTGGTCGCGCTAGCATGATTTCTTATCCGAATTACAAGTTCATCTTTCCGATTATGGCGCTGGGGATGTATAGGGAGAGGTTTGGGGATGA
The DNA here is from genome assembly GCA_019828545.1 of Paracamarosporium sp. OC-R06-R3. Taxonomy (NCBI): domain Eukaryota; kingdom Fungi; phylum Ascomycota; class Dothideomycetes; order Pleosporales; family Didymosphaeriaceae; genus Paracamarosporium; species Paracamarosporium sp. OC-R06-R3. Next base: position 198,345 of record JACVRA010000070.1, on the reverse strand, counting down.
GGATCTCTTTAATGGAGAGTGAGTGAGTGAGTGGGTTGGTTGGGGCATGTGGGTGTATATAGCGGGTATGGGTTATGCGGTGAAAAAAAAAAAAGAAAAGGAAAGGGCGTTAGGGCATAGTATATGTGTCGAAGGGCACGCGTAATTGTTAATGTGAATATACCCTTGAGATGATGGATTGGTATGTGCGGTTTTGCATGGGGATGTGGTGTTGTACGTGGTCCTTTGTGTGCGGTGCGTTGGGAAGAAAATTCGTTATTGACTTCAAGGCGAATGAGTGTTCTGTGTTCATAGGTAGGGGTTTACTGCGTAGCGGACGGGAAGGGGGGATGATGGGTATATAAAAAGGAGTATGATAGAATGCTATAGTATGGCAACCGCACATCTCACTCCTACATGTCCAGCCCCCCATGCGCGCCCTTCCTACTCTTCCCACTCATCACCCACCTAATCGCACTTATAAATAAAGTTGAACCCATCCGGGAAATCCGCCGTGTTGCTACACGTATACGCACCCTTCCGGTTGCCGTCGTCCTGCGTAAACGTCATGAGCACCTCAGAGTCGCACGACAGGTCGATGACATCGTAGATGTCGAAGTGGCAATTTTTGTCCCAGTCTTTGACGATCATGGCGTTGATTCCGGAGCCTGTCATCACGAAGCCCTGGCAGCCGGAGGTCTTGCCTGCGTCGCCGCTGCGCCAGCCTGAGTCCGGGACTTCGTCGGTTCTGCAGCTGTTGGCGAGGTGGTTGGTTCCTGGGTGGGTGGGTGGGTTAGTGGGGGTTGGGGAGGAGTTGGGAAGGGTGGGGTGGTGTACCGGCTTTCCAGGCGGAGACGGAGGAGATGAGGGGGATAGCGGCGAGGAGGAGGGATTTGGTGGTGAACATGTTTGTGGGGGTATGAATGGACTGTTGGTAGGTGAAGGGTTGGTAGTTTGAAGTATATACGAATGAGTTTATGGAATATGTTGATGAGCTGAGGACTGAAGGTGTGATGATGAGTTTGTGACTTGCTCTTCTTGACCTTTTATACGGTCTACTTCCCACCATATCTCTAAGCGTTCTGCCTAAGTCTGTCGTCAGAAGGAAGCAGTATCGTCTTCAGGCCAGCCTCTCAATGCAGTTTCTTCCTAGTCTCGCGCGAGAATCACGGCTTGCTTCGTTTTGCCATGTCGTGGATTTCCTACATGAGACATACACGTCTAATATGATGTCAGTGAACTTCCATAATGCAACTTTGGAGCCAAGGTAGGAGATCTACTGAAAACTGGAAATGCCAATGATCAGCACGCCCGCCTACTATATACTTTCTATACGAGGGGCGAGCGTTGACGAACAGATTGCCGTTTTGATCAAGAGCCGGTAAGACTGATTCAGTCTACTAAATCAGATTTAGCCTCCGGCATGTCAGTGTGCCTTGTGTCTGATGTATTTTACATGGAGCCATTGGTACATTTCTTAGTATTTCACAATGCTTCTAGTACAAGGTTTCAAGATTACTTGGGGAACATATAGGCAATTAACGAATTCTCACCATTCCATGTCCTTGTATTGCTTTTTTTGTCGACAGAGAACGTTCAGGTTGTTTGATGTTTCAACACGAACGCGCCGATCCTCCGTCGGCTAGATCTGGGGAATTCGTCGGTCATATCGGGGAACTCGCTTATCCTTGTGTTGAGGGGTAGATCTTCGAACGCTACTCGGCGGTGCATAAGCACTGAGGAGCAGCACATGCGTGTTTACGTTTAACGGGGATAACGTAAGCCTTGGTAGCTTAGAAGTCGAAACAGCCCCTATTGAATAAACATCATCCGCGCTGTCCGATATGACGCCAGATTAACAACCTCTTCGTTGACAGGAGAGTTATTTTCTACTTGTCCAAAACAAACGAATGAACAAACGCTCAGCGCTTCGTACTTCTATATGGTATACCTAATATTGTCATATTGTCAGCCTTTGTATGCGAAGACATATTCCATGTCCTAGTCAATCCTACAGGTAACCAACTTACACTCCGAAGATCGAGATTTGTAGAAAATAGTATGGTAAAACGAGGCTTCACAGCCTCGTTGAAATTGTAGCTAGGCATAAACGGGATGTTTTGTGGGGAGAACGGCGTGCGCCTTAGCTCCACCTGTACGGGCGCAAGGCGGTCAACGCCCTGCAGCGGCATGCGGCTCATCGTAGATGGCACGCGCGCGGATACATCCTTTCCGTGCGAAAGTCGTTTTCCCAGCACTGCTTTCTTTTGAAACATGGGCGATGGATTGGATCGACGTGTATGTTAACGTATCGAATAGTATACTACGTCATCGTCAGATACCGAAATGACTTAAGCATTCTGAAGTTACACATACTTCTGGGCGACTTCAGAGTGCCTTGCAGATCTATTCCATACTTTGGGGTGTTTGTTAGTCCAAGGTCATGTTGCTGGTGAGGAACATCCCCAGAAAAGAAACGTACCGTACGAGATCAGAAAACAATGGTGACTTACGGGCAATCGGATACTTGGACGGAACTGTAAGACTCGAGAACGGCGTTGAAAAAATATGGCCTGAGGGGCTCTTCATTGTCGAAGTCGAAATATAAAATCCAATACGTTCCACTACTTCAAGACCATCATCAACCATCTCCGGTCTCATCCTCTCAATACTCTCTACAGTACTTTTTCATTCAACAAGCAAGCCCAGAAATCAATCATCGAAGATGCAGCTACACTCTAGTCTTGCTCTGCAGGCCATCCTGGCTGCTTCCGTTTCTGCGCAAACGCCTATTGCTGATATGTGGCTTTACGGCAACGACAAATGTTCGAAAGATGCATTTAGTCCCTCGACAAAGTTGAGCGTCTACGACAGCAACAAAGTACTGACTGGTGGCTCGTGGAAGTGCATGTATACGAACAACGTACTCGATGGTTTCAAGGACGATGGCTCTGACTATACCGTGTACGTCGACACGAACACCATACCAGAGGACTGCAGCCTAGTTTTCTACAAAGGCCCTCCCAAACACGATGAACTCAACGAGGGAGAATGCCAAACCTTCTGGGCTACAATCAGCAACACCAACAACGCATGTCGTAAATCGAGCATCCCCAAGAAATTTGGATATGCGTAAGTTTGAAATTCCCGAACCTCTGACTGTTGCTGATAAGCTTGGATAGTCTCTGCTGTGGTAAGGACTGCGAAGCCGCACCCAATCCTCCTCCGGCCACGAGAAAACGTGCGACTTTGGATGCTCCTAAGCCCGCAGTCCGTGATGTATCTGCCGTCAAGCGCAGAAATCCCCTCCTTGAAAAACGCGCCGATTGCAAATTCAACAGTGACTCGAAGAAATCTGTGACCACCTTTGGGGAACAGGTGCGCTTCGGGCCACCGGTTAGCTGCAACTCCATTACAAAAGGTTGCTCTCCCGGGGTCGACGTGTCTTACAAATCGGTCGGTGATGATCTCCCACTTGTGCAGAGAACGACCGGCTAACTCCATGTTCAGTCCACAACAAACACCATGGGCATGAGCGCAGAACTTTCTGGCGGCTTACTCGGAATCGTATCCGCCGGTGTTTCCTTTGGTGCGGAACTTAGCACAACACAATCTCAAAAATACAAATGGCATCTCACCGTTGACGTCCCCGCCGGCGAGTCCGGTTACTTGACCTTTCAACCGCGTTACGAATGTAAGTCCCTGCATTCAAATTCAGTAGTCTCTCTAACGGGTGCTCTCCAGGCACTCCCAAGGGCTCCTTCAGCGGCAATGACTGTTTAGGAGCACCTGTCGACATTGACGGCCGCATCTGTTATCAAGCTCTCAACTCCGGCAATCCTGACGGTGTGGTTACCTTTGTGCAGGACGTCTAAGGAAAATATTCGATCGCAGCAACTATAGTGATTGTGTGACCGCCACCGCCATCACCACCTCCATCTGTCCCGGTATCTGCGAGCTTGTTTTACAAATACCTGTCCTATAGGCCTCTCCGTCTACACGTTTCTCCTATTATTTACGGTGTTTTGCCTTCTTGTTTGTCTCCGCTGACGGGCGCCTCTCTTTTACATAGCTTTGCGGGATGAATACAATGCATTGATATTTCCAATTCTATGATCTGGCTCAGCGTCTCTTAGAACCCAGTGAACAATTCAGAGGATCTGTGATGTTGGTGTCATTAGCGCAAGAGCGGGGTCCTTGAATCTGCATCTCGTAAGCCCTATTTGCACTGATCTCGGAAATTCTTACCAGATTTTTTGAGAACTTGTAATCCGCCTAGCAATGCCACGATATGGTTCATTAACGAAGGATTGTTAGTTTATTCCAGCTGTAGTGTTTAACTGGGTTTATCTTCAGGTGGCGCTTGTTATTGGTGCTTCGCAAAGTCTAGCTCAACACAACAAGTAGGCAGGATTCTATGCGTACGTAAGCTCCGGATCTGGAGTAAGCCAATGGTAAGAAAAGCAAAAGTCGAATCATATAAACGCAATGAATGCCCTCGAAGTTATTGCTCGTCTCGATAGCGATTATCACTTTCAACTCATCTTACAGCAATCGATAAAGATCCCCCCATACAACAATGGCGCCGCAGAAAGAAGTCGTGATTAAGTTCACCTCGAAGCGCTACAAGAAGGAAGGTGTTTCTGATGAAGAATTCCACGCCTTCGCAACTCGTAACCATGCTCCTAAAGCAGCGCCAATTCAGGCCCGTCACGGCTTCTTAGGCGTGCGACAGGTACATCGCCTGCATATGTCTGCTATTGTTGCACACGCGCTCACACTCAAACAGTTCCATAAACCTGCTGCAGTCCGCGCTCTCCTCACGGAAGGACCTTTCGCAGCCGCGAGACCACCTACGTGGACGGTGGATGATCACGACTTTGAAGTGGTCTTTTATGTCCGAAATCTCGAGCAACTGGGAGCGTTGTTGGCCGATCCAGAGTTTCTAGAACTGTTGAAAGACGAGACTCCTTTGGTGGATCAAGAGCGAGCGACGATATCCATTGGATGGGAGGAGGTGTTCGTTGAGGATGGAAAGGTTGTCAATGTTGAAGATGGAAAGAGTTTGTACCAAAGCTGGACAGAGAGCGTCGCACAGGTATCTGGGAAAAAACCTGGCCAGTGAAGCATCTTATGTATCAATAAATTCCTTTGATGTGAATACGATGGAGTTTGATAAGTCCAGTGGTGTTGTCGCACTCAAAACGCGCGGTCGGCAACGGCACGTGAACAGGTTTAAGCCTTGGAGTTCACATGCGCACGCCAAGGCATTTGAAATTCATCCCTCTTAGAAGCGCGACATTCCCCATACTCCAAACTTCCTAATCAGGTAATATTAGGCCTAAATTTGAAAACCGTCGAACGCTGGTGAAAAGTGAGTGAGTGAGTGAGTGCTTTAGCGTGAGGTGTGGATTACATAATCCTAGATAGTTCGGATGAATCGGACGGTCAATGCCCGATGCAGCGCCTCATACAGTCAGGTCTGGATTCACGGACTTCTGGTTTCAGTCTACTCGTTCTCAGACCGTTCAATTGTACTTACAGGTCTACATAACAAGATCTTCCATTTCCAGTTAGCGATCGATCGTCTACATCACAGTAGCCTTGCTGTTCTGGTCGACATAATTCTTTACGCGACTGTCCTGGGGAGCATATCAATGAACACGCTATTGAGCTGTTGGCCTTGCTATTAAAGATTTCTAGCGTGATCGCTGCATTGGCAATTTTGTGGCTTCCCGTCAGGAGATATTGTGATAGATTACGAGGTGGTTAATTTCGACCTGCAGGCTCGGGTGACGATGCTGACTTGCTCAGATCCAAAGGGGGCCAAAGCTCTGACCTTCTCTTATGTGCAGCACGTATGACGAGACTAGGTGACGAGCCGCTCACCAGTTCTATTCTGAAATCACTGCCATGAACGAAGAAAAGTATTTTCGCTGAACAGCACGGATGAACTGTGGAGATGGAGCATTTACACACCGTGTAGTTGCTGCCCAGTTCTTATTGAGCATAGTGTACGCTCGCCAGCGTAACGCGAAACGCGCACTATCCGTATCACTACGCAAAACGAGCCAAGGCATCCCTGCATGCTCAACGATCCAACCATACCCTGCCTCGAGGGAGTCCGACAATAACGTGAGGCCGAGTACTGGCGCGGTGCACGGGTTTCTGTACCGTTATTCCCCGAACAGGCAACACAATGCAGCGCTAGCGGTACGGAACGAGCGCGCTACTGCCCCCATTGCCACATTGCTCGCCTGTTCTGGAACGGGATCTCCGCTCTGTGTTCTGGAGACAGTAGGTGTTACAAGCCCAGGGGCGATCATGGGGGCAATTGAGGACGTGGGATATCCACCTTACACACCCTTCCTCCACGGACTTCCACATACCCGCCTTCACTCACGTCTTCATGTTTTTTTGAAGGAACAATCGGTGACATTTCGATGCAGATAATCACTCTGCTTGCTTGCCTGATCGGCAGTCTGCGTTTTGCAGAAGCTGCCGGGAAGACTCACATCTACATCGACCAAGTTCCTATCTACTCGAAGCTCGCCTCATGCGCACAGGACCGAGTCAGCGCAATCGTGCGCGCTCAAGCTTCTGGATGTGGAGACGATACCCAACTGACATCCTTCGCTTGTTTTTGCGTTGATTCAAGCAGCGAATTCGCATCGATTATTTCGACAGCTGTTGCAGACCAGTGCAGCAGTGCCGCGACCGAGGCAACTTTGACGGCAAGAAATGTTGCTGTGCAGCAAACACCGGTGCATCAAGTCCGGGCCAGAGCAACAGTCACTCCTGCACCTACTCTTACAGGTGCTGTTGCAGGGAACGTGAAGAGTGCTCTAGAAGCGTTCGATAGTTATTGCTCAAAGAGCACAGAGTTGACGAGATGTGAGTGCACTCTCTGTGAGAGTGCTTTTTACGAAATGCTGATTCTCTCTAGTTCAAGGAGCATCCACCGTCCGTATTACAGAGGCCCCCAAAACCGTCTATGTCACACCAACTTCATCGCCGTCTCCAGCAGCAGACACGTCAGATAAGAACAGCACACCAATAGCAGCAATTGTCGTGCCCGTCATCCTCATTCCACTTGCTTTGGCTGTTGCGCTGTGGTTTTTCTGGCAATATCGCCGGCTGAAGCTTAGCACAAGCCACAAGTTGCAAGAACTGCCAGCCGACAATGCAGTCGTCAGAGATCCTAGAGTCATGTTCAACGAGCAAAAGGAGCTTCCCACTCCATACGGAACCGAGCTGTATACCGCACAGCACAGAGTTGAGATGCCGCAAAATCAGGACCCTGCTGTGGAGTTGGATACAGGTACAAGGCCGAGAAATGAGAAACCGGGATTTCTATAAGGGACAACTACTTTCTGTTAAATGAGGGAATTTATTGCTATTACTCCCGCCCAGCGGCGACAGCAATCCACTGTTTCATCTCTGCAATCATCAACCCCTCCTCATTCTTGTAGCCGTCGAGTTCCCTTATCCAGGCTTGCTTTATCTCTTCGACTTTCCCTTCATCAAGCTTATCTAATCCAAAGCTCAACCATGTCTGCTCCACGGTCAGACTCTTCCATAGTTCCTCTATCTTCTGCTCCGAACTGGCATCCCACTTCGCCTGGCTCTCGCCTTCCTTCTGCAGCCTCACCAGGTCGAACTTCGTCTCCTCAAAAACCCTGCGGAACGCCTTCTCAGTATCCGAAAGCCACAACGGATCGAACGGAGGCTCAAAACCACGCGGCACGGCGACGTCTAGGAAAATCTTGGCAGGGAGATGAGATGCCCACATATCGGCTACGAAGGTGCCACCCGGCTTGACAACATCCTGAGCCAGAACGTTGAGAAGTGATTTGGGAGATTGAAACATGGCAATCGCACTCCCGCACGTTACAGCATCCGCCCACCTTCCCTTGCCATATTGTTCGGGCAGATCCAAGTTCCCGACATCCCTTTGCAGGAATTCGACTCTGTCACTCACGCCCTGTTCCTTCGCTGCCTTTGTCGCAAGGTCCAGGAATTCATCCGAGATGTCAATGCCTAGGACACGGCCGGAGGTGCCGACTTTGCTTGCTGCTGCGAAAGCGACTTTGCCGGTGCCTGTAGCGATGTCGAGGACCCAAGAGCCTTCTTTGATGTTGGATCCAGCAGCCTCGACGACTCGATCTGGTCCTCCAGCATGGATCGACTTGGTCGCATTGTTGTATGATTTTCCGATGTTGTTGTAGAACGTTTGGAGGGCGGTTACGTACGCGTTTTTGAATTTGGAAGACATGATGGAAAAGCACAAATGATTTCTTTGACCTGATGGCAGTCACTGTGCCCAAATTCTAATTATATATACCTATTCAGCGATAGATCACTTCCTGTTTGTTCGAAGGTTAGGAGCACACTGATGGCTAGTCGGCGACATTTCGATCCTTCGAAAGTCTCCGAAATGTTGCAGTTGGGAACAGCAGCTCTCCATGTGGGTAACAATCAATATAATTGACACAAATATGTTCTTCCAATACCAAATATGTCAGTTAGTGGTAGATCACGCTTAGAAAAGGTAGTCTCAAAAGGTTCCGCTTTGGAGTGAATGTTGCCGAGCGTACAATGCACATGCAGAGCATACTCCAAACAGAATCCATGTCTCGTAGTATCCCAGCCATGAATGACTCAGCTGCTAGTAAACATGATACGAATCCTGAAAAGACCGTCATTGGAGTATTCAGGTCAAATTTGGAGAATGTGACACCGAGCTTGCTCACAAAAACAAAGCAAACCAGAGAGCAATGCTATTATAGATTACACATGATTAAATCATACGGATACCAGCGTAGTCGGCACAGCCCCTCTACAGCTATCTAATCCAACGGCGGATTCGAAGCCAGGGTTTACGAAAGCAAGTGCTTGCTTTCCGCTACGTGAGCCACCATCCTACGCTCATCAATATAAGTGGCACCGTACCCTCATCTTAAAAGACTGTTCAGTAGGTTTTGCTTTGTCTGTATTAGAGTTAAAGAGAGTTATATTGGCCAGGGCTCGCAGTTGGAGCACGACTATGATAGATGTTGTAAATGAAATGGATGATTGTACGACGAAGAGAAGGACTACAACGACCGTGGTGTGCGGGGTAGAATTCCGATACGATAAAAGATATTCTTATGGCGGAAACTAGGTGAGGTGGCCCTGCTGTTGGGGTCCGTGTTGATAGGAGGAGTTTGAGAAGGCCCGTCCTCAACAATGCGCTTGATAGCAGCAAGCGCGGCGTCATCCACACGCCCGAGACGATGAACGCGCTGAAGGGCAGCGAAATCTTCTGGATCAATGTGCGCTGGAGGTGTCTGCCGCCTGGTGTGAAAATCTTGCGAGAACGGCGAAGAATCAGGTCTACCGCGATCAGTAGGAGAGATGCTTCGGTTGTGGGCACCAAAAATCGTTGGAGAAGTATCCTTATGATGAGGTGTAGGGCTCCATGTAGAGGCGAAGCATCGGGGACAAGAACTCGCACCTGCCTCTCGAGGTTTGTTCGCCCTTTCCGCGCGCGTCCAGGAAGCCATCCTATCGTTCTTCATCTTTTCCAATTTGGATTGCAAAGCCGACCTTCTATATATGTTCTTATTGGCACGCTGCTCAAACACATGCAAGATGTGGCTGAGTGTTGTCACAATTCGGTCCGCTTTCAGCTTCTCAACTGGTGTGGGGAAACGAAGATCTTTACCATCATAGTAACGTCTAGCATGCAAATATTCAGCCAGAAACTGCAGCTGGTGACTTGACAATAGGACGAGATAGCAGATGGGAATTGGATGCACAGCCTCCAGCCTGAATGTCTCCCTTTGCTCTTGTGGAGCTGAGGGGTGAAATGAGTAACCCCAAGGTTTGATGAAAGTTTTGTACGTTTGCTCATAGTGGCGTGGGTTCAACGGAAGATGAACGTCTTCGCTAAATCGCGATTCTCGGATCCTATCAAGAGTAGTATAATCGCCCCAGGTGCCGACGATATCGTCCATGCGGTCGGGTTCATCGTTGGGAAGGGCTAAAGGGAGGATTGCAACGTTGTTATCGTACGGTTTGGCGAAAATGTCAGAGGAGCAGCGACGCGAACCAGACGAGAGATTAGACGATGAGGGATTAGAGAAGCTGGTGGGGGAATAATCCCTCGCATCGCAGCATGAGCATTGAGACCTGAAGTTCGAGAGTGAGGGTATGGGAGAGCCGGCGTCTATAATAGAGTGACCGCGGCTTGCGAGACTCGGAGAGTGAGGCTCGGGTTGTCGTTCGCCGCAGAAATGACACAGATTGCCAGTCAATTTGCCCTCAGCCATGTTGATTAGTGGATACCTTTCTTTTTTAGAAGCAGCCTTGTGTATTGGCATTAAATGCTAATACAATTATCGATATAACTATAAATAGTTACAGGTACGTAGTAGTTGAAAGCTTGATGTTGTTAAAGGAGCAGGAATCTTTGCTTATATACGCATAGTCTCCAGTTGCCGCCTTCACAGGCCATGTCATTCAGCAGATCAGGAGTGAATGCTTACACTGACAGTGTGCCGTTTGGCATACTAGCTTCGCGTATGGTAGACAAACAAGAGAGCGGGGAATTGTTCTTGATTTGAAGAGCAGGTGTGCGACTACGGAATAAGATGACCTGTGACGCGGATGATAGGTAGGTATATAACGAATACTAGAATTGAAGCCGTAGTCCTTCCGGTACGCGGAGTTCACGCTTTTTGATGAGACCTGGGTGATAAAGCATAGCAGTGTTATCTGTAAGAGGTAGTCCATTTGGATTGAGCTTGTGAATACTTGATCATTTTTCATAGTATTGGTCTTGCTAATCTGTTATTCCCATGAGAAAGGATCAATGACGCGTCGTAGATATGTGTTCCAATACAGGACAGCGCACAAGCGCAGCGTGTCTTCTGCATATTGCTGGAAGATCCCGATTTATTCGGATTTCATCGTCTGAGCTTTGTTTCTGCACTGTTGAGTAGTGTAAAAGACCGGATGAGGGTCATACGTACAGTTGCGCCCATGTGAGAGGACACGTCTCGGATCCGCCAATTCCCTACTGCCGGCAATGCCTCAAGTCCAAATCTTTAGGACACCGGATTCTTCTAGTTCTCGGCTCTCGCATTTAACTTGTCCTCTGATATTTCTCTTCGTGTCCGTTCACGCCATTGGCCGCACTCGCCTCCTCTTCGTCGCCCTCTCTTTGTCTCACGGTACCCGCTCCTGGTCCCAGTTCCTCGCCACCAATCACCGTACCCACAAAGTTGCCGTTCTCGTCTAGGTACTCATCCATATTGTCCGCCGTGATCCACCCTGTCGCACCGGGCGCTGTCAGGTCTTCTTCACCATCCTCATTGTCATCGGGATCGGGATGTAGGTCCGCGCACGTATTCATCGCACCGAAAATCTCTTGAATGCAGGAGGTTTGCGGAGCGTCAGTATCGTGGCCGGGTGGCAGGATGACGATTTCGAGAACATCGATATCTTCGTCCGCATTCACAGTCTCGGCATCATTGAGCGATAGGTTCATGAGGAGGGCTTCGACTTCTCCCTTCTTCGTTATGCCATGAAGCGCGATGGAGGGGTAAGGAATGGAGACACCGGTCGGCTTTGGTGTGTTCTGAAAGAGGATGAGATTCCTGTGTAAGAATATCAGCGAGTGCCTATGGAGGTGAAGAGGCTAAGGCACGTACTCTGAGTTCACCCACACTTCGACATCCTTGACAAGCACATCTTGTTCACTCTCACCGTCGCGCTCGGGGCTAAAATTGGCGAATGCGGCGTCCGACTGGAGTTTGGCAGCTGGGGCGGAGATTTTAAGGCCAACATGGTGCGAGTAAAGGACGGGCTTCGCGCCGAAGAAAGTGGAAGGGGTTTGCTCTTGGTGCTCTTGCAGTGGGGTGAAATCGTCCGATGAAGGCGGAGTGCTGCTGTGCCGAAGAACTGACATGTTTGGAGAGAATACACGTGACGGTTGGGTGAGAGTGAACAATGCTGCGATCAGGAATTTGACAGGCGCTGTGATTGTTCTTATTTGCACGAGTAGGACGGCTGCAAACAGATCGAGGCAGCTGCTTCACTCAAAAGATTCCCCGAGGATGGACCGAGACGTCATAGCTCCTGGAGGGGCAGCCGTGCTTTCATCCTCACTCTTCCCAGCGCCGATTAAAGACATTCCGGACCTCGTGTCGCCAACGGCCACTCCTTAGCCATCATGCCTTGAAATGGGACTCGGCCAATTTTTCACCCTCATCCTATAATGATACCGTTTCCAACGAAAGTCGTCGCCAAGCTCACCGGCCACACGGGCCCCGTTCACGCTGTCGCATACTCTTCCAGTCCGCACTCGTACATTCTTACCGGCGCCGCCGACCGCACAATTCGCCTATACAACCCATCGAAAGCGCCTCCGTCCTCCGTTGCACCCACTTCGTCTGCCGCATACCCGCCAGGCCTGATTAACAAGTATAACGCGCATGGCTACGAAGTGCTGTCGATAGACGTCAATGAGGCGAACGATCGATTTGTGAGTACGGGCGGAGATAAGACTGTGTTCCTGTGGGACGTTCAAACTGCGCAGACGGTGCGGCGCTTTACAGGACATGGCGCACGCGTCAACAGAGGAGTCTTCGGTGGTGATGGTGACAGCGTCATCGTCTCCGCCAGCTTTGATGGCACCGTGCGGATATGGGACGTCCGAAGCACATCGTACAAGCCGATCATGACATTTAGCGACGCAAAGGATAGCGTGACCGACGTGCTGGTCTTCGATGCTGAGATCATTTCCGGTTCAGTGGATGGCAAGGTACGAAGCTACGATCTACGGACGGGAAATTGCCAGGTCGACGTTATTGGACATCCTGTCACGAGTCTGTCTGTGTCGAAGAAAGGGACGGAAGTGTTGGTGTCATCACTAGACTCAACCGTGCGGTTGATGGATCGGACGAACGGCCAACTGCTAAAAGCATACCGCGATGACGCATTCATGAATACAGATCTTCGAGTACGCAGTACCCTGGGCTTCAACGACAGCGTGGTTGTGAGCGGGAGCGATGATGGGATGGTATTTGCTTGGGATATATTGGGAGAAACCACATTGCATAAATTTCGGCATTCTGAGATGCGAGAGCTGAAAGGCAAAGTAGAGAAGAAAGAGAAGGGAAAGAAGGATATCGTTTCTGCTGTGGCGGTTTGCCCGAGTAGAAAAGAATGGGTCAGTGCAGGTGGAGACGGTAATGTTGTGGTATGGGGAACGGTCAGTTGAGAGATCTGACGCTTTGCAAGCGGGGTTGAGAGAAGTACTAGGCGCAACCATATACCCCTGGATATGCGACGCGGAGATTGGTCTTCAGTTTTACCACATTATTATGAGATACCCATAAGATCGTATTGGAACTTTTCAAAATTTCTTCCTAAGACTTTTACCTAGACGCCATCGTGATGCTTGGTATACCGTGATTTGCCAACCCATAATGCCCATTCATGATCTCGTAACATCGGCATCTCTCGGTCATCATCTAAATCCTCTTCCGCGAGTTAACGTTCCTCCCAGCGCCCACTTTCGGTCTGGCATCAGCCTTGCTACGATCTCCCGTCAGGATGCCTGGCAAATAATCCTCGTCCATGGGGTCCTTGACTTTTGTCCTCTTTTGCTCGCCGATTTGTTTCTGATACTCTTTTTGATCTTCGCTCAACACAAGGTCCCGTCCCCAACCACCTTTGCCGCCACCTTGGCCTCTTAGCTTCCCATTACTTGTTCCCCCTACTGGTTTCGGAATGCTATATTTGTCTCCGCGCTTGTTGTGTTGATACTTCGTGCTCAAGTGGATCTGGAATTCCCCTTTGGCATTGGTGCTGCACGATACACGTTGTAGGGTGGGTTGTCCGCACCGCGGGCAGAACTGCTTCTCCATTTCCCGTGTGGTCAGAAAACAGGCATGACAACGGAGGATAGTACTGCGAACGTCGCGTATGCGCTGCATAGCAGGAGATAGGAGGTGCATGTTCATCTGGAGGAGAACATTTTGCATGGCGAAATCGGTGGTCATCGTTGCGACACCGAGCTGTGGCTCATCTTCGCGGAGAGGGGTGTCGGAAATGTCCTTCATTTGGTGTTTGGAAAGGTTGCCCGGCGTAATCCATTCATTCTCATCAGAGGAGTCGTCTTCTGAGGTGTCGGGAGGAGTGGGTTGCTGGGTTGTTGTGGGCGAGGAAGAGGTTTCATTTGCGAGGGCCTCGCGTTCAGCGGCGCGACGCGCGAGGCGGGCTTTCGCAGGGTGTAGCTTCTTCTGAGGGCTTTCTGGCTCTGACTCCCGAGTTGCCGGAGAGGGATTTGAGGAATCCGTGTTTTTGGTCTCTTCTTGTACGTCTGCTAGGATTTTCTCGGGTTCTACTTGGACAGGCTGCTCCTCTGTGGGTTGAGTGTTCAAGAGAGTCTGCTTCTCGGCATACTGGCGGGCGCGGCGAATCTTAGTGCTATTGCGCTTCTTCTTCTTTTTCTTGGCATCGTTGTGCTCGGGTATGCCTACGATGGTTGCAGATTCATCATCCTGTTGGAGTAAGGCACCTGTAGCAGCTCCCTCACTATGAGCAACACCTTCGTCAGAGAGATCCTGCGAGTTTACAGCAGGTTCAACCGGAAGCTCTTCAGTGGGCTGTTGTTGTGTCACTACTGCTTCCTCAACAAGGCCCGCTGTTGGTTTCGACTCAGTAGATTCGGCGCTAGGAAGCTTTTCAGAAGACTGAATCTCTTGCTGCAACTCCGCCCTAATCTCTCCTTTCGGTGCTGCCTCTTCCTTCTCCGTCTTCTCGCTGGCTGTGGATTCTTCCATCTCCTTTTTGGCTTCTGGAGCAATCTTCTCAGCTGCCTCCTTGTCGGCTTTTTCTTGCTTCTTTGCCGTCAATTTTACAGGTCCCTTTGGCACACCCCTCAATCCGAATGGCCCGCCATTCTTTTCACAGTGCACCTCATAGGCTAGTGCCAAAATGCCCAAATCCTGCTTACTCAGCACTGGATAATCGCCCGTCTTCCTTGCGAACTCTGCAACGGCATCGTAGCTTGCTGGTGAAGGCGTCTTGATGTTCAAGAAAGGCAATAGCGTGGTTTCCACTCGAGACCTGGTGGCGGGGTCGCGGATTTCCGCTATGATAGCTGGGGTGGTGTAGAGTACTTCTGCCGAGTTTATGATGGTCGAAATTGAGACAGTGTTGCGAATCAGAGGGCCTGTGTCGATAATTATCGAATGGATAGGCTTTTCGCTATTTTGCGTCGCCATGGTGGGGTTCCGTCTGGAATTTTCGCCTGTCAAGATTGTAGTGTGCGATCAACCCAGTCGAGGGCTCTAGATAAGGAGTTTTCCGTGTTGGTCTGGACGCTGTCCAGTATTTTCGAAAGTGGCGTTGATAATGGAGGTTGTGCGCACCACTTTTCAGGCAAATTTCGTAACGCAAGTACGTTTATTGTGCGAGGTTGTCATTGGGGAAGTAGCGATACTAGTTGATGACTAAGTATTGGCAGCAAGGGGAAGCGCATTCTGATCGGTCTTTCCCGCTTTAGCTCCCGCTGCTCAATTTCAACCGCTGAACTGTGGCCGGCTTGTGCAGTTGAAGCGGCTTTGTATCTCTCAATTCCATCTGTTCGCTCTTCTTGCCCTACTGCGTCGATGTACATCATCCCATGCTGACCTAGAACCCATAGACCAAGAACATCAAACCAGCTTCCCATGTTTCATCGGTAGTGACTACGCCTGCTCCTGGGTCAGAGAAATGCTATGTCCTCTATATCTGTAACAAAATCGACGAGGTTATGTTGCCGCCAATAGCTTCTCTTTCCTCGACCGTGTGGAGCGCGCTAGGGTCGGAGCCTCCCATCCACTTGCAAGACGATTTGTAGGAGGGGTCTCCGGATGTTCCAGAATGACAGTGCAATGACCGTGGATGTGTCCAGGCGTGCTTCGATGAACCATATCCTGACAGCAAACCGCGCTAGGATTACCAAATGCACTTGCAGGGTGCACATGCGCTCCAATCAGGTCAATCTCTCCTGCCACTGAAAGTAACATAATGACAACAGATCGACTGTACGTTCTTTTTCCTATCCGATGATCGTTCTACGGTCTATCTCCGCTGGTTCAGGTTCGTGACGCAACCGTCGTACGAACATCAGCATCTCGGCGCTTGGCTGAGGCTCTGTCGAAGATGTCTTACGCGGCCACGAGTACGTAGCTTGGATAGCGATCCTGGGCGTCTTGCATCGGCCGCCCGGAAGCTACCTTCTGCTCACAACTTGTATCTGCAGAAAGACATTTGACTGCCACAAAAGCTTTGTTCCAAATGGACCACTACATTCGCTCTACTCCTCTGAGCAGTCTAATTGGGAGTCTCCGAGATCCGACGATACGTTGCATATGCACCATGGTGCCGAGCGCGACGAGCATTCTCGTTGCCTATCATTGTCAGCTTGCATCTCTGTCAGGTGGGCCGACCAAGATATATTTGTGTCATACCTGCATGATCCCAGCGCTCCCCATGCAGGCTATCATCGCCCAAGAGGGCCGTCGCTCTGGCTTTCCCTTATCCTCTTTTCCCCACCCATCAGCTACACTTCGTAGCGTATATTCTCTCATATCCCATAACAAATGCGCTGCCAGCTGCGATTTCAGAACCACGACCGGTGTCCGACGCAAAAACGACTGGCCCAAATGGCAGGACGCTGTCATTCGGGTAGCGCATAGCAATCATGCAGTTGGCTACCACACGAACCGCCTGCACAAGGATTGGTCAAACCAATTTCCGTGACTGCAACCGGTATGCGACGAAAGAGTTGGGTAGCTGCGGCGGTGACCGTAACCCTGCGAACCGTCATGGCGCCCAAGGCAGGCCTCTCGTCTCGCTGCGGGTCCACAAGAGCTCAGCAACGCCTCCATCTGCTTTCTCGAGAAGACTCACAATTGGCTAGTCTTGTAACCGGTCAAGATGCTCGGTTGACACGGCTTCTTCGTGTTCAAATCGATCGGTCTAATGACATTTAGTAATGTTGTACGCATGGCCCTGCGCTGGTCAATTAACCAGCAATTTGAGTACGCATGGCCCTGCGCTGGTCAATTAACCAGCAATTTGAGTGCGCAAGGTTGCGTGCTGACCGGTGAGCTTGCTTGGGCAGAGCTCAGCAGTTTACTAGCAGGAGAAGACAGGTAAGGCGCGGAGCATTCTCTACGTCCGGTCAGCCAGATTTGGAGTACTAACAAGATGCACTGTGCTATTGGTCCTCGATCGGCGAGTCCGAGATAGTTGGCGCCAACTGTGGGGAAGAAGAGCGAAGGCGCATCGAGCCGAACGGAAGCCATTGAAAGCATTCTTTCGCCAGAGCATCTCATTCGTTCAGAGAAGCGACGCGGCTCAAGATGCGACATGATGGTGGGTGAAAAAAAAAGGCAACAAGGCAAACGTAGTAGCGGCAAAGGCTGTCCACAAGCCCTGACATACGCCGCACGCCCAGGGGACGTCAGCCGATCCCCCGGTAATGGAATCCTACTTATTGCTGGCCACGCCCACAGTTCTGTAGGATGAAAGGTGAGCAGAACACACCCAACAAGTACGCGGATGGGGTGGAAGCTTACTCGATCTCTGTTCTTCGAGAAGATCGGCCGATGTCCGGGATCAACTTATGCCACCCAATCCTCGCTCGCTGCCATTGCCGCCTGACGAGGTCCTTCCGGTGTTCTAGCTCGCTCGGCCACTCTTTTATACTTGGTT
Organism: Paracamarosporium sp. OC-R06-R3; assembly: GCA_019828545.1. Lineage (NCBI taxonomy): Eukaryota > Fungi > Ascomycota > Dothideomycetes > Pleosporales > Didymosphaeriaceae > Paracamarosporium > Paracamarosporium sp. OC-R06-R3. Next base: position 180,609 of record JACVRA010000070.1, on the reverse strand, counting down.
TTGTCGAGCAGAGCCGCATACCTATCACTGCCGCCTTCGTCGATGCGCATGCGCCTCAGCTACGTCCGAGTCCGCTCAGAACCGCCACCGTACGATGACATTCGCCCTTGGCGATAGATGACACCCAGCTGAGCACTTGAGATGCAGTGCAAGGTCGGCCATCGAACTCATGGATATGTCGATTATTCCTAGCCTTGCTAGGACACCTAAACCAACCATCCATCCAAACAGGAAACAGCTAGTTCGCGAGGGAGGCGACGGGTACCCGATCTAGCGCCCAAAGAGTCTTTCCGTTCATCCATACCGTTTTGCATGCGCCAGGCTGCAACCAACTACTCGCCAAACGGCAGTATCGTGTAGGCGCTCCGTTAGTACCAGGTCCCCACCCGACTGCACCCTGCGAAGGCGCTATGAACCTGTTGCTGGTTGGCCCACGCAAGCAGTACTTGCATGCATCCAGATCGTTGCCGCTGGCGGGATACGCGGTAGGTTTACCGTATTCTGCTCCCTTGATCGCAGCTGACATGGCAATAGCTGCGGAGAGCTATGGCTCACCTATGAGGCGTCACAGCAAAGCTTCGGATGAAAAGCTCTCCTCACGTCGCTTGTTTATAAAAGAAGAGGGTATCCTCGATAACTGAACCTGCTCCTTGACACATGATTATAAGCACACCGGCTGAACTACCTGCTACCGAGCTCGAACAAGTCGTCAACATGACACGGAAACACTCGCGGCCGCGGCGGGGTAATGGCAGCGTCGCCAGGATGCTTCTCCACCCACCTGCAGCCAAAGAGGAATCCTGCCGCGCGCCACACCCTTATCTGCGGTTTGCTCTAGTCTCAATCACACCACGGCTACGTGGGTCGTCTGATCAAGATTGTGGGATAGTTCCCTGTGCGAAAAGCATGCAGCAGAGCCGCATATTGGGCGATGAAGGATAAAGGACTGGCGGAAGTGGGCAAAGATGGCCACGGCAAGCGAAGCGCGCTTTGGGAAGCCTTACCGCTAGAACATTGCGCCGAGCCATCCTGCAGGGAGTCCGAACGTCATGACTATGTCGGTTAGTATGTCCTGGAATAATTGCGGAAGACGAGCTGACATCTCGCCTTTCAAGCCACCCTTTATCTTTCGAATCGATGAGATCGTAGAGAGGCCTACCGCCGCAGCTTCCTATGATAATTATGGAAACTGGATCCCTTCTGTCGATCGTGATGGCAACGAACGTGTACCGGGTGTCGGCGCAACTGGTATGTGGTGGTATTGCAATGGACAGAACATACAGGGCGTATCCAGCAATACGCCCCCGGAAGGATCGTCATATTTCAAAGCCTTTTCCGTCTTCTACTCCGATGGATATGGCTTTTGGGTTTTGTGCGGCGATGCGACAAACCCGCCTGCTGATCAATCGTGGCATCCGCTTTGGTTCTCTCACGATGACCAGGATTACTCCTCGTACTTGACCAATGCGGGAACCGCAAGGACACTACGCTGCCAAAGGTCTGATCAGACGTGGCCTGGCATGCTGCTCCCTAGTACAAACCAGGTTCCGCCAGCCTCAATAACGCAGGGTTACGGGGGTATAAAAGGTGACCTAGCCATCTTTCTGGCCTTGATCGCGTTTTCTATGGACCAAAGGCATGTGAGACAATATCTGCCTGCCATGTTCAGAAATGGTGCTTGGGCAATGCATTCCCTTTCACACGGCCGTGAGTACACGAGTCTCTTCTGATTCCGCTTTGTCTCACTGATATCCCTAGGCGTAAATCAACGAGGCGTGGTCGTGTACGTCTATACCTGTCCTTCGACATGGGCCCACGGGTCCACAGTAAGAGACCTCAGGCTTTACGAAAATGGTGTATATGGGAAGTACTACCATTAGAACGATGGGTAGTCCTTGACGTTGACTGGTCGGCCCCCGCCAAGACCCGGGACGAACCGTCTGTCTCCCGCGACGAACACCTGTTCGCCGCCTTTTCTGCCTTGCCGGCCTCGTTCCAACCCCAGCAAGGCAGCACTAGGCCTTGCTCCCGCTCTGACAGCAGTCCGGCTTCGATCTCTTTGCCTTCCCCGCTACCGGCAGCCATACCACCACACGTGGAACAAGCACGTCTGCATTTCTCTCCCTTGTCCACAGCATACCCTCTCAATCTCCGGCGCCCCTTCCCGTCTCGTTCCATACCAAATACGTTGCTCTTCGTTTCTCCACGCTCTCCGTTCCCCCACGCTCTCGACGCCATCGGCACAAGATTGATATCCTCTGGTATTCCCCACAGCGTTACGAACCACTGCCATGGCCATGCTTGTCCACACTAGTTTATCGCGCGTGATTTACATAGCTAATAACGTCTGCCAACGCAGTCGATTTCGGTATATACGTCAAATACATGTTGTTATTATCCATGTCCCTAGCCCTAGATATGACTACCCGTGAACACAGTGCTTGTCAAGCGAGCCAGCCTCACCATTGCCCCCCGTCGTGGACATGCGAGTATCATGCGTGGATCTCGCTAAACCTCGTAGCCCCTTTGAGAATCCTTTGCACGACTCGCACGTGCGTTGGCGATGCACGACAGGCGTGTACGTGAGCAAGGTCGTGTTGGTCACGGGACTGGAACTGTTCTTGGTACAATGGATAGCACAGTGCTCGTGGTCAACGTGGTAAGAGAATAGGATACTCCTTTGGCAACCTATACTAAGGTTAAAGCGATTACAACGTCTATGATATCTTCCCAGTAGCACATAGCCTTCTTCGTACTCTATCCTCAAGACAAATCTTCGTGCCCACCAACATCTTCCCATCGATGAGATTTTCCGTGACGCCGCCCAATGCAAATCTAGTTGAGGGATCGAACCGACGAAACCCCCAAAACATGACGTATAGATACAAATATCGTAGCCTCTAATAACGCTCGTTGCTCGCGATGCGCGGAAGGGCACGCCGAAAGCGCGATCGTTCTATGACCGGCAAGCTCGCCTGACTCCGTCTAAGCAATCGGTCGACTCCGCTCGTCCTCCGGCATTCTCTGTGCGCGTGTCAGCTTCGCTTTCTCCTCTAGTGCTTCCGTCCTCGTTCTCAACAGCACTTCGCCCCATCCCTCGCCTTCACGCTTCCCGAATTCACTCACCATGTAAGCATCAATCGCTGCGCTGAACGCCGCGAAGCCAACGCATCCTACAGCTGCGGCCTGCGGCCCGGCATTCCTCGCCAACACTCCGCCCGTTATACAGCCGCCCGCAACACCGTTCCAGAGATCGTTCTTCGCGCGCAGTCCTTCGATCGCGCACTCGGTACCGCTGAAGATGGCTCCTACTTTGGCGAAGTTCTTTCCCGAGCTGATGGATGAGCGGTACATGTCGCGGAGACCGTGTTTGAGCTGTTGGCGAAGAGGGAGATCGGTGAGGGGGACGGTGCCGGTGGGCGTGGAGACCATTTGGCCGGCGAGCGTGGGGTGCGCTGCTACATGGGAGGCAGACGACGTTGCTGTTGAGGCTGCTGTGGAGGAGACGGATGAGGCAGCGGATGCGGTCGCAGGAGTGGGTTTCGCGCTATTGGCGGCGGCAGCGGCAGTAGATGTGGGGGTAGTTGTTGATGCCGCAGGCGGGTTCGGTACGGCGAGAGGCTGTGACATGGGTGTATCGTAGCGCATCTACGTCTGTTAGTATCCAGTCGTGTGCATTCTGTGTCTTCCCCGAGCGAGATTTATCTGGGCAACGTACCGACGACATGAACAGTCCGAACATGGCACCCAAACCACCACCCATTACACCCGCCATCACCGTCTTGCCGACACAGCTCTCCATAGCGCCTTGCATCTGTATCGTCTATCAGTATTCATCTCATCAAAGTCGTGCGTTTGTGGAGGAGGCGCTGGGGCGCGTACCATCTTCACCATCTGCGCTTCCTGCTCTGACATGCCCGCATTCGGGTTCAATCCTGGCGGTGTGAAAGACATCGTGAATGTGCGGGATATGTGTGTGTTGGTGTGAGGTGGATTGTAGGCTGCTGCGCGAGTGTGAAGAGATGCGGCGCGATGAGACTGGACTTTTTGCGGAGAAGGCGCGGAGGACGGGAGTTGCCGGACTAGGCTTGGCACATCTCGGGCGCATCAGGGCTACACTGTGCAACGCATTTTGGCGCAACTGAGGTTGTGATACATTTACGTATCTGTAGTTGTTGAATCATAGGTCATCACAATCGCTCATTCTACAAAACAGCCCACTATGTAGATAAATTCGATTGCTGGCTTAGTCTTCACAATGATAACTTAAATACTCAGAAGCGTAGCTCATGGCGCATCCAAGGTCTTATTAACATCAGGACACTAGCCAACACGTCAACGCCATATCCCGCTAATCCCAATTACCGAGCATAAACAACGAAGCTCCGTCTCTAACATGGGCCAAGCATTTGGCCCAACTACATCAATCCGCCTTCTTCAATCTTCTCCGGTATATGATTAGAAATAGACAAAAGACATGTCGTCTAGACGTTGCGTCTAATGGCGTTAATCGTTACGTATATAGCTTGCCGTAGCTCATCAATATGTCATTATGCAAAATCTGAGGGTGACACTGCTCGGCCGATGTAATCGCCGCTGGCGTGGTTGAAATCTCTCGACTCAGGTGGTGGAGTGAGGTTCTTTTCCCATTCCTTCATCAAGTGCGAAGCGGTCCGCTTCAGCTGTGAGGGGGACAGCTTGCTGAGCTCGGGCCAGGGGATAGAGTTGCGTTTAGAGTCGCGACGCGAGGACTCGTCAGGGAGGCCGGCAGAGCTGGACGCTGTGAGTGTGGAGGCTTTGGAGTCATGGCGTTGTGAGTGGTACCTGGTGCTCGTCCTCGAGCTAGCCTGGCCAGACGCAGGCGAGGAGGGCCCTTCAGATTCATCGGAGCTGTGGTTGTCGCCCGATATCTTTGCGGAGTGAACGTGGTTGTCTGGTGTCTCCCAGTTATCCCAGCTGTCGAAGTCGTCGGCCTTGTTTTGAGTTTGCTTTTGAGGGGTGCGCGTTTGCTTGAGAGCGTGAGTTTTCTTATGCGTCGGCGAGGCCTTGGGCTCAGACAGACCGTGCTCCTTCCAGAATTCATCTCCAATATCCAACTTGGACGGGACAGACTTTTTTGAGCTGGATGCTCGGCTCAGAGTGGGTCGGTTCTCGGATGTTTTACGCGGACCCTTTGCGGGGAGATCCCTAACGTGGGCGGATCCTGAAGCGTCACCGCCATTGGCGGCATCATCGCCCACGGTCGCTTGGCGGATGTCTTCGATGAAAGTGAAGAAGCCATCTTTGAAGTCGTTGGCCATCTGCTTTCCGGTGCGGAGGAGGGCTTCGCGCTGGATGTTGGACAGGCCGCCGAGGTCGTAGCGTTCGCCATTGACGGTGTTGGCTATTTGGTTTGCGATGTCGGGAGAGGTCGACGTACGAGAGAGTGGAGCTGGACGTTGGGTGGTGCTGATGGTAGAGGATGCAGGAGTGGGTGGTTCGTCGTTCCGAAGATCGAGTGGCTGGGGAAATGAGGGTGTGTAGGACTTGTCAGGCGACAGCAATGAGAGGGTGCGCAGATGCCTTGAGCCGCTGAAGACTTTGCCGCTGCGCTGGGCGGATTTGGCACTCAAGAGGGCCTTCCGACGTTCCATCTCCCTTTGCATCCACGTCGAAGAGCCGTCCTGGTCGTCCTGGTCGGAGCCATAGTTGGCGAGGGTGGTGTTGAGCGGCTGCAGCTTGGTGACCTTGCGCAGGTCGTTCCGTTGCTTGACGGCTTCTTGGGTGGCGTAATGCCTTTTGATGGTTTTGAGATCCTGCTCGGCCTTGGAGAGCTCTTCCTTGAGCTCGAGGACGTAGCGCTCCTGGGCGGCGATGATGTTGAGAATGTTCGATTCGGCGGAAGCGGCGTCGGGCGAGGGGACTGGGGAAGGAGTCGCGATCCACGACTGCGGGCGCGAACGCGGTGAGGGAATGGCTGGGGAGCTGCTGCCGGCAGCAACTGGCTGGATGGGAAACTGCAGGGAGAGGCGCTTCCCCTGGCGAACAACGTCGGCATGCGACATGGAGCGAGCGTGAGTAGGCATGTCGAGGTTGGGCGACGGGAGAGGGAGAGAGGCGTCGGAAGATTGTTGAGCAGGTGTGGAAACGGGCGCGGCCCCTGATGGCTGGGCCCGTTCTTTGTTGTCCGGGGTCGAGGAGCGTTTCCGAGATGAGGGCTTGTGCTGTGCGCGGTCCATGACGTCTGCTCCGCCGACGAAGAAGATGTCGTTCATGCCACGGGCATGGCCCTTTGCGAGGCGGCAGGTCAGACGTGCGAGGCGGAGGCGCGAGGAAAGGCGGTGGAGGATGAGGCTGTAGCGGTGCGACGAGCCATAAATTTCCAGATGCAGGGCTAGGATAGCGGCGGGCAGGCCTATCAGGCGGAGGAGAAAGCCGCTCTTCAACCACGACAACCACGCTTTCAGCAACGCAGGGCTGGCCGAGTTTCCCATGCCAGGACCATGGGCGCGCGCATTCTTCGAGGAGAGGAGGGGAATTGGCGTCCCCCGGCCGAGGTGGTCCCCGACTTTTGTGTGTTGCCAGTATTGTTCACGCGTGCGTGGTCTGAGCCCAAGCAGCTAATGTGCATTCCCTGCAGCTCCACCGTGCTAGCCCGCAGCTGACCTCGCTGTGCCTGCGCAAGTGTAGCGGTGCAGGCCTGGTCGAGCCTCGACACGGCGGTGTGTTTTTTTTTTTTTTCTAATCGTTGCATGCAGTTGGGGTGGGGTGGTGTGGTGTGGTGTTCGTTCTAGCTAGCCAACTTCACCCCCATCGTCGCTCCTGCTCACGCATCCCGCGCCTGCCCGCAGCGACGAAACAGTGGCGGTGACGCAGCTGACGGGGGAAGGTGCGCCTGGTGTAGGTCCCCCCTGCCGAATCTCGTAGGCTAAGCTGCTGGTGTAGCCGCATTCGGTAATGCGCGAGAGGCGTGCTGATCCGACGCTCTCTCTTGCATCCAAGGCACATTGTTGCGGTGTGCTGGGGGTCCAGAACCCTGGTGAGGTAGCAAGCAGCACCCTCAGCATCCCAGGCGCAGCAGGTTTCTAGACTGTCGTCGCCGATGCACTGCAAGCGCTATCCGGCCACGTCATTGGTCGGAGCGCGTACGAGTCCCTTGTTTACCGCCGCCAACACGCCCGAGAGACGCGCACCAATTGTCGGGACGACACTGCTGCTCCATGTTGCGGAGAACGGAACGGGCTTATGCAGGGCTGCCGGTGAAGGGTTGCTGCTGCTGCAGGAACACACGTAGCCGCCTGTTCGCAGGCCGTTCCCGTGCACGACGCCCGGCCAACACGGCAAGAATATGTTTCCACGACTGTCGCAATTGCTCTAAAATGATCATCACGCTCGCCTCTGCGACGCCTCCACGCCGTCTCGCCGACTCGTAGACAGACGTCAAAGCGGGCGGCGTGTGCGTCTTTGTTGATGCCCCCGCTGTTGTCATGGAGACGCTCCGGCCGGCCCTGCACCCCAGCTACCGTATCCATTACCAGCGTCACACCGAGCTGCAATCTCACCCCAATCCTATTCCTATCCCCCAGCACTGCTCCACGGCGACCGCCGTCCGTCTTCGAACCCCCTGAGCGACTGCGTTATTCGAAATAACTTGCCGTCCACCGCCCGCAATGGCAGAGGGCTACCAGGTCTTAGAAGAATTGGGCAGTACGTGCAATTGGAAACAGGCATGCTTCATCGCTAACACTGCATAGGCGGGAGCTTCGGAAAGGTGTACAAGGCCATCGAGAAGGCGACGGGCGAGACTGTGGCTATCAAGCTGGTATGATTGCATCCATCCCAAGCCGTCGTATATCTCCACTCACACCTCCGTCCAGATCGACCTCGAAGAGAGCACCGATGAGCTCGCCGATATCCAAGCCGAGATCAACCTGTTGGGCACCTGCAAAAGCCCCTACGTTACCGAATACAAGACGAGCTTCGTCCGAGGCGTGAAGCTATGGATCGTTATGGAATTCTTAGGCGGAGGCTCGGCCTTGGATCTGGTGCGCAACCTTTGCAATAAACTTTCACCAAGCATACTAATGGAGACAGATGGCTCCCGGGCCGTTTGGCGAAGCCCACATTGCCATCGTTTGTCGCGAACTGTTGCTTGGACTCGTCTATCTCCATGGAACCGGCAAGATCCATAGAGATATCAAGGCTGCCAACGTCCTACTCACGGATATGGGCAAAGTGAAACTGGCAGACTTCGGTGTCGCTGCGCAGTTGACGAATCTCAAGTCGCAGCGTATGACCTTTGTCGGAACGCCGTATTGGATGGCACCAGAGGTTATACAAGAAGAAGGTTACGACTTCAAAGCCGATATTTGGTCGCTAGGCATCACCGCCATAGAGCTAGCCATGGGACAACCGCCTCATTCGGGCTCCCACCCCATGAAGATCTTGTTCACCATTCCCAAGAACCCAGCACCACGTCTAGAGGGTAACCAATGGACCAAGGAGTTCAAGGACTTTGTCTCAAAATGTCTGGTCAAGGACCCCGATCTACGAGCCAGCGCAAAGGAGCTATTGGAACACAAGTTCATCCGGAAGGCCGGCAATATTCAGGCCATGCGTGAAATGATCGAGCGCAAACAGATGTTCGATGCCAAGCAAGAGACCACCAAGCACGTGAAATACTATGAAGAGACGATGTAAGTTGTAAGCCCCGCATAGTCAACATGGTGCTAACGTTCCAGGGTGGATCTCTCCCCGAAGGACGAAGATGACGAGTGGAACTTCACAATTCAACAACCGAAGACGATCAAAATCAGCGCTGCTGCCCCTACAGCGAAGCGTCGCAGGCCAATGCGAATGCCTTCCGGTGAGCTCGACGAGTGTGTAGCTACGATGCAGCATATGGATCTTCACGCAGCACCGTTAGGGAACATCACAGACTCCCCTCTACCTGAACGACGCCGGCCGTCGTCTCACATGCCGTCAACTGGAACAGCCATACGCATACCTTCAGGAGCAACGCCAACAGCCCGACGCATTGCCAATGTTCCTAAGCAGCCGTTGGGCGTGGACCTCACGTTCGGTAACTCCCCATCCACAGTCCGGCACTTCAAGCGGGTCTCCTCGGGCGAGAGACGAGCAGCGCTTTACTCAAATCCTATCGATACTGGGCACTCTTTCCACCCCAATCCTCATGCAAAGACTTTCCGCCCATCGCCGCCTAATTCAGCGCAGTTCTTGGATATCCAAGATGAGAATACGCCCCCAGTTACAGAATATCCGCCTATGGCTGTTACCAAAGATGCACTTTATGGTCGACGTGCTTACGGCAAAGTTCTCGATTCGGTCTTCCAAGAAGCCCACGCAGATTCGGCATCACCCCAGCAGCGCGAAGCTATAAGCCGAGTACACCAGGCTTGGGCACATCTTGACCAGGTGGACCCTGAAGGAGAGTTCATGCTCTTGAAGGCCATGATCGACCGGTTGCAAGGAGACTCTAAGCTCGCTTCTGCACTGGGCGTCGCTGTGACACCTGTACCGACCCCCGCCCCGGCCCCCGCCCCAACCCCCAAGCAGCACAACACCAAGTCGAGCGAATACAGTTTGGCTGGTACGACGGTACACGGCAACGGTACAACTCGCATCCGCGCCAATACTGCGGCCTCCACATCCTCATTTACAAAGTCCTCGCCCTCCTACGATCATGCCGCCTCACCCGTACAGCCTTCAACACCGTTCCAATCGCCTGTAGGGACGCCAATCAGCGCAAACTCTGGCTCTCCAACCAAGGGTCCGAAACTCGTCCTCGCGCATAATAACCCGCATCTTAAGTCTCATCGTCGTCGACAGAGCGCTTTCATAGGCGGTGAGAAGGCGTTTGGGCTTGATGCCAGTGCTCTGGATGAGAAGAAGCTACCAGGCCATGTGGAAAACGGCATGGAGCAGCAGGGCCTGCTTGCAGATATACTCTACGGTCAGTGGATGCAGGGTCTGAAGAGTCGCTGGCCACTAGCGTAAGGCTTTGGTATATGGCCTGTGCAATGGTCTTTATACAGGCGGGTGGTAGGCGTGGTCTAGCCTAAGTCGCGCGCTACAACACCAAAAAAAACTCCATTCTTGCATATACTTCTCTTTGCGTCTCGCCAGTCCCTGTAGGGTGAGGCCGCACGGTAGATTTTTTGCATTTCACGTCTCTCCTTGGTTGCATTTGCATCACACGATTCACGAACTGACGAGCTTGCATGGTCATGGGCTTGTTGTTGTTGTAGGATGGTGCTGTATACATTGCTCTTGCATTCTTTTTGCATTTTTTGCAGTGTAGAAAGAAATATGGCGTTTGGTTTTTTTTTTCTTCTTCGTAGTCTGGGCATTTTTTGGCGTTTGCGAGGTAGGTACGATAAGTTTAAGGATAAGATTAGGTGAGGTAAGGTAAGGTGTTGAAGGGGGAGGGGGAAGGGGGAGGGGGAGGGGGTGTGGTGTAGCGTAGGGTGTAGATAGTGGGTGTGTGTGGTGAGGGGAGTGGAAATGTAATATTTTGTGTGGATATGTTATGGATTGCTGTTAGTGTGATGTTGGGGTTGTGAAGTGCGTGTGAGGATGCGGATGTGATAAGTTTGTTGAGTTAGGGGAATTGACTCATTGCGTCGTTAATCGCTGTATATTCAATGTATTCCGTCGTAGCTATTAGTATCGTGATAAACTACGGAATTTCGATCGCACCGTGAAGCAAGGCCAAACATTGAAGGCGGCATTCACGGTGTTTGTTGAGAAACATCATGAGAGCTAACGATGGCAGCGGTACTACGTTTGGTCATGCAATTGTCACCAAATAACCAACGAAATTATAATGGTGGAGCCGGAATTCAAGGGATGTCAATGGCAAGGCTAGCAGAGAGTTGGCATAAATATCCTTACTCTTAGTTTCTAGTCTTCTACTCAGACACCTCCTTGTCTGTATCTTCCACGCTTGCAGTACAACGAGATACCCTCTTGCCATCCCTCTCGACTAACCGTTCAACAACCATAACTTCATCAGCCATCATGGAAGTCGGTTCACGAGTCTTTGCCCTCCGCCCTGACGATCGCAGCGTCATCGATCTGCTCAGCGATCCTACAGTTCAAGCATGCCGCTTGCTCACTGGAAGAACGCTATTCTTCGCATATCCCATCTCGATGAACGTCATCGACTTGTTGTATGCCGACGAGCTTCGCCAGCTGTACCAGCACCTCGAACGCGAACTCGATTTGTATTCTCTCGATATCCGGGATGAGTGGGAACGCTTCCTCGATTGCATCTTGGAGCGCCTTCGTTCGTTGGGATGGGCGTCCTCGGAGCAGAGTTCTCTGCACTTAGTCTCTGGGGAAGAATACTTCGCCGTGTATTCGCCTGAGCGAGAGGTCGCGGCGCGTCGATGGATCAGCGAGGATATGCATGACCCGCCGCTGTATGACTCTTCAAGGCATATAGTCTACCCACCGGTGGAGCCCCTTGAGCTTTCATACATTGATGGTGTACTCGTTGCTGCACTTAGAGAATCTCTCGTGGGGATTAGGCATGGCGATGTGCAAAACAGCTTAGAGCATAACGTCGATGGCGTCCGGGCTCCTCTAGACAAAAACGAAGGCAAAAGATCTAGTGATCCGCTTCTTGAGCCTTCGCCAGCTAGGCCTGCATGGAGATCAGATGTATCGGGAGATGCTTTCGAACCTTACGCTGGGAATTCGCGTGGTGGGGCCAGCATCAACAGAGAGCAATATACCGATGAAAAGATGTTTGCAGGACTAAATACCACTAGGTATGGGATGTCCGGCTTAACAGGCAGCGAAGAACAAAGGTGGAACCCAAAGAAGAACGATCGCACAAACATTACTGGAAGCATCAACCATCAGCAAAACCAGAATGGTGCAACAACCGCCCAGAAAGGTGTCGGTGTGCTGCAAGACCTAGATGAGGTATGGATTCCATTCGACAGATCTTCTTCACCTCAACACGACGGCCTTTTGCAAGATCAACAGCTTGCGGTGTATTTCGCGCGCGCTCTCAGGCTAGACTTTCGAAAAGCAAAAGAAGTCCCACCGGTACAACTTCAAGCTACACCAGCCGGCTCTCAGGCCCCTCAACCTCAGACAATCCGTCCAGAATATTCCGTGAAACATGGGCACAACAACATTAAATTATTCCCGCGAGGTGATACGATTAACGACGGGGCCCTAGAGTCATTCAAATCCGACAAATTCCCCATATATCGCGGAGCACATTGCCGGCATTCAAATTGTACCATTCCCAGTCATATGTTCGGATGGAGCCAGCGCAACGGAGACTACCTTGTCTGTCCTTGTAGATTCGACCCCGAACTTCACCAAATCTTCACCGTAGACTTCGTCAACAGGCTTACCAAAGAAGCTTTTGATCGCCTTGAATCGGGTGGCAAAAAGGAGGGCATCGTGCTCCTCTACGATTTCCCGCCAGAGTTTTTCGTAAGACTGATTGAGGTACCCGCGTTCTTGGTTCGCTTCGTCGAGACTTTGACGGCGTTTGAGATTGACCAGGTCCTACTTGATCGACTTAACATCGACTGGGATGAGACGCAAGGCTTGTTCTTGCGCCCAAAGAATGGTTTTAACTACAGCCATGATGGCTTCACTAGTATGCGTGAAGTGACCTCTCATCGGCAATTGGAGGACAACAAATCCGGAAGACGGCCGTTGGAGGTTCCCGAAGCTTTCATGAAACACCTTACAGCCGATGAATGCAGGGCTTTTCTCAATGGTGAATTGACTATTGAGCGTGGCACTGATGGTTGGCACGTTGCGCCTTCCAAACGAGCTGGTCCGAATAACGTGTCAAGTATGGCTGAGGAAGCCTCCGGAGCCAAGAATACAAATCCCTCGGAAGCGAAAAGTCAAAATCAAAGGTTCGTTAGTACTAAAGCCCAAGGCAAGCAGCCCGCCAGAGAGGGCGAGAAAGCTTATGTGTGGGATCCTCAGTCTTCATCTGTTCAGTCGGCGAACCTTGAAGTTAGGAGATCTGTCTCTGATCCTGAGGTCGATTTCGCCACCACAGATTCAAATCTCAACGCTCCATATGCCCCATATTTTCCACCTTGGGAACAGCCCCCACCTCACGCAACCACCAGAGTCTCGGACCAAGGACCAGTTACGTACCCTTCAAGCAAAAACGATACGTGGGTGGTAGAAGATTCTCTTCGCCCTCGTGTTCCAGCCACGATCAGAGAGCCGAACATGACGCAGGGCAAAACGTTTGTCCCAGCGGTCGGGTCCCAGCTCCACAACAGCGAACCCTCTCGATACCAAGCCGCGAAGAATGTGAGATGGCCTTCTCCGAGACCAACGGCCATGGCTAACCCAGAAACGAACCCTTTGCTCGACCATCGCGAAGCGCATCTGCGCCGCGAAGAGGAGACGATGAAGATGGTTCAAGCCGAGATGCAAGGGCAGCGAGAGGAGAGACTTGCTCCCATGGAGGACAAGAATAGTCAATTACGAGGGCATCGTTTGGGTGTTAGTTTTGGAGGCGCACCTGCAAACCTTGATTCATACCTGCCAAACGAGAATCCACAACCGACGGTTACACGTCACCCAACGGGTACGTACCGTTCAACAGGTACACGCTATCCAACGGTTGGTCTCAGAAGCCTTCCTCAAACTCGCCCGAAGAGGCCTGAAATTAGGCCGCATGGGGCTGCCCCTCCCTTATTTGCGGCACCTCCCACAAACTCGCCTCGCATAGGGGACGGCTGGAACATTGATACTAGGAGATCTGCAGTGCCTTTCCCGGCGCCCCTACCAGAGGGAGATAATAGAGATTGGACATGGATCGCGCCGAGCGCTGATTAAGTAGTAGTGAGAATTCTCAAGGTACGGTAAGCGCCACTAGTAAAAAATCGAGGCGTAAAACATGGTGCGTTCCGTCGCACTAGTAATTCTTTTAGTTACTTCTGATGCTTCCATGCTATTTCTAGCGGCTTGTGGTAGTACTTGGAATTAGATAACGCTGTATTGGGCGCTCCGATCAAGGATAGCAAGGGGACGCCCCACGCAGGAATTTCGCGCTTCTATTCTTGTTTGTGTAGTTTGCTGCTGATTCTCAGCTAATTGTCATATAGCATGTTTCAATTTCAATAGGATCCAAACCTCTGCTTGTACAGATTATATGACAGAGCCTCTGTTGATATTGTAGGCCCCGTTCACCATTTTAAAGCTTAGAAAAGGAAGGAGGTATTACAACCAGCTGAGAAGTATGGAAGAGTAAGATCATGTTAATTGGAAACGCAAAAGGGATATGGGGGGCTTTGAAGCAACGACAATCATGACAGGCAGCAGTACGGGCTATTGGAAGTGCAGGCCGGGCATATTTGCCGATAGATGCTGGTGATACTGGCACGGCCAATGAGGAATAGGCGTATTACCATTTGATCTTATTGATCTGAGCGCGTTGATGATTCGTTTCCAACAAATGATTCTGGATCAGAGAATATTTTCGAAGGGCGCGGAGTCCTTTCTGATCTCAACAGACCCACCCGGTTGTGCTAAGATTGCCGCCACGGTATCTGTGATCTGTGAGCTTTCGTGCCAGATCGCTGAGATATAAGCCTTCCCAAATCCAGAATACACCATCAAACCTCTCTCACACAATTCAGCTATCGGTAAAGCCAGCTTCCAGCAATATCAGCACAAACACATTTTCCACACTTCCTACACTTGTCAAAGAAACAAGAGGTAACTAGCTGCCTTTGTCTTCTTCTTTGATGCAGTGCTAACAATTTCCAAAGATAATTCTTCTCGTTTCGGCATTGTTACAGTTGAAAATACTCTCTTTCACACATCTGATAGATACGCAAGAGGTATTTCACCTACCGCACTGCCTACTCTTGAACACAGTGCTAACATTCCGTGAAGCCATATCCTCTTCTATCATCAGATTATTACGATGGCTTTCCTTCAAAACACCATCGACTCTCTCTTCGAGGACAATGTCCCCTCTCCTCTCTACCTGCTTCCTGCGGAAATCCGCAACAACATCTTCAACAAAGCTATCTTCGATAGTGAGCAGGCTCTCACTATCAACATCGATGAGAACGGCAAGATCATCTTGCCTCCGCTCATGGCCGTCTCCAAGCAAATCCACATGGAGACATACGGCTACATTGCCGCGGCCCTCAAAACCCCCACCACAATTTTCGAGGCCAAAGTGCGTGATTACAACGCGAAACCCCTTCTCGCTACCTTAACTCGCATTTCCCAACAAACGAGAATTTTGCGAAGCGAATTGGTGGCGCGCACTCACGTACGCTTCGTTGGGGATGTCAACATGGGTAACCTACTCGTGTGGATCCAGGGTAACATCAACGACCCTACCGCCCACCCCATTTTTTCCTTCGAAAAGATGGACATTCCCAACTTTGTTGGCGAGAATGTTTTCGAAGGCAGACTCTCTCTAAAGTCGCACATCATCTCCTATCAGGAGTTTGAAAAGCGCAACCAGCTTCCTGCTTGGAACAGGTGCGCGAGGGAATTCCTCACGAACCTCGAAGACAGGGGGTATGATATCCTCGGAGGATTGCGCTATGATAGCGATGCCGAGGTCAAGACTGCGGTCTTCAAGACGTTTGCGTGGTGGCATGATATTTTCCTTCAGAAACGGAAAATTCAGGGCCGCGTGTTTGGGAGGAAGGAGAGGCAGCGTGTCGAAGACGACCATGTCTATGTTGCTTCGGCGATGGCGGCATTTGGGCTGAGCATTGAAATGGAAGCACAGCGCTGGCGGCAGTGAAGAAGATTCTCACTTGCCGATCACTCTGGCTTCGAAAGTCATTCCGGCGCTCCTTCGCTGTATGGTGGTGGCTGAAGCCCGTTGAGCTATGCTCCGGGTCTGAAGTCGTATCCTGAAGCAAGGGGATAAGTTCAACAACGCAAATTGCTCTCAAGCCCAAACTCAGAAGCTCGCCTGGACATCGCTACATCTTCTCCAGGTCTCAACACACCACCTTATCCAAACACCACAGAGGTCCTGACACAACCTCTCACTTTCAGAAGCTCTGTCACAGCTTCACAATTACCGTTACAACCTTCTGTCGCGGACTTCTCCAGCTGCCTAAGGGTTAGCAAACAGTTCCGACATTCTCAAGCGGTTGAGCCGGCCGTGAAGAAGATTCTCACGTGCCTACCATACTATCATTCGCTCCCGCCTCAACATCATACCAAAACACTCTTCCCTTCGCCGTACGGTGGTGGCCGAAACCCAGTGTACCTGGGGTCTGAGGCAGCATCCTGAGGCAAGGTCTTGAGTTACTTCCGAGAAGTCTTTGCGGCTTCACGTCTTTCAATAACTCTCAGTCTCAATAAGAGATTTGTGGTATTTTGGCGTGGCATGGGGTGGGGAGTTTGAGTTTGATGTCGGGTATATATGCATGGCTTTGTAGGCATTTTGAGCTTGGAAAGTTGTTTAGACAGCAAATGTCATACTTTAACATCATTTATGGCTCTCGCTTTTGTGACGCAGTACTGTTTGTTTGGTGATGATAATGATGCGGTTCAATGTGCTCAACTTGTTACCAAGCTCCATGGAACTTCTCTATGTGTCGACATTGAATAAACCTATGACCGAATGATTGGTTCCACGCAACCATGTGTTGTTGACACGCGCATTGTCTAAAATTACGTCAGAGCTTTTAGCACTGTGTATGTTGTGATAGCGCCGAGTACAGTGTTCACGTAGGTATGAGTTTGATTCATTACGTGAAAGGGCCTCCCTTTCAAGCAAGCATCAGACGGCGATTGTCTCATAGTGCAGATTGTTGGGAATTGCGATAACATGTGATAAGGTGCTCTGAAGCGAGCGTCTGTTGTATAATGGGCGTAGGAAAGATGCACACTTAGAATCTCGTAACTGGTCATCGCATCAACCTGCCACAACGCAGTTTCGCCCGACACTTGAATGAGAAGAGCCATCAGGCGTTGCGTACCTGCGCAAGCTCGCGCTAAGCAGGCCGTGGTTCAGGGGAATTGACGGTCTGACTTGGATATCACGTGACATGGTGATTGAGGATGCCACCTGCGGGCTCCGGGAGCGATGATTGGTCAAGTAGCTCGTACTACACCAGATCCAGAGACCCGTAATTAGACAACCTGCAACAGCAAACAAAACACTTATGAACGATCACGTCTCGCAAGGTGCGACCAACGATGGGCATCTGGCGGTGTTGTCTCGCCTGGTAACGGTGATTTTGCGACCAGGTGGCATCACGTCGCATTCTGCCCACAGCCGCACCCCCACAACAGTCTGCTCTTACGCCCCCACAACAGTGCGATGGAGGGATGACTGAGCAACAGGCCCGACTTCATGGCTGGTGACATCAACGTCGGGCTCGTTCGATTGGCATATCGAGCTGTTGATCAAACCTAGCGGAGTGGATCGAGGCGATCAGCTACCACCGCTCGGTCGGCGTGTCAGCACAGCCAGCGCATCCGTGCAACGCCGCCGCGACAGTTGCCATACGTTTCGGCACCACGAAACGTGCCATTTCCACGAGCCCCACGCCGCCGCGCTGAGGATGGCCGTCGTCATTCAATCAATACCAAACGCACTCCGCAGGCACATGTCACAAAGGGCCGGACTTGTTCGCCAGTCTAGCGCGGGGTTGGACGGGCCAGAAAGACGCTGCAGCCCACAGGGGGTCGCCGCGGATGCCAATTTAGTGGCGTTGAAACGGGCCAAGCGCAGGCGATCGAGTGAATGGCCATCCCTGGGTTCGCTGACGGCTCCTCGATGTGGTCATGCAAGCGACATGGCCGTGTACAATCCCGGGGGCTATCCCGCATGCCGTTAGGGGGCGACCGGGCTGGAATCCTTCACGCGAGAAAAAGCTTCTTGGTGGACGAGTAGCGCGAGATTGCGCGAAGGTTCCGAGCTAGCAGAGGCGCAGGTCCTTGTACTCGGTGTCGTGGAACACATGGTTCGATGCCCCGGTGAGGTCGCAGTGAAGCATTGTGCAGGTGGAAGACCGCGCCTGGGGACGCAGACGACGACGCTTGGCAGAAAGAAGCAAACGAAGCAGCCTATGGGCTATTTGTAGAGGATGGGGTGCAGGGGTCTGAGGCCCGTGGTGGCGACTGCGCACGGCTGCAGGCATTACTCTGGTCCCTTCACCTCGCTGTTCGCCCGTCGCCATCCACCGCTCTACCGCACCAGTTAAGGGGCTCAGCCAGCCTTACAGCGCCCGGCTGTGCACCAGTGCTGCCTAAATCAGGACATGCCCCTGTCTGCCCTTTGTCCCGGCTCTTAATCCTTTGTCTAGTCTACCTTTTCGTTGTTCTCTCACTCTCGTGGTCGCGCGAGAGGACCGAGCAAACGACTGACGCTCATTACACCCCCCCCTCGACACCATGTTGTTGCGACAAGTCCACTTCACGGCCATCACCGTCGTGTGCATTCCCATCATCTTCGCCGTCTTTGTTTTTGTTTCGTATTTCCACGACGGCACCCTCAATGTGCTTCCATCACACCTCTCGTTAAGGCCATCTCACGACGACGACAAGGCCGCGTCGCAGAACACTCCCTCCCACTCGACGACATCACCCCAGGTACATGTAACGGCTGCGGCAACACCAAACACCAACATCGAGAACGAAGAGGCGCCGCCGCAGCTTGTCAACTCTCCTTCCACCGAGCAAAAGATCTTCCCGCAAAATGACTGGCTCCCAGCACGCCCAATTGATCCCTCTTGCGCACATCTTCCCGACCTCTCCAAGATCCTTCTCATCATCAAGACCGGTGCTAGCGAAACCTACGATCGCCTCCCCACCCAGTTCATGACCATGACTCGCTGCTTGCCCGATTTCCTCGTCTTCTCCGATATGGAGGAGTCAATCATGGGCTACCGAGTGTACGACATCCTCAGCGACACGCTCAGGGAAGTGAAGGATGGCAACGGCGATTTCAACTTGTGGCGCCGCCAGCAAGATTGTCTCGTTGACCAGAAGAGCTGCCAGAAATGGAGCAATGCTGGTGGCGAGGCATGGAATCTAGACAAGTACAAGAACGTGCGTCAATCCGACGTAACCTACCGCATGCGCCCCAATTATGACTGGTACATCCACATCGACGCCGACACGTACGTGCACTGGCCGAACATGGTCGAGATGCTGAAGCCGTTCGATCCACAGAAGGACTACTTCTTTGGCAGCTTCGAGCCTTCGCAGTACGGCGATTTCAACCACGGCGGTAGTGGGTATATCCTGTCGCAATCGGCCATGAAAAAGTTCCAGTCCAATTCGAGCGTGGAGCACTTCGACCACGAAGCAAGGAACATCTGCTGCGGCGACATGCTCATGACGATTGCTGTGCGCGAGAACATCGGTCTTGCAAACACGAACATGGTAAGTTCAAGACTTGGCTGACAGGCCCGCCAGTCCACCCTGACAGCTCAACGAAACTAACCCCCACACTACAGTTCCCCACCATCAACGGTCGCAAGCCTTTTACACTCCCCTTTGGCCCCCGTCAATGGTGCCAGCCCATCGCCACACTGCACAAGCTCAACAGCGAAGAAGTAGGCTCCATCTGGGCTTACGAGCAGCAGCGCTTCGCAAATGCCACCGACGGCAAACCGACCCCATTGCTCATCAAGGACCTCTACTACCAATATTTCGAGCCGCGGCTTACTGAAAAGCTCGAGGACTGGGACAACATGTACGACGACTATCTCAACAATGTGTGGTACTACATCGACAAGAATGATGAATCCAAGGACTGGGAGAACTTCCACGACCAGAAGTACGTGTGGCACATGCGCAAGCCTGAAGACTTCAAGCACGACGAGGAGAAGAAGGCGCACACATCGTTTGATGCGTGCAAGAAGGCATGCGATGTCGTAGACGACTGTCTGCAATTCAGGTGGCAGGACGATGCCTGCGCCATGTCGAAGAACTTCCGATTGGGCAACCCTATGAAGAAGGAGGACAAGCAGGAGGAGCGGTGGATGAGCGGCTGGGCGGTCAAGAAGATCGAGAAGTGGATTGCCGACCAAGGCGAGTGCAAGGTGCAATTTCCGGAGGCGTAAAAAGGAGGGAGGACGATACCATTTTGCACATGATGTTTTGGCGAAAATGAAGAGATCTCGGATGGGATCTTTCGCGTCTGTACCTATTAATGGGTGTATACTAGGCATTCGTAATGGAGCATTCTTCTTGTTAGTATAGGGTTGTTCATAGACGGGGTTCGTGGAGTCGAGCCATACGAAGTCAAATCAAAACGTTTACTTAAACGTCAACTTAAGCTTCCGCTAACGCCACCGACACACCAGTCGACGATCATCTGCGCATCATAGTGCACAACCTCCCGAGAGCCGTTCGTGGTACGCGTCTCCTGCAAGCATCCCGCGCGAACTGCTGCCGCGCGTCACGCCCCACCAGCAAACTACTATTACACCTCCCGCTTCGCTCCTACTACTCTATGCTTTTATCGCATCGATCACAGTAACGTTGGGGTACACCCACTCGCCATTCGTCATAGTCTCCTTCGGCCCATAAAACCGCACTGTACTCATCAGTAAACCACCTTCAACCTCACGCACAAATCCAGCACACTTACGAGTAGTCTTCAACACGCCGCCTCCCTCCGTCGTAGGCACCCAATTCCCCGTCCAGTTCGCCGACGGCTCCACATCGTTCGCCTGGCACAGAATCTCAAACGGGCCATCCTCACTCTCATCGCTCAGGGGCGTCCCATCCGGAAACGTAAGACTACTTCTATCGCCGATTGCATACCGGTTTAGATCGTTCTTGATCAGGAACTGGTCGCCGTCGTACAGCGTCAGGCTCCAGAAGCCGCCGTTCGCGATCTCGGGCTTCCTGCTGAAGCGGAAGAGAACGGCCTGCGAGGCGGAGATGTTGAAGTCTGAAATCACGGGGTAGATGACTTGCTCCGAGATCAGGGCTAGATAGCCGCGTATGGCGGTGCCGTAGCGCGCTGTGTAGTAGGAGCCGAAGGCACCGAGGGCGCGAGATGCGCGGGCGGTCCAGGTGTTGCCTAGGCGGAGCGTGAGTCCCGGAGTTACCTGGAGGGCTTCGTTGGAGGCATCGGCTGTGGCTATGGCTGTTGTGAGGTTGGTGTTTGGTGGTTGGACGAAGGTCTTGTTGTCGAGGTGGATGCCGGCGTTTTGGAGCGTTTGGCGCACCCAACTTCGGTCGTACTTTATGTATGGCTCGTTGTAGGGTGCTAGTTTGGCTGTTAGGCTGAGGATGGTGTTTGCGAGGGAGGCTTGGGTTTGGTTCGAGGTAAAGGCGGAACTGTTGAAGATGCTTAGGTCTAGAGCTGGAGCGACACGCGAACTGGTGCGTGGAACCAGCGTCATGGTTAGCTGATCTTGCAGCTTATTGACTGCCTTAGTGTCGTTTGCGGTAGCTTCGACTAAAATTCTGGGTAGAGTTATGCCATATGGTGTAGGTAGGTTGAGGTATGCGTGGTAACCGTCCGCGACGCCATCAGTCTGGACACCTGGGTTTTCACTGTCGAACCGTAGGAGATACCTCCCCGCAGAACTGTTCGTTATGCTTCCGATGTTGGCCAAATCATTGGCATACCTACGATCATAAGCATCTACCTGTATCCTTGCAGTTAGGAAAAATATGGAAAACTTACATGTCATAGAACGGCCAAACCCAATACCTATCGCCGAATTCAGGAACTTGAATTTCGACATCGTTGGCACTCAAATCAAGGAATGCAGTACTATACAGCGTATCGGAATTCGGTCTAACAACGGCTCTGTCGTCGGCCGTTGCGAGGCGTCTTGAATGGTACAGAGTATTGGTGGACGCGTTCAAATACTGTGGGTTGACGTATTTACCATAGCTGTAAAGCGGGTAACCGTAAGCGTAAGCAAAGCTCAGTGCATTTTGCTGGCAGCTTTGATGGCATCTAGATTCTGGTATGACAGCTTGTTGTTGATGTTGCGCATGCACAATGCATGCTCCAAAGACCAAAGATACTACGTATTTCATGTTTGTTTGCGAGTATCATAAATTTTCTCGCATGTACCGTTATACGCATCATCTTTTACTACCGGGAAAGGCAAGCTCGGTTATGACGAGAATGGCTAACCGATGTCAGTCTAACCTTGCGTTTAGGAAGTAAAGAGCCGCATGACGTGCTCTGGGTACAATATTCGTCATGGCTGGTACCTCTGAGTAACAATTGAAGCAAGTCCACGGAATAGATGTTGATCCATTTTGAGATCGAAACTCATACTTCATGTCACGTATCAACAACAATACTATATTGGCTATGCAAATGCAATATAAACACATACCATATGTTCACCTAGCCATTAAGGATAAATTGCCCTGTATATCCAAGGATTCCACAAATAATATGCGAGGCAGGCAACGATTGATGAACATGAACCCAAGGCAGAATTGGACAAGCTAGAGAAGACAAAAACATATCTTCCCACGAAATATTGTTACTACTTGAGCACATTAGGCTAAGGCTATGCATTGCCCTACCTTCAGCAAGCTTTGAAACAATGCTAGTATCCCTTAGTACTGCATTTCCAGCAGCCATCCCTCAGCAGGTTTTTGGAATAGTACCCACGTATCTTTTCACGTCAGTAATTATCAAAAACATCTACTCCTGGTCCAGTCTTACGGCAGTACGCGTTGAGACAAGCGCGATATAACAACTCTCTACGTATCGCAGAGATTGGACATTTAGAGACGGCTAGGTAAATCCGGAACACTTCTGACGCCGATTTGGGCTTGAGCTCACGAGGAACCCGACCAGGTGAAGGCCTAACTGTCCTAGGCTATATCACAACAGTCAACACTTTAGTCAACGTCTGAAAACCAAAGACACGCATGTCCTAGGAGACGCTGACACCGTACGGAACAAACCTCAGTTACCAAAACCACATGCAGTCAGTCAAAAGCTATCAGAACCAAGATGTTCGACTAAATACCCTTCGAGGATAGAAGGTTTGCATTGCTATGGCTACGAGGTCAAGTCGGAGCGCACGGGAAAAAAAATAAAACACGCAATGCCACACCATCGGCCTTTGCAAGAACAATGGAATATCATCATTCCAGGCCACACGATACCGCTCCACGCGCAACATAGGGTATCAATCACCCCGTTCAAAAAACCAAACGCCACACACGCCACCTTTGATCATATTTTGCAGCCGCTTTATGCGTAGCCTCGAAGATCAAGATGTAGAAGGGAAAGGAGACAGAGCTTCTTCTATGGAGCACAGGAGCAGGGAGATCATCCGTTCCTCAGGTTCGCAAGCCTGTCTCTACCGTTCGGGAGCGGGCTTGCCGCTCTGCTCCCAGGGCGAGGTGTGCGGGCTCCCACGCTGGCAGCCCGCGTGCCTCCGCCCACACCTCGCGTCATCTTCATGCGCTCCATTTCCGTCCTCAGTTTCTCTGTTTCCTGTGTCTTGATGTGAAGTTGTTTCTTGAGGTGATTGGCCTCTGTTATGAGGCGAGCTTCTTTAGCGGCAGCGAGACGATCCTGGCGTTCATAATGCTGTTGTCGGAGCGGCTGCGCCTTGACTGCGCGCTCGAGCTTTTCAAGTCTATCGTTTGCTCTATCGAGTTCATTGGTAGCACTGATAGCCTGATCTTGCGCGTCGCGAAATCGGTCCTGCAAATATTCGCGTGTGGACTCGGCGTAGTTTTTGGAGGCGATAGCGTCCTGCTCTGCTTTTATCTTTTTGGTAAGCTCTTCTTTCAAGCCGTCAATCTCGACGACTTTTTCGGTGATTTTGAGGATTTTTTCATCTTCAGACATGCGATTGAGATCCCGCAGCTCTTCGATGCGCTTCGTCAGCTCGGCTTGCTGCTCCCCAAATTGCTTCCTCTGCTCGATGTTATCTGTCGTCCTTGAGTTGAGCTGCTCGCGGAACTTTGCCGCTCGCGCCTCGCTGTTGGCAAGTTTCTTTTCGAAATCCTCCTTCTCGGTCTCTAACTCTTTGTATGTACCCCTCATCTGCTCGTACTGCCATTGTCGTCCGATCCAGACCTTTTCGATCTCGCGAAGACGTTTGGCTTCGTGTTTCCACCAGTCACGTTGCTGCTCAACGGAAAGCGAAGCTCCAGGTGTGGAGTCGCTTACATGACTGGTACTTGCATGTATCTGGGGCTGAGGTGTGAAGCGCATCTTCTTGGCAGGATCATCCCGATCCTCGTCCTGTATCAAAGGTCGTTTCCCAGCAGCATTCGAACCGAGAAGAGAGGAGACTGCATCTGCCACGTCCAAAGTCAGCTGAGACTGGTACTCGATGATATCTTTGATAGTTCCTATTGCCGGGAGCGGCCATTCAGACAACGCTGCTTCATCCTCTGAGGGAAGGAGGAATTTCACGACTTCGTCTGCAAATGCGATTTCATATGACCTGGGTGGCTTATAATTCACAGCCTGGCCGATTTCTTCTTGGCCTGCAAACTGTGACAACGTTGCCATGATGGTATGCAACCTTCTTTTGGGGCTGAGCTTAGAAGACAAATAAAGATCAATATGGCCAATAGTTCTGGGTATGACCAACCGAAGAAGTGGTACCACTGAACGATCAGCCTTGAGGGCCCAGGGCTTTTTGCGAACCTCTGTAGCATCTGGCTGGCCGTCAAGGCACACAATCAGGTGCGCCTCCCGCGAGACTTGAGAAGAAGTGCTTGCAAGGACCGTTATTTGTAACAGTTTCTTGTCTTTGCTGGGCTCCTCCGTTGCATTATGCTCTTGTCCAGTGGTTGGAGAATCGAAACTGAAATTAGTCCCTCGCAAAAACGATTCTACGATTCTGAAGAGGTGGGTGCTGTTCTCGTTCTCAATCAACAAGATGACGTGCAGATCCCGCCTTTGCAGTTTGGAAAGGAGCTTGTTGAGAAACTTGAACTTGATGGAGTAATCGTAACTCCACTGAACCAAGTGTTTATCTTGGACCAATCGGTCATCACCCGGTTGGGACGTTGTGTTTCCTTCCCACACAAGATCAACGTGCGTTTCGATGGCCCGTAGCGTTTGAAAGACCCCTTCGATCTTCTGTTGAGCTTCTTGAGGATCTCGAGCAAGTGGAACAAGGATCTCACTAAGCGGCTTGCTTCTTTCCCGATACGTGTCTGCTTGTCGGCTCTGACTCGGAATTGGAAGTGGGACAATGTATTCTTGTTCCTGTAATTGCAAGTCATCATTCAACAAGCTTTCGTCCTCATCATCATCGCTCTGCCGAACCTCACCCATATCTATATCTTCACCAGCAGCTGAGATTAAGTCGACTTCGGCTTCGGCTGCAGTGTCTTGATGGCCATCATAGACATCCTGGTCTTGCGCCACGGATTGTACAGGCCCAGGTGTCGAAGTAGCTACCGTTCTTAGAGACGTTGGTTCGTGAGAAACAACCGGACGATTAGGGATTGTTGACGGTGACCGTGTGCCAGTCTCGGGCGCCGCCTGCTGTTCCAGACTACGTGCTCTCTCCAAGGCTTCTGATTGCGCACGCCACTCCATCTCCCGCAGATCCCTCTTACGCGCCTTCTCCAACTCACGCTCCTTCAAATCGGCTGCAACTTTTGCTTCTGCTTTCGCCTGCTCGTTGAGCATCCACTGTGCTGTACTGCTATCAGCAGAGGGCTCGTTACTGCTCATGATGGCTGATGAGGACAGACTCGTAGGTGTTCTGAGCCTCGGGGGAGCGTGCCTGCTTGTATCTAGAGTTCCTAGTGACTGCTTCGGGGGAGGGGGAACTAGCGTTGAATTTTCGATCGGTGTGCCAGACGATTTTGGAGACTCTTGGGAAGAATCGTGGCGTGAATGGCGTTCTACTGTGTCGCTATGTTGCTCAAACGTCTGGATACTTTCTGAAAACTGCTGTTGAGTGCT
Organism: Paracamarosporium sp. OC-R06-R3; assembly: GCA_019828545.1. Lineage (NCBI taxonomy): Eukaryota > Fungi > Ascomycota > Dothideomycetes > Pleosporales > Didymosphaeriaceae > Paracamarosporium > Paracamarosporium sp. OC-R06-R3. The sequence goes on along the minus strand of JACVRA010000070.1, from coordinate 154,733 downwards.
CAACGGATCGTCAGGTATGACTTGTGCGTGCTGTTCTTGGGAGGAGAGCCTTCGAGATGGTGACACAGCTATGTGATCTGAACTTTGAGACTCAGCACTGATATGAGAAGTGTTGTTTAGTGGTGTTCCTTGATTAGTTCCAGGATACCCTAGGGATAGGTCGATTTGCGAATGGGATGACTGTTGAAGACCCCGAGACCCTATGGATGATGTCTTTGAGTGTTCGTCTAACCGCACTTTGGACTGGTTTGCTAGATGCCCCCCAGATCGTAACTGCTCCTGTTGCGCCTTAGGCTGCGATAGCGTCTCTCGAACCGAGCTGGAAACGGTAGTCTGTTTCTCAGTCTCAGCTTGAGCTTCTTGTCCCGTAGACAGACGCGAAGGTGTTTCCTGTGGCGTGTTTCTGTGATAATTTTGAGTAGTGGAGGGAATTTCGCGGGCAAGCGATCCCTCAGGAGTGCTCTGTGGCGCGTTCCGAAGCTCTTCCTGAGTGGAAGGATCGATTTCTTCCAAGAGCGCGGTTTCTGAAGTGCTTTGGGGCGTGCCTGCAAGTACTTCTTGAGTAGAAGGCAGGGTCCAGTGTGCCGACGGCTCTTCAGCAGTAGACAGAGTCCCACCGATCTCAAACGTGTCCGGTATTTCTCGTTGGTCTTCTACCTGCAGCTGAGCGTGCGAGTCGTCTTCGATGATGGTCTCGATGATTTCGTGGACGGCGGGTGTAGGTTCAACTTCCGCTTCGGTTTCGGGTATGGACAGCGCTGGCGAAGGCGGCGACTCAAGTGAAGTAAAGACAGCGCTGGACTGTTGGCGCTTATTAGTGGATAAGCAATGTGGCACGGTTGGGATGGATGTACCTCGTGAGTGGAGGGATTGGAGACGCGCGATTGGCTCGATGTGACGCCGACTGTGGTTTGCGTGGTGGGGACGTAGCTTGCCGATGGGTTGATTTCAAACTCGTCCTCCTCTTCAGACTCAAGCACAACGCCCGTGGAGCGAAAGCTTGACGCAGCGCGGGACTGCGATGCAGGCGACGAGGCCGGAGAGGGGCCGAGCTGCGAGATGTACAGGTAGCTCTCGAGGCTGCCAGGGTTGCGCGGATCAATTCCGACGTGCGGTGAGGGGGCGCGCGGCGGCGTAGTGCGCGGGGAGCGGCGGTGAACGCGCTGGTTTTGTGACGCGTGCGTCGAGGGTTGCACCGATGAAGCGACTGCGGTTTGCGGGCGCGTTTTGCGCGGGCGACCTCTACCACGCTGCTTTGGTTTCTCGCCGAGACTTCCGACGCTGATATGGCGGTTATGGCTGCTGCTGCTGCTGCTGCCAGCGGTATTCGGCGCGTAGTCTTGGGTTGCGGGTGTGGCAGGCTTCACCTTCTTCCAGTGTGCAATCGCCGCGGCCGATACGTCTACCGAAGTAACCCAACTGCGTTCCAAGGGCAAGCCTGTTTCCGAATTGATTCCGTCCCAGTCGATCAAATACTCTAGGGTGTCCCCCCTCTTTCTCTCCCCAAGGATAGCTGTGATACCGTTCCAGGTATCGGCGGCGGCGTGTCTCTTGACTCTTGTTGATTCGTCACTCTTCTTCTTGCGCTTGGTAGAAGCCATTACGCAATAAGAGCGCGAACTGTGCAGCTAAGGGCATGTAGACTATCCATGGTTAGGAAAGATGCTCAAGGTGTGGTGTGGGCAGAGCGAGAGACAGGGCCGCTGCGCGCGGGACATCCTACCGACTGCGGGCCCAATCAGGTGCCGTTTAGCTCCGAAGCCAGCTCGGCGCTGTTTGACCGACAACACGCGGTGGTGGGCAGGGTCAAGAATCGCGGACGGTAAGAGAAGTACGAAAAAAAAACTCAGACAAAGAGTTCCAAGACCTTGTCAGGAGATAATTCTGTCGCAGCTCAGCCTAAAAGATGAGAGACCGTTTAGTGAGTGAAAAGCTCTAGCGGCGGGCGTTGGTTAGTGACGACGCAAACGTCTCACTCCACGACAATAGGACTCAATAGAAGACATTATTATTGTTGCTACTTCAAAGGTGAGGCAAGCAGTGCATGTGAAAGAGGGCAAACCGCACACTAGCATCGAACGGTAACACTCAGATTACTCAAAACCACACATGTGTCGCCGGCTTCCTAGCCCATCCTCAAATGTTCGCCTTTACTTTTGATAATCTTCACTCTCCGTCACACACGATTCGCTGCATCTTTCCAACTACATCGACAGCGCATCAATACCGGCCTTGCCCCCGCCCTTGGCCTTGGGGACCGCCGCGGAATCCACCTCTTTGTCCTCCTGGAAAGCCTCCTCGGTAGTTGCCCCGCGATCGTCCGGCATATCCGCCAGCATTACCTTGGTAAGCTGGACCGTTGTTCGTGTATGGATAAGCATTGTTTTGGAAGCCTCCAGCGTTTGGGGGTGCGCCACCATAGAACTGTCCCTGAAAGTTGGGCGGTGGTGGAGGCGGCGACGCTGCGACACCAGCACCATGGAAATGCTGAGGCGGAGGCGGAGGCGGCGGTGGAAGCCCTGGCATCGGATACCCTGGGAATTGTCCAGTTGGCGGAACGAACCCAGACACAGTGTGCGGTGGCTGCGACATCGGAGGAGGGAAGACTTGGTGAGGAATACCCTGTGCAGGATACGCGTTTGATGCGCTGTAGTTGTGTTGCTGAGGAGATGGCGCAGGATTATTACGGCTGTTGTCAGCGTGACCGCTCTGGTCGGCGCCCCAGCGTGATTTCCTATCGTGCGGATGCTTGTGGCTATGATTGTCTGGTGGTGGACGTCCTCTATCATCGAACCGACTGGATTGGCCTTTGTACTTCCTGTCATCGTCACGAGAAGACCGTCGGTGGCGGTCGCCAGATGGCGGTCGATCATCACGCTCGCGTCTATGGTAGGAGCCGGAGCTCGAGTGCGAGTGCGAGCGCGATCGTGTGCGGGAATGAGAACGAGACGAGCGGGAGTCAGAGCTGTATGAATCTTGACGGCGAGATGATCGCAAATCACGGCCGTAGTCGTACGCTGCTGGCTTCCATTGTTTCTTGTTCAAATCCTGGGCAGCCTCCTCTCGGTATTTGTTCCTAAGCTCTGTGACCCTCTCAGGAACGCCGTCGTCCTGCATATCCTCGCAAAACTTCGTCGACCATCCGTACCCGTTACAAACGGTTGTGACTTCCCCGGTCTCTTTGTTTTGTTTCACCAGTTGGCCCATCGAGTCGAGCCACAACTTGTACTTTTTCGTCTCGCCGGTTGGGTTGTCTGCAGTGGGCAAGTATTGGAGGTCGATATCCTCGTAGTAGTTATCGAGTAGCTTCTGCACACGATCGGAAGGCTGTTTCTGATCGAAACGAATGGCCTTGAGTGTGTTCGCAGGTATCGCACGGTTGCGGTTCTTTAGCAATGGCTCGGCCATGTAGGACGCAGACAGTTCGTGCCAGGGCGCGCTCCTGTCACCGAACCATTCAGGTAGCGCATATGTCCTTTTGAGCTGCGGAGAAGCACCTTGTGCTACCGCCAATGCCTCATCCGCTCGCTTGCGAATAGCCTTGAAGTCCTCAGCGCTGATACCAGCACTGACGGCCCAGAAGTTGAGGACGTCCTTCAACTTCTTCCCGGCTGTCGAGTCTTTGCTCGGTGTAGCGAGAGCCGCCAACTCTACAATATCCCCAATATGCGAACTGAGAATAGTCGCAATATTCGCAGGCATTGCACCGCGTTCGCCATGGAACTTATCCGCATGAAGGACATCACTGACGACGAAAAGGACGGCTAGGCGGCTTCGGGCGGCTTTCGCTGATTTGACAGGGTGCTCAACAACAATCGACTTGGCGGCGGCCACCAAGTATTCACCCAAAATGGCAATACGGTTCTTGGAGGGAGCTATGTGCTTCACTATCCACTGCTTGCAAGTCTACATTCGTGATTAGTCTGTTCTTACACTGAGAAGCTCGATGCCACTTTGATAGATACCTGGACGTTGTCCGTCGTATTCCGCCGGAGCACCGCATCTATGGTGTCACAGAAGCCGGCGCTGGACTCGAGGGAGACGGGTGGGAGATTGTGTCGCGGGGCGTCATCGCGTTTGAGAGCTTGCTTGAATTTGAGCTGCGCGATTCGGAAGACCGTTTCGGCGCGCTTGCGCTCGTCGCTCGTCATTGTTCCTGCCCGCGGTCAGTTAAGTTCGGAAACTTCACGAGCGTCGTTAGTGGCGGCGAGGGTGTGAAGGTTCCAAGTCTGTCGCGATCGGCAGGTGCTCTTTGATTGTGGAGCTCCAGTCCCATGGTCCGTGCGCGCCGCACTAAGCTTCCCCTGTCTAGCGTGGTTCCATGACTTTCCCCCCACGGTTGCGCCAAAGCTCCCTAACAATGTCGACCAACGATGCAATCCAGGATGAGATCATCTCCATAAACTCCATATTCGAAGAAGATACACTGGTGGCTTTGAACGACGAGTCGACTCTGTGCAGTTTACGGATTCCCTCGTTGCCGGACATCACGTTAAGGATCGAGTTTCCCAAAAACTATCCGGATGCACCTCCCTCAGTCCTAGGAACGGAAAGTGTCGGCCAAAATGTTCCGAAGGGCATGGGAAGCAAGATCGTTGACGTGGTTAGGCATGTGCTCGCACAAGTATACAACCCCGGCGAGGCTTGCATCTATGATCTTCTCGAGGAGGTACGCGAAACCATCGAAAAGGCAGAAGAGGATGGAGGCATTCAGCGAGACAGGCAAGACGAACCCGAAATTCCTTCAGAAGCACCTCAAGATCTTACTCTAGACCCAGGGCCCGAACCGCCCTGGATCATCGCCCCTCAAATTACAGAGAAGAAATCTGTATTCCTTGCCCGCGTTGCTCCAGTCTCTTCCCCAGACCAAGCAAAGCAGTATGTTGCGCATCTGTTGGCGACGGATAAGAAGGCCGCCAAAGCTACGCATAACATGACCGCTTGGCGCATAAAAGGACCGAATGATACCAGCTACCAAGACTGTGACGACGATGGGGAGACTGCTGCCGGCGGGAGAATGCTGCACCTCATGCAATTGATGGATGTATGGAATGTTATGGTAGTCGTCACGAGATGGTATGGCGGAGTTCAGTTAGGACCGGACCGGTTCCGCATCATCAACACAGCGTCCCGAGAAGCGCTGGTGCTGGGCGGATTTGCAAAAGACAACAAAGAGGAGAACAAGAAAAAGGGAAAGAAATAGAAGCATACAATTGCACAATTATGATTCTTTCCGCTGTTGCATCTATATACCTTTGCAGTTGCGTTACATTATACATTGCCTTCAACGTTCAACAATCGAGGATTGCCTCGATCCTAACCATGACTCTCCCAGAATCCAGCCGCACCTTCAAGATCATCGGCATTGATAAAATCGGCCCCCTCGTTATATAGCGTCCTCCACACAGCATTCCTAGTGCCGATAGGAAAGCCTGGCTGGTTCCAGTACCTCGCCTTGATTCCCTTGTCATGGGCCGCTTTGAGTTGCTCGCGCAAGGTCTCCAGCTGTGTATCATTGAAGCTCTCGGTGCGCACCTCTCCAAAGCTCGCCTCAAAGTCAGTACTAGCAATCGGAGAGTCGTTCGCCGTGATGTTGGAGAATTCACCGCCCAATTGAGCCAACGGCGCATCGTAGAAAGCATCGCGCGGAACAGCTGATTGCACAAGCCAGATTGGTGTGTTGCCTGTTCCAATCACAGTGACGGGCTTAGAAGTGAATGTGGTCCCATCGTACGTAGAAAGGTACCCTGGTTTCCGCAAAGGTTCGAGCGCAGTGAGAACCGCGGGCCAAGTCTCGGGTCCGGGCGTTTTGAGGTCGATGAAGAAGTACAAAGTTTGATCACTTGCTGTATCGAAGACGCCATTGAAAGTCGGTTCGGTTGAAAAGTCTGTCACAGGGTTTTGGCGGTGCAAGGTGTCGAGGATGGGGTTGATGTAGAGGGATTCTAAAGTTCGCTCCTGGGTAAGGGCCTGGCGCTCGTGACCGACATAGAGCGTGCCGTTGATCAACCAGACATCTGCCTCGGTGGATATTGCACCGTATGAAAGGCCAGAGTAGAAAGGCACATCCCTCCAGTAGTCGTTGTGGCTGTGGAATGGTTTCTAGAGGGGTAAGTCGACGCCGTCACTGCTCATCGTACATGGGTCATACCGGTAGAATGCCACGTGTAAAGTCGGTCGGGTATCTATACTTGTTTGTCTGCTCCGTGTTCTTGAGGATGTTCTGTAGCGTGCTCGACACGTCCGGAATCGATGATGCAAGCGCGACTCCCGCAAAGGGAAGGGCAAAGGCGAAACGCATGGTGGCAGAGCTTGGGTATAATGCCAAGAGACAGAGACGCTCAATAACGGTGTTTTCCACTCGACTTTATATCTCGCAAGCTACCATGGCGACATCTCCAGAACCCGGGTACGGCACGAAGTGGAGAAAGTCGACGCAGGAACCGCAAACTTCCCAGCCAATCAACACAGCCCGTGCGCCATCCAGACGACTTCTCCGCGAACCTTGAAGTGCGCACTCGACATCACCTTGCATGCACCTGCCCTTTCAACATCTAGACCATTGCCGACAGTTGCTTTGCATTTGAGCTTCAGCTCTCGCATTGACCTCTCTCTGGACATCCTTTTTGGTCGCTCGCGCAATACTCGCACTACACGGCCCCCACAGAGGAATCGGAACCATCAGAGCCATGCCCCTCGTGGTTGAGAAAGCTGATCACTTGGGCACCTAGCAAGAGCCCATCTGCCACGCTGGAAACTATGTGAGCGGAACGAGATCTTTGCGGCGTTGATGTTATTCCATGTATGTAGGTCTAATAACGTGCAGCGTGGTTAGCGTCTGCAAGACCGGTACGAGGAGTCTACGAAGCGTACTCATAAGGCCATTTGATGACTACACTGACTGCGGCAATATTATTGCATTTGATTAAGCCACTCGTTTACCCCCGTATTTTCTTTATCATCCGACAGCAACAGGTGCAATCAGCTCTTCCCACGATTTGACGGGATAAGAGAGCCCCTTTCCTTTGTGATAAAGCCTCTCAAGGGGCTGAATGCACACCAGAAGAGGGGAAATGGTTCGAGAAACGTGTACTCGACGCCAAAATCCTAAACAGCCCTGTAATGGGTCATATCGATGCATGCGTTGTCTGCTAGGATTTGACCACTGTTGTTGCAATCCACTCAACAGCGACAGAACCCACACAAGATATCTCGGGATTTACAAAAGTCGCGCTAAAGCGATTTTGACTATCTTGTGTGCCTCAATCTTCCATCGTAAATGGAGATACCGACACGAGATAGGACTCGCTAACCTGAAACGCGCAATGCGTAAAGACAGCTTCACGTTGTGACTGCGACAACAACACAAGCACCCCGAATTCCTGCAACTTCAACCACTTCCAAACACCCATATTTAACAATATGCCAACTTCCGAACCCCAATTCCATTATTGGAGAACCCACCTCTGGTCCCAATGGTGCTTCACGCCACCCTACCCCACGACACAATGGACTGGCAAGACCGTCATCGTTACAGGTGCGAATATCGGGCTCGGACGAGAAGCTGCAAGGCACTTTGCGCGCCTGGGCGCTCAGAAGGTCATCATTGCAGCGAGAAACATGGAATCAGCGCAGAAAGCAAAAGCATCCATCGAAATATCGACCAAGTGTGGACCTAGCGAGGTAGAATGCTGGCCTCTGGACCTCTGCTCATACGAGTCCGTCAAAGCCTTTGCAACGCGATGCAACACGCTGGAGCGGGTGGACTGTTTGCTTGAGAATGCGGGGGTCTCGAAGTACAGGTTCTATAAGGTAGACGGCGCATTCGATGAACTGCAAATCACGACGAATGTCGTTTCCACCTTTCTACTCGCTTTCCTTCTCCTACCAAAACTCAAGAAGACAGCGCTCAAATACGACACTCAGCCTCATATTACCATTGTAACGTCCGAGTTGCACCACCAAACTACTATCCCAGAGCGCAAAGCGTTACGCCAAGGAGTACACACTACGCTCCTCGATGCACTAAACGACCCCCGCACATCCAGCCGCTCAGGTCGCTATCCAACTTCCAAACTCCTCCAAGTGCTCCTTTTACGGGAATTAGCATCCACCTTGGGACAAGATTATCCAGTGGTTATCAACTGCGTGAATCCAGGTTTCTGCCACTCAGCCCTAACTAGAGATTTTGCACCTATAGCGTATATCGGCAAGATCGCGATGCGGGCGAGGAGCACGGAGGTTGGGAGTAGGACGCTGGTACATGCAGCGAGTGCAGGGAGGGAGTCGTTTGGGGAATATTTGAGCAATTGTCAAGTTGCGCTGGTTGGAAATTTTGTGAGAACTAGTGAGGGAAAGGAGGTGCAAGAAATGGTTTGGAGGGAGGTCATCGAAAGATTAGATGGGATTGAACCGGGGATTTGTAAGAATTTGCGTTGATAGGGATGATCATTGCAGACGCACGATACAACGCCAGGGGTCGGCATGCTTATTTCAAACCCAAGCTTATCAAAGAGAATTTTCATTTCTAGGCCAGATTTTTTGTCCAGGAAATCAATTTATAAGTTCATGATTACGAATTCCTCACCGCGTCATGCCAATACTTACCATTTCGCAAGTGGTTTTTGTGAGGTGATGTTTCAACTCGTCGATAGGATAGCGGATGATTGCTCCTTGAATGTCAAAAAAAGCATGTTGCCCGTGTAGGTCCTGTGCAATGATGATAAATGTCAGTGAGTGCATATGGAAATCAGTATATCACGGTAGGTAACTTTCGGCTTTCAACGACGTTCATTGTGTGCCATATGAATGAAACAACTTTTAGCATTGATTGCTCTGGGTATGAGAAAGCGGTGTGCCTAAGGCACATGAAGAATGTAGCTATATTATGCAGAAGTGCAAGCCGGCGCACGCAAGAGTCTGTGGAGCACTAGCACCACTTAATAGGCAGTCTCGCCAATGTAGTTACCAGGCGCCTTGTATCGTGCAACAACGTACGTAGCTCCGTTGCTACCACTGGCAGAGGCCATTCCCACCTTGGTAGTGGATTTCCATACACATTGAGCTAATAGCACAGTTAGCTTGGTGCCGGTGATCGATTTTGATCAAGATAATGACTTACTGTAGTGGCCAAAGGTCATGTAGTTGGTCGACGTGACAGCCTCACCGTTGTACGAGCTCTTCTCCTCAAGGAACCCTTTTACGGCGTTGGCAAGAGGAGCATCAGTGCCGTACTGCATGTACAGGTTCTCGCCCTGGTCGGAAACACCAGAGTGCTCAAAGGTTCCCGAAGCCGCGAGGGTTTTGGCGTACGCCAAAGCGTCCGAGGCCAAAGTGGCATCCCAGGTCAGATCAGCCGTGCCGACTTCAGCACGAGCATCGTTGTGGGCATCCAGGGCATTTTGCTGATCAGTGGTGAGGCTACCAGAAGTGCTGGTGCCTGTGCTTGCTGCGGCAGTGGAGGTCTTCGTCGCAGCCTTGGTAGAGGCAGCATCCGCAATGACAGTGGTCGTAGGAGCGACAGAAGCAGCAACAGTGGTAGCAACGTAGGTCACGGAAGCTACAGGGGCCTTGGTGGAAGCGGAAGAAGCTACCGCAGAGCTTTTGACGGGATGGAATCCTTGGAAACCCTGGTTGCTCCAGTCAAAGTCAGGGAAGCGCCAGGCTGCGGCACTGGAGACGAGAAGGGATGCGGCAAAGGTAGAGTAACGCATTGTGGCTGTGGTATATGTATCGTTGGTATACGTTTGAGTTTAAACAAAAGTGTCCAGACTTGAGAAGGTTGACGAAATGAACGTAAGGGCAAAAGAGCGACAAGAAAGTGAATGAATGGATGTTGCGACTCGGCGACAAAGAAGTGAAATAAAGCGATCGCTATATCGTCTTATATAAAGTAGTCAAGACCCAGACTTCCCGATGGCTGTTGAGTTCTCGTCATACTTACTTCTCGTTTAATTGCTGATGGGTCCCGTGCAATTTTCTGCAGGTTTGGCGTAATCTTCTTCCTGACGCCACATGAGGCCTAACGCCAGTGTTTCGCAATTCCACGACCCAGACATCAAAAGAAAGTTTTCAAAGAACAAGCAGATGAGCGAAGGAGAAATAGGACCGAAGACATCGTGGCAGGTGGCAGGTGACGTGTCGCCGAATGTCATAAAATATATTGTCGGCTGCTTATAACAGTTCAACTGTATCACGTATCACAGCGTCTATCGTCGGCACGATAGCCAGTCGAAAGTTTGTTTCATACCCCGCAATCTAAACCTGACAGTCTCACGCTAGAGGTACGTAAGCGTAATTTCAACTTGGAATTGCAGTGAATGTATAGCAATCGGCGTCAGATGCAAAATCAGGGCAACAATGTCTACCTTAGTAATGATGATCTACTCCTTATTGTTCTACATCATAACCAGATCTGTACTTTTCAGGAGATGTATAAGTGTTTGGCATTTTCTTGTTGTGTAGACCTTTTGTTGGAAGTGAAGTGGCGCCTAGCTCCGAAGCTCGGACATATTCGCTGGCGCCACCTTCACTCTAGACCATTGTGGATCCAGCCATGCGTTTCAAATTTCATGAACCCGGAACGTGGAACGACAACGATCGGAGAATAATTTCTCCCCTTCACTCACGGCCCGAACCCGCTGCATGATCCAACAAATCCCTGTGTTACTCACTGCTTCGCTCATGGCTCGATACACTCCCAGCCTTCTTCGTCCAATCCCTCCTGAGTACCCACATATTTGTTGACCTTCGGATACTTGCAATGCTTCCGTGTGAACTCCACACCCAGCGCAGTAGTGTCGTTGATGAACTTTGTACCCCGGACAAATTCGGGCGCATCGCCGTACTCCACCCATTGGACAATCCGTCTGAGCATGCTGTCATCTGGTGTGTCTGCAGCGACGAGTCCTCCCAACTGCCCCATGAAGTTCGCTCCAGGGCCGCCACTGCAGTGGGCGACACCGCTTGCACGAAAATAGCGGTAGAACTTGTCAAGGTCATCGACGCTGGCGTTCAGCGTAGAGCGCACTTTGTTATAGTACAGGTCTGACGTTGTGCTCGCGAGCAGTGGATCGGCCAGTCCGTGCCAATGAAGAACCTTGCCTCCTCGATCGCGGAAAGCGGATATGTCGCTGTCAAAGGTATTTACGTTAACGCTATCAGTCTGCAGCGCGTACAAGGCGTCTCGAAGGGTGAAGGTCGTCGGATCCCAGGAAAGGTCCTCGTACACAACATAGCGAAAAAGTTCGGGGACCCAAGTGAGAACAAGCGGGCTGTATTCGGCCGCGATCAAACTCGGCTCATAGCCATGGGTGTGGCCTGGATGCATCAACGTCCCGTTGTAGGTGATCGGACCGAACAGCTTCGCAGCAGCTTCGACTTGACTGGGTGTGAGGCAAGTGTCGCTAGAGTTTGAAGAGCAAAGAAGCGGCGTCCAATCAAGATCACAAGCAGAAGGGTCCTCCAAGATGCCATCGTGGGCGCCGTCTAGCGTATCGCATTGATCCAGTACTTCCTGTTGCACGGCGGCCCATTGAGCCAAAGTCACGGAACTTGTGTTGAAGCCTAGGGTTTCAAGAACATAACCAAAGAATGCTCCGTGTGCCCAAAAATCCATGGCGGGCGCGCCTGTAACGACACCGTCGAACAGTTCTGGGTTTTTCTGTACTGCTTTCCACCCCTGTCGCCCACCGGTCGAACATCCAAGATAATAACTCTTGCCGCAACTATCCCCATAGAATTGCTCGGTGATAGACTTTCCAACCACAGCACCGGTGTAAACCGAGCGCCAAGAGAAGTCTTCGTAAACATCGGGTTGGTGGTAAAAGGCTCCGCCGGACGTTCCATTGTGCCCATTGTTGGTGCCAAAAGCTGCGAAGCCGTAGGATGCGCCATAGGAAAGCTCAGAATATTGGATGCCTGGGTGTCACAGTGTCAGCGAGAATCCATAGCTGCGAGCGTATACAGCGACGGGTAATGGTACGAGTTCAGTCGGCTCTTGCGTTGGATACCCTGAGGTAGCCTAGCCTGCGATTCTGTACTGCCATACGGTAGCTGTAGGTAATTTTTTACGTACAGCCTGCTAAACCCCCATTACCGGTCGTCAGGGTTCGCCCTTCCCAATTTTCCGGCAGCCAGACTTCTGTGTAAATCTCGCTGTTTTCAGTCGTTTCGACCCTCAGGTTCAATCTGCACACTCCAACCGGAATTGGAGTTGTTACGTTGCCATTGTAGTCGAAGCAAGTCGCGTTCAATCCTTCGGCGGCAAGATCGATCGTGGTGTTTGGCGCCACATATTGGGCGATGTTGATCTCAAAGTTATAGCCTAAGTTGATCTTGTCGGCGAGACTTCGACATTCCTCCTGAAAGCTAGCCGAAGGAAACGAAAATGCTGGCGTAACGAGGAGACCCGCAAGAATCAGTCCATATTGAGGCTGCATGTTGGAGATAGCCGAGGAAACAGAGCGCTAATCGTGCGGAGCATTGGAGCTTTTACAGACGCATGGTGCCTATTACGCTCTAGCCTCATTGAGGATATACGTAAGATTCCTATTGAAGGATCACATCAACCGTCCGAATCTTGCCGTGAGTGACGAATTCACTACCCAGGCCGACCGAATTTGCTCGTCCGCGCAGGATGTTGTGCATCATAGTGACTATTGATCGCCCTTCGTTTATTCAGCCGCTCGTTTACCTCATATGGCGAAAGCACAGCCACGGAACCGAGGTAATCATGCTGGTAAGACCTTTTTGCGGCCCACCACTTGCTCTTGCTTGTCGAATATCTGGGGCCGATCTCATTAAAACTTGGTCAGTTACCTTCACAATGGAGCGCATTAGGTATAATCTCGCGCACGGTGCTAGCCTTGTGAGGAATCGAAGGGGAACTCCGCCAGAATAAGAATTTTAGTCCGGGCGGAACAAGACGGGTGGCGATAGACTGCGCCAATGTACTCATAAGAATGGGTATGCATATTTGTATAAGGTCCGTAATTTAAAATTTCTGGCAAGTACATCTCCGGCAAGTACATCTCCAAATTCTAACGTCGTCGCTTGCCAATATCGCAACTGGAACATTGGATTTTCGAGACGTAACTCTAAATATCTTATCACAAATTCGAACTAACTTCCACCTCAATACAGGTGGACTGTCTTCGTCTCAGGTGCTATCACCAGGACAAGAGCCAGCTCTATGTTTCAGTACATACCTCGAATCTTTCCAATGTCCTCCAGTTCTCCAGCCTGGATAAAGGTATCATATGCTCTCTCCGCTCTATCAGGTCCAATAGCAAGAGTAACCTGCTCCATAAACTTTTGCTTTAACTCCGCATCCGTCAGTGGATTCTCCATGCTCCCCTTTGCATGCTCAATGTGTTTCTCCAGCTCCGTTCCATCGTTCAACCGCAGCGTCACGTAGGCTGCATCTGTCGGTACCCCTTCATCAGTAGTAACATTGACCTTTTTCCGCAGGTTTATAACTGTGGAGTTGTTCACAACTTCATCTGTGAATTGAGAGGGCGTGGCCTCGCCGTACAAAAGGCCAATTGCGGCGGCGTGGTAAATGCTGAATTTGCCTTCAAGGCCGGTCTGCGGAGAAGTCTTGCCGGTTAGGACAAGTACCTCGGGATTGACACGTAGCTCCACGCTTTCGATATTCTCTACGGAGCCATTCTTTCTTGTTGTATTGGAGAGTTCGATTGCGCCGTTTATCGTAGGGTGCATTACGATACCACATGGGTAAGGCTTGAAGGTATTCTTTTCAATTTCCCACTCTTGGCCCAGCTGATCGAAATATGCTGTTGCATTTTCTCTTGTACTGACAACGTGCAGCCACCCGTATTTCGCTTCTAACGCGTCTGAAGCGCTTGTATACCCATTCTTTGCTAGTAGTGCGGCCAACATGCCGCTTTGTGCTGCACGTCCGACGTGAAAAGACTTGGTGTCTGAGCCAAAGAAAGCTTGCATTCCGATTACTTGGGTGGAAGCAATGCCTATGGCTTGGGCGGTGTGGTTTGTGTCAAGTGAGAGAAGCTTGGACACTGCAACGGCCGCGCCAATAGACCCAGTGGTTGATGTGATGTGCCACCCTACATCGTAGTGTTGAGGCCAGACGCTAAGGCCCAGCTTACACTCCGTCTCTACGCCTGCGACGAACGCGGTCATGAAGTCTTGACCCGTCACGGGACCATATGCCTCTGCAATGGCCAGCAGTGCCGAGGCTACAGGTCCCGCAGGGTGGATTATAGTTTCCAGATGTGTATCGTCATAGTCGTCGACATGGCTGGCGATCCCATTGACAAACGCTGCAATCTGCGCGTCCGCGAAGCCATGAGTTATAGAACCGTTCGCGCCGAGTATTGAAGATGTTGCCGGACCAGAAAAGGGACCGAGCGTGGTGTTCAGGGCGATTTGAGGCGCTGGCTGTGAGGCAAAGCCACCAATCGCACATCCAGCCCAGTTGTAGAAAGACTTGTTTGCTGCAAGCAGAACATCTGTTGTCAGGTTGGCGTACTGAAGGTTGGTTGCCCACGAAGCGAGCTGTAGCGTGGCCATGACGACACAGAACTCAACTGGAGATTTGAGCAAAGTCTGTGTTTATATGCCCTGTCCTAAAGTAACACAGGGTTCTTAAATCCTAGCACGATGTTTTGGAATGTTTGTTGGAGTGAAATGCGTCCTTCAGATCTTAACTCGATTGTACAATACTGTTAGGAGCAATAGTGTGCTATGTACACGCACTTCTTCGATATACGTTTAGCAAATGTGTTGTTCCACCAGTCAGGGAAAGTCGTTATTACCGGAAATCCCGTCATGCTGTCATTGCCGGTGCTGTGCTGATGTATGATTCCGTCAGGTGCTGATTTAGAACCTTTACGGACCAAGATCGGCGCATGATGCGGGGAAGAGCGAACTGCGGAAGCGGACTTGTGCGCAAGCCGATCCCAGACAAGAGCCGCAACTGAAGATACATAAAATCGAGCCGGGCACTCTTTCTAGTTGCTAAACTAGAAAGGAACCTATTGTTCGCGGAGGTATGTGGTCTTGCAACGTCACCTCCACATTGCGGATACCCGGCTTATACACAACATGTGAATTTTTGTTGGATGTATACAATTTGAGAGTCTCAAGGAACAGATTTTATGTTATTGGTACAGCAATGACCATGAAACCCCGCCTGAAAGAATGATATCGATTTTGTGCAATTGTCAAAGCTTGTCAGAGTACAGAACTCGATCGATGCGGACCATGAAAGTTAAGCATGGTCACCACTGTTGGATGATCTCTTAACATGATGTTTCAAAGTTACCTATGATAAATTCAAACTTTCCTATTCATGCACCTTACTCCTTCAAAGCCTGAGATCCTAAACGTACACTTTTCTAGTGTCGAAAACTCAAGACACCAGCTGGAATTGGAAAGTCGGAAGTACTTTAAGGTTCTTGAAGATTCGTAAAGTTCTACTCTCTCATGTTGCAAAGCTATAGATGCACTCCAAGTTATAGACAGACTTTATGCACCCGTGGGTCTTGAGCCGGACAGCGGTACACTAAGGGCTATGCATATAATTGTACCCCAGTCTTGAGATGTGAGGTATCGAGCATGAACAAGCTTAGTCGACTGTTTGAAAAATCAAGCATAGTTTCATTGTAAGTTGTAGGATTGATTAGGACAGAGTCCTCGAGGTGAGAACAATAACGTAGACAACGCGGCCCACCAGTCTACCCGTGACATCTTAATAGTTTCCATTTGAGGAGAGCCTTAATATGGGTAGCTGTCAGAGTTGCTTCGATTCATATGTTCAGACGTTCCAGCTCGTCAAGACAGTGCATGTAAGTGATCGATACCACGATTTTAGTAATATCAAGCACCCTTCAGTCCATCTCGCAACCCAGCAGATGAGTCGTGTAGGATAAGCCAAGATTCAATCACCTAATCTTTCTGATGATATAAAGGATTATTGAGAGGGCTTTGACCACTCATAGAGTTCATACGCAGGCAAGACAAAACGCTCATCGAACGCAAGTTCAGCCAGCCAGAGCCGTGCGCTCAAAAAAAAAAAAGCAGGAGCACGGGTTGTCTTAAAAGTTGAGTTGTGTCATACAAGCCCTTGAGTGGAGTGAGCTCTTCTCCGTAATCTTTAGGAGGAAGGATGATGCATCTGTGATCATGTAGCGAATAACTTTGGAATCGGAGCCATCGATCTTCAAATTCAAATCTTTGGTGCTGCAAATGCATGGTAATCGAACAGATGAGAGGCGCTCTTGCGCTGTTCGACAAGCGCTGTTGATATAGCAACACATACCATATCATACCATCACTATCATCACTCATGTATACCTTCCTTGGCATGTCCAAGCATCATGCGTATGACTAACATCGGAACGGTCGGGTGCGGCTATGCGTATTGATTGCTTGTCCAATCTCATCATGCCGTTAACCATGTGGCGGTGACGTGTTCACGCGCCACACCCCTGCTCTGCACCAATCACGCTCGTCAAGCAGCCCTGAGAGCATGTAACACCAGGGCCATGACGCAAAGTCTCCGAATATAAGCATTGATGAGGGACACTCAGCGGATTTGGAGCTCATGACTTGAAAAATAAAGGTATAAAGAGGCAATTCCTGCTATCCACTGAGGCACTAGGTGCCTACTTCCTGGTAACACTACTATTTCCGGAATGCAAATAGGGAATCGACGCATGTGCACTGCGAGAAAGCACGACACACCGTAGCAAACACCTTTCCATTCTGTAACTGGTCTCGTCAAACTTCTTTGTCACCCCATCGTTAATCGAACCACGCGAAACTTCGTTAGCAGCCGTTCATCAATCGACCCACGCATTCTTCGTCAACTAATCGTCCCTCGCACTTCGTTAATATCGCGCAAACACAGGAAAAACCAGCAAAGATGGGCGCCCTCAAGATGTTTCTCCTTATCATCCTCACGATCTTCAGTCTGTCCCCTCCGTTTCCTATCCACGCACCACTACTGACACCGTTGTAGTCCCGCCCCTCGGCGTCCTAGCAGTAGCAGGTTGCGGTGCAGATTTCCTCATCAACATCTGTCTCACCGTGCTCGGGTAAGGCCCATTCTCTTTGTCCTCCCTTTCTCCTTTACTGTCCATGACCAAGCTAACATGAGCCAAGCTACCTCCCCGGCCATCTTCACGCCTTTTACCTCATATACGTCTTCTACGAGCGCAAAGGCGAGGTCAAGCGAGGCGAATATCACCCACGACCCGCAGCAGGCATATTCAGCGAGCGTGTCTTGCGTGGCGGGAAGCACGTACAGCCGGTTCCACAGCCAACTCAACAACCAATTTCGCAGCCGCAGCCGCAGCCGCAGCTAAATGCACAGCCGGGCGTGCATTCTCCGGGTCAGATTCCTCCAGGTCAGGCATATGGTACTGTCTAGGGCGAATCATTATATGGAGCTTGGATGGTGTTGTAATAAGGATGTCAAGGAATGTGGATCACCTTAACTTGCGTGGAGAGGCATAATGGATTCGAGGCTCATAATCGTAATGTAGCTCTTTGGGAGGCTCTGTCGATGTTTCAATACCGAGCAATTGGTTCTCATTGTTACAGAACTTCCATACCATGGGAGTATAATTGAGCTGTTAACCTTTGTACGTACAGCGTACATGGCGTTCTTGTGCTCTCGCATTGATGAACCGTGTGGACAAGATTTACAGATTTCCAAGACACAGTATCAACGCACGCACATGTCTTCTCTATATATATTCTCTTTCCTCGCCAATTCCTCCACGCCCGGAACCTTGGTCTAAGCCATCGATCGTCGAACCTGCTTCTCACTTTGAACCCAAGGGCTTTGTCGAGGTGCAAGTTCCCATCCCGTTGTTGCTCCTAACACGAGTTTCTTTCTGTGATCTCAATCGATTTGACATTGAGCGCATAATCCTTATGTTTAACGGTTCAGTTTTTGATGCCCTTGATGAGTGAAGATAGTCAAGATCACGTTACGGCTTATGAATCTTCGCATGACGTTTGCTTGACACGGAAGGTAAACCAGTCTTCTCTGCGTAGACCCCAGATTTGCACCAGAAAAAATCTTATATACATCTTGTAAGGGTACATATAGTACAATTCCACCCATGCTAATTCCCAATCGCATCTATACGTACATCCGCCATGCCATACCATGCCACTTGCACAAGCATGCTTCCAAAAACCCCGTCTTCCTCCCTCTACCTCTTCTTGCCTCTCTTGTTGCTCTTCTTCTTGCCTCCTGCCGCCGCAGCCGCAGCCGCAGCGCCCTTCTTCTTCCCACCCTCGGCACTTCCCAACGCCGCCTTCTGCCTCAGATACGCCCTCACTACGTTCTCCACACTTCCCCTGTCGTGCTTCTCCTTCCGCAAGTACGTCAACCTCGCCCTTCTGGCCTTCCTCTGTGCCCTTTGCACGACCTCGATGCCCTCCACTAGCGGCGAATACACCTTGTACCACATCTCGACGCCCACACGGGTCAGCTGTCCGCGGAGCAGGATCGCGGTGTCGATGCCGCGCCGCCGGATGTTGATGCAGACACCAGCGAAGGGCTCGCCTGTGCGCTGGCGCACAAGGAGGATATCGCCGACGCGGGCGCATTCCGGGTTTGTGCGATCGAACAGGCGGGTGCGGGCACCGGTGGAGTCGTGAAGGGCGAGTTGGGAGGTTGTCAACGCGGCTACAGGGTCGGGGCAGGTTTTTCTGATGGCGCGCGGTTTCTGGGGTTGTTGGGCGAGTTTGCCTGCCACACGATGTTAGCGTCGGTGGATATTGTTCTTGGAGAGCAGCGGAAAATGTATGGACGAGTATATTGGAGCGGTGTGTGGGCAATGGCTGGATGTCCGAGGCGGAGGACGTACTGCTGCTGGAGGTTCTCATCTTATTCCGGAACCACATCACCTTCCTCTTTTCCCTCTCAACCTCGACTTGCTTGTACCTCTTCATGGTAACCGGTTGCTGCCGAAGCTTCCTGGGAATTGCTGATGCGCTTCCTTCGTACAAATGTGGGTACAAGCTCCTGTGCATCGCATCGACGAGTTTCGGTCCCTTGAGGTGTTTCGCGGCGGTCGCAGGGGTTTTCGAGGACACTAAGACGGCACGCGATACGCCCGCCTTCGCGGACGATATTGCTGTCGCCATTGTGCTCCAGTGGTGCCGTGAGTGCGCGTTGGATGCTGGAATCGAACTGCTGGGGATGTTCCGAAAATCAACTGGACGGGATGACTAAGCAGGCGATCATTCGCAAGTGGCTGGGTTGTTGGACATCATGCAGCGTAGAACTTCGTCTATACAATGTGGTAAAACCTATACCGATACTATTTATTCCACAATCTGTGATTAAGGATAAGAGGAGATATCTGCGTGAAAAGCTTAGTCCGTTTGGCACGCCCTATTAATGGAGCATCGAACGAGATACCTACTTAGAGGTACTACAACTATCCGTGAGTGCACTGCAGTACAGACGTGCTTCTCACAGACAGGGGCACCTTATAATCATTTCAAAGTTTTTTTAATTGTGCTATATTATTTTAGAAGGGGTACAATTCAAGGGACCACCAGGGCGACCTGAGGCATTCATATCCTTATCAGATACCCAAAACTTTTAAATGCCCTTGTCGCCTACCCATGCTAGTTATTCTCGCCCAAACGCCATGCTTGGACGCAAAAGCGGGCTCGAAAGGAAGAGAACAGCCGAAATATCCGGATCATGCCATTCGCACACCGCTCCTTCGCTTGATATGCTGGAACCCAAGAGATAACAGTTCCTCAAATAGCCACCCGCGTGAGCCTACAAAGGTCTTTATATGCATTGCCGTTGATGCCGAGAGACAATTGAAAAGGAAAGAATCAAGGCCGTCAAAAGGAGATTCGACGACATGATGCTAAAGGCGCGACTGATTGAGCTGCTCAATCAAACCCACAACGCCATTGAAATGCGGAAAGATCTCGCCCTGTGACAACAACCATCGCGTTAGCAGTTGACTTGAAAATCGAGATCAACTTCGCGGCGAGGTGTCTCTACCTCCTCCATCCATGTCAGGCCATTGGCAGCCTCTTCCACGGGAAACACCTCCTGCGCATACTCCTCCATGCCGCGATTACCTTCCCACAGCTCGAGTGCAACGGCAGGGCACTCTTTTTCGAGATCAGGGCCGAAGTAAGGTGCTGCTTTCTCTGCTAGCGTCGACTCCAAGGCCGAGAGGTGCTCGCGGTATCCAACGGGGGTAGGGCAGTGAATCACGATAGGGCCTCTCCTGTACTGGACGGGCCGCCTCAACCCGCGACTGAAAGCCCTGCAGACTTCCTTCGGGGTCAGGACTTCGAATGCTAGCGGAACACTATTACTTAAGTTAGCATGCAATCACGCAATGAAGCACTTGGCTTGCACGATGGTCTAGATGGGGAAAACGAGCAAGTTTTGACAATGTCGAAGAGAGGTGGATCCAGTCACCACACCAAGCGGAAGCTTCTTGGCCGAGTTTTGATAAACCGTGTTACACAAAACAGGCAATGCATAGGCAGAGAACGCTCAAGCCTTCGACATCAT
This sequence comes from Paracamarosporium sp. OC-R06-R3, assembly GCA_019828545.1. NCBI lineage: Eukaryota > Fungi > Ascomycota > Dothideomycetes > Pleosporales > Didymosphaeriaceae > Paracamarosporium > Paracamarosporium sp. OC-R06-R3. Next base: position 134,176 of record JACVRA010000070.1, on the reverse strand, counting down.
GCTGCACCGTGGGGTAGAAGCCGTCGCATGCGGGGATGAATGAGAAATGAGGACAAGACTTACCGTTTTCCATTCCACTTCCGTGGACCTTCTTTGAATAATTGGTAAACAGCGGGACCGATGTCGTGCTCCGAGTCAAGCCATGGAAGCTTCTGGTCGGGATGGAAGGGCGCTTGCCAAACGAAGCTGCCATCGCCCTGGTGCTCCATGCGGAAGAGGGGGAAGTCGAGGCCAGTGAAGTTGTTGTGGTAGATGCCGCAGTATATGAAAGTTGCCGGCAAGCCGATCTGGCGAATGTACTGCTCCACGGTAAATTTGGGTGCCCACAACGGGAGTGCTCTCCAGTTCTTGCCAAACACGGAGTGGTCGGGCATGCCTGTCAGGTTTGTTTAGAATTTTGCCGGAGAGCGTTGTGGTAAAGCTGTATACGTACTGGAGTAGATGTAGTGTTGGATGCCGGCCTTTTTGGCGGCGTCGGCAAGAGCCCTGCCGATGGCAACCTCATCTCCCCAATGGGTTGTGTTGATGAAGGCACACTGCGCACTCTTGAATAGATTGTCGAGGAATTTGCGGTCCTCCAGGCGGCCGATGTAGACGGTGACATTGGGCAACTGGGCCAGCTCCTCTGCGACGAGACCGTTGAGCTCCTTCATCTGGGCTCGCACTTGCCATCCCAGGGCCGAGGCAACGCGGATGAAGCTCGCCGACTGGCGGCCATTGCTGTTGATGGTGACCACCGTCCGCTGCATGCGTGGCTCCAGAAGCATTGGAAGAGGGGGGGACAGGTGCGAGCAGTGCTAGAGGGGGTTGTTGGGACGGCGCATCCAAGTATCGGGGGGATGAGGTGAGATGAGGTTGGAAGAATTCGGGCACGGCAAGCACTTGATATGGGAGCAAACAGCAGACCCGGGCGGGTGGGACGGCGGCAGCGGCCGAGCGTTAGTGGTGGGCAAGTGCAGTGATAGATGGTGGTGTAGCCTGGGGTGACTCTGGTGGATGAATGGTCAGGATGCCGCAATCGGGGGCGGCCAACAGGGTCTCGCACGTGCCTGGGCCGCACACAGGACGCGGTATTTCGGGCAGAGGGCCTGGGGACTGGAGGCGGTGGGCGTGGTCCAGCGTGGCTCGGGGAGGGCGGGCGGTGGCCGTGGTAGTGCCGGATCGGGTGGTGTGCAACTTATAGACAGGCGCACGCGCAGGAGGCAGCACGGCGGAGATGCAGGAGAAAGCAAACTGGGACGCAGGCACGCCCTGAAGCCCTCTCCTCTCGTCATGGCGGCCACAGACGGGTGCTGAGGAGAATTAGGTAATAGCACGCACAAGGGACGAATCGCAGCGCGGGCCGAACAAAACGTGCGGTTAGTAGGAGGACCTCTGGATCAAAGGCACAGAGTGCAATTTGCTCATACCGACACTCTGACCATCCTTGCCTCGCCGAGTGGATCTCGAGCGCTACGGCGACCTTGCCGTCGCCCTGGGCTCTGATGTGCAGCCACACGCCTGCAAGGACGTGTGCGGGGAACAGCACAACCGCTTGCCCAACGGTCAATTACCGGAGAGACACGTCGGCCACCTGAGCATGAGGAGAGCGCGCGATACATGTGCGTCATGCTTGGCTATCAGATACTGTTAGTAAACCGAAACACCTTCTATGACTAGCGTCCAACTGCCCTCGCGCACCCTCGTCGCCAAACCGCCTCGCCCGCCTCCTTCACGCTGCTCTCGCCAGTCGCCAGTCCACCTCTCGACCCGAGCTGCTCCTACTGCTGCGCTCCACAGTCCCCCGTCCGCCAGCGTGCTTCCCCGCATCTCCATGGCCCACCAGCCCCGGACCAAGCCAACCTGATACCGCACAGAGCAAGCTGCTATCTCGCGACCCAGATAACAGGTCCAGGAACGTGTCCAGCCCGGAGCCCAGTGCCGGATCCCTCGACCACACATGCGCCTGCGATTGCGACATGGCTCGGCGCTTCAGGACAAAGACGTCGTCGCCGTGATCCGCCTGCAATCGACTAGCAGCCGCACTTATGACCACAATTACCCGTCGTGCCAACAAGTTCGTGCAATCCCTCCCTTCAGCCAATCACCAGCCCCCAAACGCTGCTGTCGCCGTCGCCCTCCGCCATCTGCACCTGCGCTTGTGGCAGCTCATCCGTATGCAGATGCGACCCGGCTTTCTTCAGCACCTCCACATGATCTTTCAACCCCGCAGCCGCAGCAAGGTACAAAGGAGTGTGCCCGATGCGATTACGAAGGTGTACCGACGCGCCCTGCTCGAGAAAGTCGCGCAAGATTTCCACGTTGGGCCCCGTTGCTGCAAGGTGCTGGAAGCTCGTCAGCGCTGCATGCAGAAACGCAATCGTGCATAGCACGGCCGATAGTTTATCCAAACCGTGCTGATTGTGCCAAAGATAAGAGCCACCTTGGTACCACCCCCCAAAGCATCTGTATTGCTGATCCTTGGGCCGTATGTCCTGGGGAAAAAACAAACAGGTGCTCCAGATAGATAACCCTGCGTCTCTCCCCGAGACCGGCTCTCTCGACACAGAATCTTGAGTCATCCCTGATGCAAGGTTCGTACCACGAGGGACATAGATAACGACCGTTGCCTTGGGGAGACAAGTGCCGAAATTGGAGCCTTCTCAGATAACGGTGAAAACTTTAACTTACCACAGGCGTGTTGAGATTGTAATCGGCGTCGTTGAGCAGCCAACGAGGCTCGCCACGAATAATGTCCCTCGTATCCTGCAAGTTGCCCTTTTGTATAGCATAGCCAAGTGCAGCCAGGCTGGTCAGCTCTGGAGTAAGCGTTCCGCTCGTCTTTGGGTGCTCAAAATGCGTGCGTGTCGTTTCTGTCAGCTCGCCGCGGATGGAGACAGACATCCGCTTTGCAACTTCCTCAGCTGTCGCACCTGGCAATGCCAGCAGGTATGCCAACTTTGTGAGAGCAGCTTCAGACGTCATGTCCATGCCAAACACTACGCCGACTCGGCCCAAAAAGGTCGCAGGTGCATAGAGCGGGCTCACGCTACCGCTTAGGCACTGCGTGACGTTGACAATAACGATCCCTCTTTTTACTGCATCAGCCAGGGTACGTGTCATTGCGCTGTCAGGGCCTCCTGGCGTGTTTCCTGCTCCGAAAGTTTCCAGGACGAGGCCTTTCAAGCCCTCGAGGCGTAATACTGCATCGACCATTTCAGGTTTCATGCCCGGGAAGATACGGAGACAAGCTACATGTGTCGTGTCGAGCTGTGTCTGGATGGCGAAAGGCGACATGCTCGTAGATCGATGCACGCTGCCCCAGGACACGTTAGTTCTGAGCGAGGTGATAGTAGCCAAAGGCGGGAGATTGGGACTGCCGAAAGCGTTGAAATCGTCTGCTGAAACCTTGGTCGAACGGTTGCCACGGAAGAGCTTGAAGTTGAAGAACAGGCAGACCTCTGGTATCATAAAGTGACCCGCGATGATCAAGGCACCTAGCAGATTGTCTTCAGCATCGGTCTGCAGCTGCGACATTGGCGCCTGCGAGCCCGTGAGAATGACGGGCTTCCCTAAGTTGTGCATCATGAAGCTCAACGCAGAGCACGTGTAGGCCAGGGAATCGGTTCCATGAAGGATCACGAATCCATCAAACAGCTGATAGTTTCGATAAATCGTCTTTGCAATCTGGTCCCAGCCCTCGGCGTTAATAGAACTGCTATCCAGCAACTTCTCGAACTCGAGCACAGAGTACCTGACTCGGCGTTCGTAGGCGCTAGTCGGTGTTCTCAGACTCTGGACGGCTTTTCGAGTGCCCTTATCGTCAACCACGATTTCCAGCGGTTCCGGATAGGACCCATCATTGAAGACTGGCCGAGGTGCAAGTCCAGTTTTCAGAAATCCTCTTGCCGGTACCAGGCCGTCTGCTGATTTGCGCATGCATATCGTGCCACCTGGGGATTGTCAGTAGATCTCCACAATGAAAATCGTGGGGACTGACCTGTGATGACGATTAGGACGCGCGACTCGGGGAGCTGGAGCTCCGGAAACATGTCGTCCATTTCTCCGATCAAAGGCATTCGCTATGTCGTTATCTGAACCCACGACAATGCCGTGGTGGTGCGTAAGAGACGCGTCGGTGAGCGAGGTTCCTCTGGGTCAACCGGGTAGTCGCGCTTTCCTGTTCCGTCACTATCGGTCCCGCACAAACAGACTTCAGTATTCTCTTCCAAATCCTCACAACAGACGAAGAAAATTAGCTTCGAGGTCACGATCCGCCCTGTTTACCCAGCTCCGCAACCCAGTGCAAAATTGCTCGTAGCGTGGTTTTCCCACACTTGTTCGTCGAAGCAGCATCGGCCCGGTCCTCATATTCGTGCGAGGCGCCCCAGCCCGGGGGTCCACTTTTATCGAGTTCTGATTACCCCTTCAAAACCCAACTTTGCAGTATGCATTACCCCTTCGAAACTGAAAATTTGCAGTTGCCATCTGCACGGTGGGGGTCATCGTGGCACATTGTAAGAGGAAGGGTAGCGTCGGCTTTGAAAGATTGGTTATGTCACAGGGAAGATGATTTTTTCTTGGAGTGAAGTTAGTGGCAGCACACGTGTAGGAATGATTTGGCAGAGGGGAGCTAGAGGTTATAATCAATTGGCCATATTGCTTATTCTGCTCTATTCCTGTACAGGAAATAATACCAGTCTGGTAACTACGTAGAGACGCGACGCAACATGGAATACTGTTGGACTGCAAGCGATTCGTTGCTGAGTCCGTCGGAGAGGCATGGAACGTCGATGCACCCTATATACAAAATCTAGCTCTTGGTCTACTTGCAAATACGAGCGCTCTAACGTTGTCTTCCACCTCTTATGGAGGACTTTTTTCAAGTATGCAGTTTAGGTCAGAATCTCGGCGACCGACCGATGTGCGCAGTACCATGTGTGCTGCTATGATACAGTCCCAGGTTCATTGTAGGTCCACTATCGTGATATCGCCTCTCATTTCTTCACGGCTGCGTTTCTCGCTTCATTTGCCCGGTCTTCTTCGAGCTTCCTGATCCGCTCCTGGTTCTCTGCGATCCACGCCAGGATTTCCGGTATATCGTTGTTAGAAATATGGTCGGTCCATTTCAGCTTCATAATTCCTGGAATCGATTGCTCAGTCATGTATGGGCGGCCGTCGTTGAAGGCCACCCATCTTTTCAGGCCTTTCAAGATGATTCCTCGAGCTGCACCCTGCAATGCAATCGAGTTGCTAATTTGCAACCAAAGTGCTTCTTCGATGCCTTTTGTTTGGTGCTCTAGCATTATCGCATTATACTCCTCGTGCTTGCCGAACATGCGCAAAGCTTCTTGGAGAACTTCTTGTCGGAATGCATTAGCTTTCTTCACGACGGTTTCACTCTCCTCTGTTTGGGTGCGAGCCGTGGTAGCTTTCCCGCAGGAAGGCATGTACTCATGTACAAAACGACGGAACATCGGGCGCTTGTTCAATCGTGATCGATCGTTTGAACTCTCCTCGCGGTCCTCGTAGAGTTTCCAATGGAAGAACCGGCCATTAGTCGCCCAGTCGAACAGCTCGGTCTCGTTATTAAAGCCCTGTCGGTACTTGGCTTTGTCATATCCGTAAAAGTCCATCGCCTGGCTCGGATCGCGTGTAAGAAACAACATGCTCTTCTTCTTGTTGTACGGTTCTACTTCTTCGACACGAATATGCAGACCTTTGTCATTGCACGTAATCCCCAGTGATCGATGAACGACGCCAACGATCTGTAGAAGATCAGAATCACTCTTCATGAACTTGGTCCACTCGAAAAGTTCCACGTCATTTTCCGTGCCGTTGCCCGGTGAAAGTTCGACGTCCACTTGCACATACGCGTCCGGTACTAAAGGATGCTTGACTCCAAAATGATGAGAGGGCACGTAAAGCTCAGCACCTAGCACCTCTTTCACGGTAGCCCATATATTCTTGTCGTCAAAATCACGTATGCCTGTTACAAGAAAGTCAATGTCGCCGTAGTCGCACTTTCCTGGAGCTTCCCGAGGTATTGTGACAAGGCGAAATATTGTCTTCAGCTTCGATGTGATTTCGGTGGCGATTTGCTGATAGACATCTGGTGATAAACGGGGGACAACGATAGGTTTGTCCGAATTAATATGCGCAAAAGCTTGACCGCCCATAGTTGTTGATATAACCGAAGATGCTATTGGTCGTGCTGGCCGGATGATTCACGTACGCAACGTCGAGCTCTGATAATTTTGTATGCTCCCAAACACAGGGCAGTAATAATCTTCAAATATGTTGCTGTGAAAGTTGTGGCTATCGCAATATTGCTTCGGCTATCAAGGGAGGTTTTTGTAAGGCAGCGAGGCGTTCCTGGTGAGTCACCCTTGGCAAACTGACGCGACAGCTTTGGTAAAAGAATGTGGAAGCAAGTGCCCTTGGTGAACTGGAAGGGTCGAATGTCTTATTTAAATAGTCGGGATGGAGCGTGGACAAAGTTTACCATGGTTGTGCAGTTGATGCTATTCCAGGCAGCTTTGCTAGATTGCCCTTGCTTACCGGCTACGTGGGCTCGCATAATACAGAGCGACTGAGATCAAGATAATATTAAAAACATACTCATTTGCTCTGAAAGAACAAGCTGCAAGAAACTTCGAGCTCAATACAAACTTCAGAAACTTCACAAACAAGTGAGACTATTCCGTAACTCCGTGATGGGTGGCTTATCGCCGCAAGTCTGTGCGCCAAGGAGCTTGGGCCAAGGTAATTTTTTGGGTTGGGGTTACTCGAGCTCTCAACAACAGAAATTGCGCATTCGAGCTTACCCAACACGAAAACCAGTCGTTGGGCACGTTTTGATACTATAAAAGTGAGCTCATCGCAAGATTGAACATCATTGCCTTGTCACATGTGCTAAAAATGCCTTTTTTAGATAGCTCTGTTAGCGAACAGATTGCATTGCGCAACCGCACAATGGCCGTGAACGTAGACCCCGAAGAAGTGGTCGCACGCTTCGAGGAGCTTAGCGTCCTCGAGGCCGAGTTTGAAGATGTTGAACTTGAACTTAGTAAGATGAATCGTGCACCTCTTTGTAGTGCTCTTGTTGACCGACGCAGTTCGAAAGTCAAATGCGCTGAACGTGCCTCTTTGGAAGAAGCGCGCAGAAGTGATCGCCAAGGTCCCGCACTTCTGGACTCTCGTTTTCGAGCAGGCCCCACCGGAGCTCGACTCCTTTATCCTGCCCTCGGATGCACAAATCTTCGCCGAATGCTTTGAAACTCTGGAGGTCACTCGTTTCGAAATTGACGACCCTAAGGGCTCGCCACGCAGTGTATCTATCAAGTTTGGCTTCGGCGATAACGAATATTTTGGGGACAAAGTGTTGGAGAAGAAATTTTGGTTCCGCAAGTCGAAGGACTGGGAGGGTCTCGTATCTGAACCGGTCAAGATCAATTGGAAGAAGGGCAAGGACCCCACAGGAGGTCTGACAGATGCGGCCGTCAAGCTTGCTGAGGCAAGGAAGAAGACCACAAAGACTGCGAGCCAGTCCGAGCTGCCTGAGTACAAGAAATTGGTTACAATGATTGAGCAGAGCAATGAGGCATCACCGAGCTTCTTCGCTTGGTTCGCCTTTGTTTCCGACTACCGGTGGGTCAGCGCGGAAGAATCTGAACAGGCCGAGAAAGAGGATGCCGAGCGGTTGGAAAAGCTCAAGCGCGGCGAGAAGGTAGAGGAACCAGAGGATGAAGAGGATGATGCGATCGATTATCAAGAGACTGAGGTATTCCCTCAGGGTGGTGAGATTGCAACGCTCATTGCTGAGGATCTGTGGCCATCTGCCATCAAGTACTACAGTATGTGACCCTGAGAGAATTTGCTACCTCATTATTGACCATGATTAGAACAATCACATGAGCAAGATGAAGACGACCTTTCTGAAATCGATGTCGAAGATATGGATGAAGATGAAGATGAGTCGGGCGACGAAATTGACATTCGCGGTCTGGTAGGCAAAGGCCGAACCGGCTCACCTCCTAACAAAAAACAAAGAAAGGCATAGACTACGCTACACTACATAAGCCTCAAGGGAGGGGACTCTTACGACTCGGGAGCTCCTAAATCCTGATCGATCGATATTCTCCTGATCCATGCTCTCTTGGATACACTTTAGGCGCAGGATCATTGGCTCCGCGGCGATAGCTTTCGTTGCATATCGAGCGATGTTCCTTTACAATACAACGAAAAGCTCACGACAAAACTACTATTTATGGCAATAACGATGACTGGGATGATGGATGAAGACTACTGGGCTGAATGTGTTATGTTGTGTATTTCCAAGCCGATTGATGTCTAATCACACAAAATGGTCCTTTTCAGGTTGCCCTGCTTTCGACCAAATGTTGCTTTCCACTACCTCGGAAGCAGGTCCGCCCATGCGAACCCAAGATTCTAGTGCAAGTACCCCACTGTGACTGAAAGCTTCCAGAAGACTACCTTCCACCAATAAGGATTCTCCATAAAATCCGCTAACCGCTTCCAGCGCGGACATAACTGCCGCTTGCTCCGCCTTGTGAACGTCTATACCCTCATTTCCAACGCTCCTGTTACTCGACATAACGTGAGTCTTTTGTCTCGCTCAAAGTGGACTAGAAGATCAAGTTAGGTCAGCTGCATTGGCCTATAGTAACCCCAGTTTCATCAGCACACGCATACTTCCGAGCCGTTGTCTTTGCTCTGCCGCATCAAAGGAGGGGTTGATGCTGCTTGCTGCATGCCCAGATGCTCAATACCAGGTTCATAGCATGCACAAGTGCAATGGCGGCTCAGCAACGGCCGACAGTGGCTGAAGCTATAGCTTCAGAGCTACCCTGAACTCATAAGTACATCTGCTTCCGTACCTTCCTCTTCCCATTGTGCAGTCGTATCTTCCGCCATCGACAGCACAAGCTTGGGAACATGGCACGTCTACTCTTTCTTTATCCCCTGTTCCTCTGTTTCCTTCCTCCAGGCTCTGCGCTATCTGCCAATGGCTCCTCTCCTACATTCACTTTGCCTTCTGGATACAGTACCGCAAGCTTCAATGCGTCCGCACAGCCGACTGCATTTACCCGCACTGACTTCTCCGGGAATGCACTCAATGAGCTCTGGAATATGGTCGGTCCTGTCGCGACAGGCCCTGTGACTACTACAATAGAACCTACTCCAGAGCCGACAGCATATCCACAACCTGATGGGAGTCATTTCCATGCTCTTGTCGGATCGAACTTTCCAGAGCTTAAAGACGTGAAGTTGCCGAAAGGGTTCAAGTGGGGTGTTAGTAGCAGTTCCTATCAGATTGAGGGCGCGGCGAAGGATGAGGGTAAAGGACCAAGTATTTGGGATGTAAGTGTTTGATTGCTTCATGCCTTTACATTACCTACCTAGAGGCAAGATGGGCTTCTCGAGCTTTTCAGCACAGAGCTATACCTCTGATATGGATACTGACTCCACACCTTCAGCTGTTGGCCCATAGAGTACCGAACCAGGTCTTGGACAACTCGACCGGAGACGTTGTTGCCAGCCATTACTGGTTGTACAAGCAGGACTTTGCGAGGCTGAAGGGCTTGGGCATGCCTGGTATACTTCCACTCTATCTTGATGATGTGCCACTTATTGAGGGTCATTTACTGATTACGCACAGCATTCAGTCCAAGCTTTTCATGGCCGCGTTTTTTTCCATTCGGCCACGGTCCAGTCAATGAAGCCGCGGTGCAGCACTACGACGACGTCATCTCCGAATTACACGCCAATGGCATCCGTCCGGCAGTGACGCTTTTCCATTGGGACACTCCGCTTGCTCTCTTCGCAGAATATGGCGGGTGGACCGATCGCCGTATTGTCGATCACTTCTTCAATTATGCGAAATTCGTGATCTCTCGCTACGACGCGTACGTGGATGAATGGTTTACAATTAATGAGCCCCAGTACTGTAATTGGCAGTTGTCTTATTACCCCGCCGGAGAATACTACCCTGCTCCTAACGGAATCACGGGTGGTGACAAGGCTCGTTTCCTTTGTGGTCATTACTCGCTCCTCGCGCATGCTAAGGTGGCTAAATGGTACCACAACGAGTTCAAGGGCCACGGACGCATTACTTTCAAGAACTCTGGAAACTACTTCGAGGCAAACAGCACCAAGCCCGAAGATGAAGAAGCGCGTCAACGCAACTTTGATTTCTCTATCGGGTGGTTTGGCGGACCTTGGACGGACGGAGATTATCCGCAGACGCTGAGGGATACGCTAGGTGACTTGCTTCCTGAATTAACGCAAGACGAGAAAGATCTCATTAAAGGATCTTGCGACTTCTACGCCATCGACGCTGTGAGTGGACGCCTTTTCGTATGACCTACCTCAAGATATTGACAAGTGTGACTGTGTGGGACATCATCGTCCATGATATGGTTCCGGCTTTTTGTTTTCGTGCTACACCCTTCCATGGTAGCTAACAACGACCAAGTACTCCTCTTTTATGGCCTATGGAATCGACGGTGGCGTCGAAGCCTGCGCATCGAACCGCTCTCACCCCGGCTTCCCAGAGTGTGCAGGCTCTGACTCTATCTCCCCTATCGGCTTCCCGCTAGGCCCAGCCGCAGACCCCACGATGAACTGGCTATACTCTGCGCCATCGGGTATCCGCAAATACCTCAAGCATATCACTACGGTGCTCTTTCCCTCCGTTTCCGATATCGTCGTCACAGAGTTTGGATTTAGTGAACCCTTTGAAGGGCAGTGGACCAGCCTTGCGCCGGCACTTTGGGATTTGAGAAGGGCGGATTATTTTCAGAACTATCTGGACCAGATTCTGTTGAGCATCCACGAGGATAAGGTCAGCCATTATTCGCCTTAGTAAAACCGCCCCGCTCTTTAGCTTACACTTGGTCTCTCTAGGTCAACGTGACGGGCGCATGGGGATGGGCTATATTCGACAATTTCGAGTGGGGTCAGGGCAGCCAGGTGAGGTTCGGGCTGCAGTATGTTAACTATACTAGTTTGGAGAGGACGCCGAAGGCTAGTTTATTCCAGTTCTTGAACTGGTTCCGGTAAGTGCTTCCTTGCAGTCACCCTACAACAGGCTTCAAAATAGCCGGCATCCAGGGATTCTGCATACCCGAACAAAACAAGGCTAATAGACCTAGGCAACACGAAGCAGGCACGGGCAGCAATGCCACAATGAGCTTCTAAGAATCGGCGAGAATGTGGATGATGCAGTTAGACGCAAGGCATGATGCAGGATATGCTTCATGAAAGAAAAGTGACGTTCTTGGATTGCACGTGCAGTTCTTTGTGCTCCAATAAAGAACTAACAAATAGGAGACCCAAAAACCTAATAAAATAGCGCTTACGTCATGCTACTGAGTGTATATGCCAGAAGCAGAAGAGTACCACGTGCCCAGTATTCTGCTCAACACTGTTATGATATCCGTTGGGCATGCAGTCGGGTATTTGCAATTTCAAATTCAAACAGGTTTCTAAGGAAGCCCAAGTAAACTTCGTCCGGTCCGTAGTAATGGTACTAGCTACGAGCTACCTTTGGTCTGATGTTGGACGGGCGGTGGTTGGTGCGGACAGATGACAGCGCTTCGCCATGTTTCATGTGACGTGTGCTCGGCAGTTTTGATTGGCTCGTCCAAGAGGCAAGCAACGACGCTTCACGGAGCCAAAGTGCGCCGTGGCAGAAGGAAGGCGATGTCGTGAGTGTATGTGTGCATGGGATAATGGCGGCTGGGGCGGGGAAGCGCGTGGGTCAGCTTGCTTCTTATCGCGGCGATTGCTCAAGAGCTCCCCGTGACATGGGTGGGACCGAGCTCCAGCCGCGGGTGTCTTGTACCTCCATCAGCGCGCAGCGAGCATCACACATGTCATGGTTCCTTGAATGTAGCCGATCACTCTAGTTTTTATTGCATGCAACACTGTGGTACGTGACGCGGCGGCTTGAAGCTTCCGGATCAAGGTTAACGGTAGCGTAGGCGACCATCTCGCAGCTGTCCAGCCCGCCGCCGCTTGTCCCTGTGAGCATCGCAAGCTCTCCGACACCAGCAGCTCTCGCCATTCACCGCCCGCTCCCACCTGCCGCAGGCCCACCGGAGCACACATCACTCCCGGAGAGAAGACAGCCGCGTCTCAGGCATCCGCTTGGCTGCCGGCCCGCCTCGTCACGCCCGCCGGCGACGTCGTCAAGTGCCCACCACGCCTGGAGCTTGCCCGCCACCGCCCGCTCCCTCAGCACGCCGCCCCCAGGGCCCTGAGCCTCTCGGTGCTTGAGCACCCTATGAGTCCCAGCACATCCGGACAGCACGCCATCTGAGGGCACAGCCGCCTCTCGAGACGTGTGCTCGCATCATTGCGGGTAACCTGCCCCAGCGTTCGTCCTGGCAGACGAAAGCGCCCCAAACGTCCCTTCCCCAAACGCCTCCGACCGCCCAACCATCCCGAACTCCCCAGCTTCTCATTCCCCAGAACTCTCTGCCCCCGAACCCCACCCGCAGCTCGCACCCAGCGCCGACGACGACCCGGTCGCCCCCACCGCAACCACATCCACACGCCCCCTTGCAGCCAAGCGCAGACACAGTGCCGAAGAGAGCGACGATCTCTCCGAGAGCCTTGATCCTCCTCTCAGGCGAGGCCGGTCCTCACGTCCCACCAAGAAACGCAGGCGCAGCACAGACGGGAACATGCGCCTTGACAGCGATGCTTCAAAACGATCCCACTCCCCAGCCCAGAGCTACACCAACGGCTCCACGCGCTCGCCCGGGCCCAGGTCGACGCTGGGCAAGGTCGCTAACGGAGACTCCCACAAGCCCGAGAGCAACGGCTCGTACACCAACGGAAGCTCGGTAGCAAGCGTGAAGGCCCTGTCGTCATCCTTCTTTGGCCACGACAGGGAAGAGGTTACGCGGATACTCATTCAGAGCTTGTCAGACCTAGGTTATAGCGATGCTGCTGGTGCTCTTGTGAAGGAGAGTGGATATACTTTGGAAGGCCCGACAGTAGCAGCATTCCGCAATGCTGTCCTGGATGGAGACTGGGCCGAGGCAGAAGAGTTATTGTTTGGCACAAACTCGTACGATAATGGTGGAGGCATACATCTCGATTCCGTGGGAGGTTACGGTAAACCATGGGTTAAATCAAGGTCAATAGCACAGTCGCATCGTGCTGAAGGATTGCCGCTTGCCGAAGGTGCAAATCGGGATGAGATGCTGTTCTGGCTGAAGCAGCAAAAATATCTGGAGTTGCTTGAGAAAAGAGATCTAGGCAAGGCCCTCATGGTGCTTCGGCAAGAGTTGACACCGCTCCGCCAAGACGTTGGCAGGCTACACATTCTTTCTAGGCAAGTTTCGTACTCATTTCACAACCAATCAAAATTACTGATTGCGTACAGTCTCATGATGTGCCCCTCCGCAGAGGATCTCAAGTTGCAGGCCACTTGGGACGGTGCTGATGGTGAATCGCGGACACTTCTACTCTCGGAGCTCTCAAGTAAGCCACACCGCTCTTACCTGCATTGGAGCCATCACTAAATCCGACAGAATCAATATCACCCAGTGTCATGATCCCAGAACATCGATTGGCTGCACTTCTAGACGAAGTCAAGGACGGTTGGATATCGAATTGTCTCTACCACAACACCGCTGACTCGCCTTCGCTTTACGTTGACCACAATTGCGACCGTGAAGACTTCCCCATGAAGCCCGTACTGGAACTTAAAGGTCATCATGATGAAGTGTGGTACCTCAAATACTCGCACGATGGGACTAAGCTGGCGTCGACAAGCAAAGACAAGACAATCGTTATATATGACACTATGTCGTACAAAATCTTACACCAGCTCGACGAACATGACTCTGGCGTTACACATTTGGCGTGGAGTCCCGACGACACGAAAATCATAACGTGCTGTGCGCACCAGGAGAACTCAGCTCGAATATGGGACGTCAAGGTATGTCACCACCCTTGTCTTGCAACCAGCCTCCACATCCAGTGGTATGCCAACATCTCAAGTACACCTGGCAAGGCACAACTCTCTGCACGGACTCCAACTAACTGTCGTAGACGGGTACGTGCCTAAGATTAATCAATGATTTCACCTACCCTTGCACAACCGCCGCCTGGGCTCCGTCTGGTACTCACGTTGTCATCGGCTCACAAGACACCAAGTACGGATGTTGCATCTGGGACCTCGACGGCCACCTCGTGCACTCGTTTGCCTCCCACCTCAACGACAATATCAGGGTCAACGATCTTGCTATTTCTTCTGATGGCTCAAGGCTTGTAGTGCTCCTTGAGGATAAGATTCAAGTATACGATTTTAGGTCGCGTGAGAAACTGTGCGAATGGCATTTCGATGATGTCAAGTTAACAAGCGTGGCGATAAGTTCGGACTCGCAACACATGCTCGTTTCTATGAATAAAAATAAAATCCGACTTATAGAGATCGATACTGGAAGAGAAGTGCAGGGATTTGAGGGTCAGATCCAGGAGAATTTCATCATCCGGAGTAGTTTCGGTGGCGCCGATGAAAGTTTTGTGGTTAGCGGCAGTGAAGGTATGTGATCTCAAAAGACGTGGGATAGGAGAGAGAGCTAACTGTATTATAGATGGCAGAGTGTACATCTGGAGAAACAACGCAAACGGGCTGCTCGTTGAGGCGCTGGATGCGCATGAGGGATGTGTGAACTCCGTCGCATGGCACCCAGCGGACCCGAGGTGTTTTGCGAGTGCAGGAGATGATGGAAAGGTAAGGGTTTGGAGACCACGGTGATGGACGGACGGTGAAGAGGAGACAGACGAGTGGCGGATAGTGTGAGCAGCATGCATCTTCGGCGTCGGAAGGCATCACATGATCGGGGAATACATTTCTGTTCGTTTCAGCATGGGTGACGGAGCTTTACCATCCCCTCTCTCCTCTGGATGGCTTAAACCATACTGCTTTGCTTGGATTTGTCAATAGTGTTGGCGCAGTGGAATTGCTCTGGATCACTTGTTGCTTGCATCTACAGAAAGATGGTGGCGAGCGCTGCATTTGTTGCTTCAATGGAGAGAAGGACCATGCATTATTGATATGTGGATTGGTATTACGAGGAGAGATGGATTGGCGGGTTTATCGAATTGGATCAGTGTAAGGTGCAATGAGAGGCACGGTGGTTGAGCGAAGATAGGTGTATGTAGGTAAAGCGAAAGCACAATCAACTCCATCAATAAGTGTACGATGATTGACCGCTTCTCCTTGCGTTTCTGCATGTGCTATATGCCCAGAGCTGGGATAGCTTGCATGCGTCCACATCCTCGCCGATCAGCGCTTCATGACTGGCAGATGCCTCCCTCGGGCGTAATCTCACACCGTAAACGGCAGGAGTAATATACAACTCTTGGGCTTCGGACCATACAGCATCTAGTGGATATGTCCATGCATGCAATTTATCCCAGGCCTGTATTCAATGTCCATTTTGAGGTGAGGAGGGGTCGCACAACGTAGCTACCGGCATGGCTCGTTACGATGGGATGTGCAACCATCAGCATAAACGAGAAAATAGTAGGGTAGCGCTCGATGCCAGCGGTGTAAGATACATACTTCGTGTATAACCCCTCTCGGTATTTTTCTCGTTCCGTTGTTGTTGTTGTTGTTGTTGTTGTTGTTGTTGTTGTTGTTGTTGTTGTTGTTGTTGTTGTTGTTGTTGTTGTTGTTGTTATCCTCTACTTTCTCTCCAGCTTCGCTCACATATCGCAATGACCACAACACATTTAGAAAAGTCTGCCGTCTCACGGTCTGAATCTAGCCCAGATAGACCGCATCCACCATTTGACAAAGTTGCCGAGGCGCGCATCTTGCGGAAACTTGATATGAGGATGTTGCCTGTCCTGTGGGTTTTGTTCCTCGTGTGCTTCATCGACCGGAGCAATGTTGGCAACGCGAAGATTGCAGGTATGGAGGAAGAGCTGGATCTGAAGGGACAGCGATACAACGTTGCGGTGTTTGTATTCAACATTGGGTACCTTGTTGCTGGTGTGCCGTTGAGCGTGGTGGTGAAGAGATACGGGCCTAGGAGCTTGGGTGTGATGATGTTTTGCTGGGGTGAGTAGACTCTCAAGGAGATATGGTGTTTTCCTTAGTATTGGTACATAGCTAGTCTTTCTTTTAGAAAATACCCAACTACGGAGATCAGAGGATGAGAGATAGTGACTAACGTGGAAGCAGGTATCACCGTCATTGGGTGTGGGCTGACCAAGAGCTGGGCTGGGCTGGTGGTATGTCGGTTGCTTGAGGGCATGGCAGAAAGTGCGTATGTGCCCGGGGCTGCATACGTCATTGGAAGCTATTACAAGAAGAACGAATTCTTAAAGAGATATGTTATCTTTTTCAGCGCGGGCATATGCTCTGGGGCCGTCAACGGATTCATAGCCACGTTGATCTCGAAGATGGATGGCACGGCCGGATACGGGGCATGGAGATGGTACGTTTCTTGAGCCGCTATCACTCACTTCCTAATCGTACCTGCTCATGAGTTTATTGCAGGATCTTCATCATCGAAGGCTGCATCACAATAGCAATCAGCCTAGTCTCCATCTTCTTCATCGTCCCCTTCCCGCAGGACTCTACTTTCCTCTCACCCTCCGATAAAGCACTCCTACTCGCCCGCCTCAAAGAAGACGGTGGAGCTGTTCCAACAGAACCTATTACACCATCCCGCATCCTCTCCCATCTCAATGATTGGAAAGTCTGGATCGCAACCCTCATATACCTCGGAGCCGTCGAGAACGCAAACTCAATCACCGGCTTTCAGCCCACCATCCTGAGAGGCATTGGATACACCGCGAACGGTGCGCAAGTTAGAACTATTCCCGTATATTTAGTGGCGGCAGTGTATTCGATTGGCCTCGCACATCTCGCGGCTCACCTCGGTCGCCGCTTTCCCTTCGCCATCCTCGGCTTCTGCACCATTTTGACTGGTCTGGTTATCGAGCTCGTGCAGCCTAAAGCCCCTGGTGTTCGATACGCGGGTCTGTTCTTTATGACGGCGGGCGCCTATCTGGTTATGCCGTTGAGCGTGGTATGGATCGCGGTGAATGTAGAGAAGGGGTATAAGAGGAGTGTTGCGCTGGGTGCGATTGTGTGTTTTGGTAAGTAATCTCCAAGGCCAAATCTGTTTGTCGATCAGTCCTGCGATGCATATGTACATGTTGGAAGATGCATACGTACAGAGTGAAAAGCTGGACGTTGCGTACTGCAATATTTATACTGGTCGGCTCGAAGTCCTTCGGGTCATGCCATGTCCATGCACTAACACTTCTACGTTGAGCCACTAGGAGATATGCTGACCTTTTGGCTAGGTAATGCAGGAGCCTTTGTGGGTACGAATGTGTTTCTTAAACGTGAAGAGCCCGGATTCCATACTGGATTCAGCGTCGGATTAGGGCTTTGCGTGATGGGGATGGTGGCTACTTGTGTCTTTTACGGAGGGTTATGGTTGGGCAATCGGAGACTTGACGCGAGGACAGATGCGGTAGTCGAAAATGGTGAGAGTGGAAGCACTGGAGGCCACGTCATTGTCGAAGCCGGGAAGAGGCAAACAGAGTTCAGGTATAGTCTGTAACATTATTGTTGTTCATACATGTCTAGCTATAGCTCTAAATTAGAAAGTTTGGTGGCTGTCCACCCTTAGGTTGTCCATCTTAAAAACCTAACCTCTTTCAACTCGGCATGAGATCTCAATATTCAAACGCTTGACCGGAACACAATGTACATGAAAAGCAAGTGGTATCAACGCTAAATGCAAATCCCCCTTTCGAGCATCGAACCCATCAATCCTCTGCCGGCCACGCCAATGTGACAGTGGTACTCGTCGCAAACCCACTCTTATCAAGTTCCATTTTCAACCAGCAGTTCCCACCACCATTCACATCATTCTGGTGCGATAGATCTTTCGCCAGTGCTACACCCTTGCACGGCACATCTGTCTTGTTCCCTGCATTGTACGAGCTGCAAGCATTAATGCATGCCGTTAACGTATATGCTGTGAGCCATATGATATCGCTACCCCCGAAATCGACCTCCTCTTGGCAGTTGTACTTGTCTGTCCTGCCGCCTACATCGGATGACGAGATAGTTGATGAAGGGCATGAGTTGTCTATTCGGAGAACCTCGCTGGGGAGTTTCGGAACGTAGGGCGGTTCAGTATCAGAGGTGGAGGTGGGTGTGGGAGCCGAAGTTGTGCAAGCCGTGCCTGTTACCGTGACAGTTTCCCGGGCTGAAGTCGGGGTGCTGTTATCTTGTGCGTTGGACCTGGTAATGGGTTAGTCATTGAGGCGCCTCTAGTAGTAACTTGCAAAGCCTGGGGCAAGTTGATTATTGGATTATCTTCATTTCGCCCAGACTCTTGATACGACGGTTCAAGAACAAGGAAACAAATAAGACAACATACCTGGCATTTGACACAGCGATGGAACCACCCACACCTCCCCCTACCGCTGCGGCCACCACTACTATGGCCAGTATAACCGCGAGCCAGAAGGTTGATCTTCGAACCCCGCAGATGAGTGGTGAGCTTGGTGGCCCAGCATGATTTTCTCCACCGACCGGAGCATATTCGCTTTTTGAGGGTATCGGTTGAGGTTGCGCTACATATTGATGTTGCTGAGCGTAGTGGTGGGCTGGTATGGACGCCGAATGATCGACTTCAAGACCAACTGGTGAGGTCGCAACCTCGGGCAGGTTCGACATGTTGGCCGTTGAGAGAAACTAGCACAAGACACGAAGATGTACTTGGGTGCGTGTTACACAAGAGCGGATCTTGCAGTTTTAAGGCCCATAGATTCGGGAGTAGCAATCTTGCTTTATTTGTCGCTATAGGATCAACGGCGCATGCGTCAGGCCTTCTGTGTCCAATGAGAAGCTGTGGTTTTACGCCCATTGTGGCGAGGTAAAAGCGAAGCGCATTGGGTTGGATGACTCGTTGGGGGCCTCGAGCGTAAGTGATGTCGCGACTGGGGGCCAGATCGCCCCACGAATGCGCCTTGCACAGAGGCAGAAAACAAGACGAGAGCAAAAGTCTACACCAACAGAGAACAATAACAGTTTCAAATACCAAGCCATCTGACAGGTTTCGAATTCATCGATAAACCTCACCCTATTGTGCCTTTTCCTTTTCAAACACTTCTGCGTTTCCGTAAAAACCCGCCCCATCTTTTGTCGTAGCGTTTAGCCTCTCTAGTATATATTCTCCGGCTCCGATGGGCGGATACTTTGGCTTCTCTCCCTCCTCCAAGCATGTTGGCAACGTCTCAACGACTTCCTCGTAGTTGACAGAGAAAAAGAACGGCACGCTGTACCTGACCTGATCGCTTCTGTTGACTACGCGATGGATAGTCGATCTGTACACACCATTCGTCCATCGCATGAGAAAGTCTGCGACGTTGACGATGAAGGCATTAGGGACTTGGGCTGCCACATGCCAGTGACCAGACGGCTTGAGGATCTCGAGACCGGGTGTGGCAGAGGAAAGCAAGAGAGTAAAGCACTCATAGTCGGAATGGGCGCCTAGCCCAATGTGTTCTTCATCTTGAGCTGGACCTGATACGATGGGCTGCGGATTTTTAGGTGGAGGATAGTAAAGTAAGCGTGCGATGCCCCCGGGATGCGTTGTCATAGAATCGAAGTGATTCTCTGGCAATTCTAGCGAAAGTGCAAACAGTCTGAACAGATGACGAGCAAGATCCAGCACCTGATCATTGTTAGCTGGATGCACCGTACTGCACGATGCGATCGTTTCAAACTCACAGCGCCGTAATACTCGCCAACACTCCCATAAAACCCCGGCAACTCCTCTTCTTTTGGCCAAACGTTAGCTTTCCCATCGGTTCCATCCAAGTTGCGGTATTTTCCATCTCCACCCGTCCGATCTAAGCCCTCCTCATACCCGAAGTTGAAACCCTCTTTTGACTCCAAGTCGCCAGCAAGCGAGGTGTATTCACTAGGCTCCCACCCATATCCGTACTTGCTCTTCTTGATATGCAGGTCTTTCTTCGAGGCTAAAGGAAGCTTGAAGAAACGCTCCGCTTGCTGCAAGATAGACTGCAGGGTGCTAGAGGGAACGCCGTGGTGCGTGACGTAGAAGAAGCCTGAGGTAGTGCAGGCCTTGCGAATCTGCGTAGCTACGGACTTCCTATCCTCCAAAGATTCAGAAAATGATGGCGTCAGATCTATTACTGGTATCGTGAAATCAGAATCGCTTATCGTGTTTTTAGCTGCGAGTCGAGATTGCAGGTATACAGTTGAGCGGGCTTCTTGCTTTGTGACTGAATCAGTCATGATGGGCTGGACTGTAGCTGCGGCCATATTTCGAAACGTTGGTGCACTTTTCTTGCGATGGAAAACAAGGGTGAGATTCGTGGTGGCAGGGAGATAAGTTGAAGACTACGTGGGGCTTGCACTTTCCCGATATGGCAAGCTCTTGGAGAAAGGGTGGGGTATGAACAAATACCCTCCCAGCTGTTCTGCTATATATTTGTAAAGCTATCTTCAGAAACCCCAGATTTCTAGGCCGAGACGATGTTCAGCATCAGGACTTAGTCTCGAGGCCTCACAAAACCCAGCAGCAAATCATTCATGCTTTTACACTTGAGAAAAAAACATATCTTATAAAAACGTAAACCACAATTCGTCGTTCGAGTTACTTAGCTGCAGCCTCGAAACTGTTAATTCTTCGTTCGCTTCATCTCGTCTGCAATCTTTCCAGCAATCGCATAGATACTTGCGCTCAAGTGCCCACTAATTTGAGTCGGAAAGACGCTCGCGTCCACCACCCTCACATTTTTCGTACCATACACCTTACCCTTACTATCGACTGCACCACCTAGCTCTCTACTCCTCATAGCAGCCGTGCTTACTGGATGCGAATTCGATCCGAACGCGCTCGCTATCCACTTATACCAGGCAGGATCTCTCAACCCGGCACCAGGAGGAACGGCATCCGCACCTGGCGCAACTTCGGCGACGACGTGTTTGGAAAGTGGTTCAGTGGAAAAAT
Source organism: Paracamarosporium sp. OC-R06-R3 (assembly GCA_019828545.1). Classification (NCBI taxonomy): domain Eukaryota; kingdom Fungi; phylum Ascomycota; class Dothideomycetes; order Pleosporales; family Didymosphaeriaceae; genus Paracamarosporium; species Paracamarosporium sp. OC-R06-R3. Next base: position 113,135 of record JACVRA010000070.1, on the reverse strand, counting down.
ATTCACGGATCTTCAAGGCGGTCGCTGTCTGAACGAGAGTGTCAATCGGAAGCTGCAGAAAGTTCGGTTCGATACTTGGGGTTTGCGTTGGCGATGTGGAAGTGATGTGGACGGAGCCACGAGAGAAGGGTAGGAGTGCCCAAAACGCAACACTAATTGCATTGCCAGTCGGAAACCACACGGCTTCCGCGAGAGGCACTGTGCTGTTAGATCTCCATGCCAAATCGAGTTGTAGTTCGATCAATTTCTCTTCCCTTTCTACTGTACTCTCGCTTCGTGGAAGATCTGCAACGATCTTGTGCGCGTAGTCGCTGCTATTTGCTCGTATTTCGGCGACAATGTCGCCTAATGCTGTACCAAAAAGATCGGAAGCCGTGAGATAAGTGACGAAGCTGGGATATCCGGTCCAGTTTGTCGTTGAAGTGTAGGATATCGCAGAATTAGGTTGATCTTGTAGATTGGCGCCGACAGCTGGGAGATCAATCACCAAATCTATACCTATGTCTCTAAGGACAGAAGGATTACCAACGCCAGAAAGCTCTAAGAGCGCGGGTGAGCGGAGAGACCCAGCAGCGAGGATGACCTCTTCAGCGGCATACAAGCAGTTGGTGACATTGCTTGAACTGAGAACCTCGACCGCTTCAGCGACTGCTTCGCCAGATCCTGATTTCTCCACCCAAAGAATCCTAGTCGCTGTGGTATTAAAGAATACTTTGAGATTCGCTCGGTGTTCTGCGACGGGATAATAGAAGGCATTGGCTGCGTCTTCCCTTGTGTTCGTCGTCGAATTTTGTGTGAAAGGCCATGTCGAAAAGCCACTCATTCTCCCGCCATTGGCATCTTTATTCAATCTAACCCCTACATTCTCGCTCGTGTTCTTGAGAATGTCAAAGATTCCTTGTTTCACAAAATACTTGTTCCAGCCCACTGCAAGAGGTCCGTGGAAGCCATGGACCTCCTCGTCAAACGTAGCACCATTCCCCGCATTCTCCGCACTTGGGGGCTGAAAGTGCTCTTGCGACTGGTAGTACTCAAAGACACTGTCCCAATTCCACCCATTGTTGCCAAATGCCTCCCATTGGTCGATCTGCTCTTTCTCTGCGCGTAGGTATGTCATTCCATTGATGGTGGTTGTGCCTCCCAGCGCCTTCCCAGCTGAGTAGGTGAGGGTTCGATTGAGAGCATATTTCTGTGGTGCGCTGGTATACGCCCAATCAAGCGGAGATCCAATGCCTTGAAAAAAACCCTGTACGTCCGTAACGAGAGGATTGTGGCGTTCGTCGGCCCCAGCTTCGATCACAGCGACCGTGACGTCTGGATCTTCGGATAGCCTGTTCGCAAGTACAAGGCCAGCCGGACCTGCGCCGACAATGACATAGTCGAAGGTTTGCTTGGAGGCTGCCGCTGTTTTGGCCACAGAAGCAATGCCGAGGGCAAGGGCAATAAAGGGAAGCATGTCGAGGTGTAATGCATGAGAGTGCAATATCAGGAAGAGTTGAGCTATTGTAGACGCAGGCCTCGGGCGTGCATTAAATCCACGTTAGTATTCCTTCGATGACACATTCGCGTATACCAGGCTCTTTTTGGAAGGTGTTCGCCCGAACCCGTGTTGCACGACCTGGACAGAATATCTCATGCTCAATTCTAAGGCATTAGCCACATGTGCAATATTCCATTTAGTTGCAGTGCACAAAGAAAGGCATAGATGTACAGTCACAGAACTAATTTTTGGCGGAAGCTCACCCACGTAGGATAATGTGGGGTTGCGGGGAACATCTGCGATCTAGACACCTAGAAAAAGGGGACCTCGCTAAAACGGACAGCCTACGCAATCAGTACTTGGTGTCTCGAGGACGCGAAGAATATTAGAAACACGAAAAATCATGCAGATCGAGGCGACTGCGTCTCTCATTGCGGATTGCCATGATCCTAACCGTGGTTCCGGATGGTTACATACTCGTAAAACCATGATAATATAGGCTGCTGCATATAATACGGTGGCCTTGGAAGTTCTCGCAAAATTCGGTAGAATTTGGTATCGACATCTCAAGAGCGCTCCTGAAACCTCTTCTGGCCAAGTTTGTTGTGCCGGTCAAACCTCCGGATTCCAATAGCATGTTAGATTTATATTCAGAATAGATAATAAAGTAGTATCCAAAGCACTATGCCTATAAGGCAAAGATATATTCTACATCTAGGCAGTAGGCCTCTGTTGCCTCACAGTATCTATAGTTACGATTTCTTAATACCACTTTAACCATCCACATGACGGTGTTGGCCCTCACGATGTTTTGGTAGTCCTAGTCGATAGAACCATCAAGTGATATTCGATGAACAGTAATCGCACAAATCAGCGAAAGCTGATCTCATGGTTTGTTATCATTGGCTTGCAATCAAGGCGGAGTGGGAGCACAGGTTGATATGACTCCGGAAGCAGGGCATGAGCAACGGCGGGCAACAATCTTTTTCTGAGATCAGGAGGTCGAAAAGATGAATGTATCCAAATACTGTATAGCGTTCAGAACTTGTGATAAAGATAAATTCATCGCCACCCTACAATAGCACTGTTGGCATTCTGTGAGGAAGTTTCGCACAACCTCAGAGACAGTCAAAGCCAACCAATGACAGCAATTCAGCAAGGTCTGTAAGCTGTGTGTAACCTTGCCCCTCTTAACCTCAGCTCTGACATAAGTTCTGCAGACAACTTCCTGGCGCAATGACAACAACAAGATTTATTAACTCTACTCACTCGACTGAAATCACACTGATACACTCGACGACCAACAAAACAACCTTTCCTACCATCATCATCCCCAGCATGGCCACACAACAGCCCAAAGAAATACCTTCAGAGGATGCAGGAAGCAAATTTTCTGAGTAAGCACAATCAATTCCCTCAATTGCTCCGCTCACCGCCTTTAGTTTTCTCACCTCTTCTATCGTTAAAGTGACAGTCGGCAAAACGAGGGTGTTCTATCTTCACTCCGATCTCCTCAGGACAGAATCGGATCGTTTCTTGAACGACCTCAAAGGGGGATTCAAAGAATCAGAAGATAACGCCATTGAGGTAAAAGATGAAGACCCGGCCCTTTTCGGATTCTTCGTGGAGTATCTGTATCGCGACTGCTCCATCTTGTCACGGGATGTCCAGCACTATTCAGAATATGTCACATTAGCGCGTCTGTACGCTATGGGTGAACGTCTCCAGGCGTCAAAGTTCCAGGATTACTCCCTGTGGCGTTTCAGTCAAGCACTTTCGAACCGCACGTCCATGGCAAACGAAAGCGTTTTTGAGCTGCTCCGGATTGCCTCCACGGAAATTACTGAAAGAGCCAATGAAGACCCTATGAGGGCGCATATATTCTGGTACGCCGGGACCAGAATGAGCGATCTGAAAATGTCTGATGGTCACTTTCGCAAACTACTACGTGACATCCAGGACTTGGGCATGCATCTCTGTCTTTGGATGGGCCAAAATACACCTGAGAAACCACCTAAACCAAGCGATCTCAAGTCCAAAAAGTTTACGCCGGAGAGTCTGTTCGATACGTAACCAATCGAAGTATCCCAAACTTTCATTTTTGACCGAAATGTTATCGAATAATGTTTCATTAAAGAATCTGTGTCTTGATTGAGTATGGTAGCTGGGCAAGTGTTGCTGTATCAATTTGAAGTTGATTCTCGAAAGCATTCTTGACTTTTATCGTGCTGCGTAGTAAATACTGAAGAGTCCATGACATGTTCAAGATCAGCTCGACAGGTTTCGCACCATTTCACTCGATCCTAAAGCGGAACCGCGCCACGATACAAGGGTAGAGAACGAAGTCCGATGTAGCGCAGCCTCAAAAGCGGAGCGCTCACCTCCGAAGTTCAAGTACATGCCCGACCCGTGAACTCGCAGGAGGTCTACCTGTACATATGTTTGTATCGGCTCCCAGAAAGAGATGTTTCATCCACAGCAACGCACCAGCCAAGCGCTCTGATCGTAGGTCAAAGTCAAGGTGGCATGGTTGTATCGAGGGCTGCATGAGTTGTTTCCGCATGAGTTCTTTCCTGAGTTCTTTCCGCATACTTCTTTCCGCATACTTCTTTCCGTATACTTTCTTCCGCATACTTACTTCTGCACAATTGTTTCCGCACATATTCTTTCCGCATGTATACCTTCCGCATGTGTAGTTTCTGTATGGATAATTTCCAGCATGCTGCGCAACGCTTACACCAAAGTCCGTATGCTGACAACACCCAATTCTCGATCCCTTGCAATCCTACACTTATGTGCAAAGCAAACGCACAGGTCTGGAACACGATCAACAATAAAATGAATATCTGCGCACACTATGAAGAGGTATTGTGACTGCGCAGATCCATCTCCAACCAACCGAGTGCACAAAACACAAGTTCCTCACCGATCTTGAGACAAGCGACCCAGCGCAACACCGCTTCCATATAACCACAGCGGAAATCGCGAGGCTTAAGCACTCGGAGTGCTTGGACTTTGAGGCTTGTGTGTCGGACTACGCTGTGCACGCACCCGTGCACCGCCTCATCATCCTCGCGTACTTGTGATCACGGAGATTGAACCTTCGGTCTGTGTTTTACGGACTTGGTCAACATCGTCCGTTGTTAAAAGATGGAGGAGCGCCTGATCGCGTACGCGCTCTTTGTACGTGCTCGATTTACTGCAGTCATTCATTCGTTCGTCCATTCGTTCATTTAGTCGTTCTGCCATTGCTTTGTTCATTTCTCGCGCGAGCTGTTGCTACTTCGGGCATACTTTGATAGTGCTAGAATCTTGTTGTTATACATTTTGCACATATTCGAGATATTGTAGGACACGATAGGATGGTTTTCGCTAAGTCTGTGGCGCTGCTGGCACTCAGTGGCCTCAGTGGATTGGGGTTTGCGGCACCTTTGCAGGCGCGAAGTATGTTGAAACGTATACAGTACATTGGTCCAACGAAGCTCACTACTATGTAGAGGACGCTGTATCTTCTGAGATTTTTGATAAGCTGTCATTCTTTGAGCAGTACGCTGCGGCAGCGTACTGCCAGGAAAACAACAACAGCACTAATACAAAAGTAACCTGTTCAGAGAAGAACTGTGATGAGGTCGAGGCAGCGGACACAAATACGCTCACCGAGTTTGAGAAGTAAGTGCTGAAGTGGTGGCATCGTGTTCCAGGCAGGCTTGAACGCATGCTAATGTATTGTAACAGCTCAAAAGATACCGATGCGACGGGCTTCGTCACTACGGACGCAACTAACAAGCTGATTGTAATCTCATTCCGAGGTTCTAAGAGCATAGACAACTGGGCAGCCAACCTGGATTTCCAAATGGAAGACGTGACCTTTTGCTCTGGCTGCAAAGCTCACAGCGGGTTCCTCAAATCCTGGAACGAGGTCCAAGATGGTGTCATCAAGGCCGTCAAAGCTGCACAAGAGAAATTTCCAGACTTCAAGCTCGTTGCAACAGGTCACAGCCTCGGTGGTGCTATGGCGACTATAGGGGCGGCGGCACTGCGTACCATAGACATCCCGGTCGATCTCTACACATACGGGGCCCCGAGATCCGGGAACGAGGAGTGGGCGACGTTCTTGAGCGGAACAGACAAAGGAGAAAACTTCAGAACCGTACACAAGCACGATATTGTGCCGACGCTACCGCCTAGCATCCCCTTTTTCATGCCATATGCGCACGTCCAGCCGGAGTACTACATCTCCACGGGTAACAAAGTGGAGGTGACGGCGAATGATATCAGCGTGTATGCTAACGGTGATCATGGCGGTTTGGATATCGCCTCGCACCTGTGGTATTTCAACCACATCTCTGCGTGCGACGGATTGCTCGATTTGAAGGTCAAGCGAATGCTGGGTACGGAAAATCTGTGGTAGGATGGGGTCGGGCACCTTTCAGTAACGCATTAGCTTCTTGTTTATAGTTTATGTAAGACTTGATTTCACCTTTCTTCTTGTCAGAGATGCAGCAGCGTGACCGGACGAATAACGAGCGGGTCATGAATTGAGGTGAAGATTCAAACCTAGTAGAAACGGGGGCCCAGCCGTCACGAATTGTTCAGGTACAACCTTCTGCCCGACGCAGGTTGACCGCAATTAGCAATACAATTGGTTGGATCACTACTCCTTTTTGGCATGACGATGTGCCTGTCTCGGCTTCCAGGAACAAGACTAGCAGCGGCTTACCACCCGAGAGAATACGTCACTGCAGATTTTAGGATTGGTTCGGGGGAGACACCGACCAAGCGAGAGAGAATCCCTGCACTTCGAAACGCGCTACATATGGTGTTGCTAGGAGACGTGTTGGTTGGGGCGTGAGTAAGAAAGTGAGAGAATGGACGCTTGTTCGTGATGGTGTGAGGCGGCGACGTGGTAACGAGCGGGTGGCGCCCTTGGAGTTCCAGACGCCGACGATCTCATTTGCGGGAAGTATTGAGCCCCACCCTCGACGGATGATGTTCATGGCCAGAATCGCCTGATCCTCCATTCACAGTTGTGCGTCGTCGAGTCGTCGACAATCTGCCAGGGGGCCCTGAGCATTCTCTCGATTCGGAGGCCGGCAGCACATGGGCTCGACCGCCGCACAACAGTTAGGGATAATCCATTATCGCGTGGCCCGCACCACTGGAGCAATCCGGTTGAGGCTTACACGTGCTTGGCGGTTGGGAAAAGTGGAGTGCCTTGACGTGATCCCCAGACTGCGTGCAGCCACCACCTTACGTCACTGTGGGCTGCGGCGGGCGCGAGACCGCAACGAACGGCATGACGCATCCACGGATGACGAGAGTTCTGGGGCGGTTGATGGGGTGCAACCCAAGCAGCTGGGTAACAAGCGCAGACGAGGATTGAAATAGAGACGATCCAGAGGCAGCGAAGGCGGCCCTAGTCTAGACCAAGGCCATTTTCAGACGACATCTCGATGGCTCGGCTTTCAAGGACATCTCGATGGTTCGGCTTTCAAGGACATCTCGATGGTTCGGCTTTCGAGGACATCTCGATGGTTCGGCATTGAAGGACATCTCGATGAGCACATGAAGCCGGTGCTGGACCCTGAGGAACACCCACAGAGCGACGCCACGACACCCACGTCTCGAGAAACGGTGAAAGCACCACGGTCCGCTGAGTTATGACATAGCAATCGAAGAATGTGAAGTCAGGGGTGGAGATGCAGGGTCCATAGAAATTAGCCGCAGGCGGCAATCATCCAACGCAAAACAAATGGGCTTCTCACGATAGCTGGCGGTTTGGCGTCACTGTTGACGTGCGACGGGGCGAGAAGAGGATGGATGGTGCTTAGGCTTTGCGGAACGAAGTGTGCCCTGCATATTCACCAGCGACGCTCAACGGTCGAGCCATAGCGCTAGCTGTATACAGCTAGAAATGCCATCAAGCACGCCGATCGTGCCTGCTTCGGGCGCAGTATGACGTTGTACCTCAGCTGTGCGCCGCGAACAGAGAGCTTTTGCACACATCTGCCTATGCGTTGCCTGGGAAAGTCTGCCATGTCCCGCGAATCTGACGTCGAGCTCGCCACTGGATGCTTCTGAACCGCAGCAACGGCGCCGGCTTGCATCATATGCATCACGTCAGTTCCCTTGGTTGAGCGACGGGACGACCAACGGCCTCTCCATTGAGTTCCGATGAAGCTCTCTTCTCTTGAGCTGATGAGAGTTCCGCCAGAAGCAAGCGAGACAGAAACCAAGCAGTACATGCATTTTCGCCGCCGTGATGCACGCCAATGGCCGTCCCCGGGGAGGCTGATCGCATCTTGTCAGTGGCTGCTCATCCGCTCCACGCACTGGACCCTGCGCACGGGACAGCGGCGACAGTAAACAGCAACGATTCTCGCTGCAAGAGCAGGGCGCTCTCAATCGTGGCCATGTGAATGGCTTGGAAGACGCCCCAGGGTGCATCTAGGGTGACTAACGCATATCTAGTAGGACCCTGCAGATCGCTGACCTCAAGCCTCGAACTTGTGTGGGCCCACTGGAGCGCCTATCTTTGTCGATCTCTAGCTTGGCTGTTGGACGCCCCGTTGTGTGCTTCGAGTAGGCAGGGCTGTCGGATGGGTATATATGAGTTCCCCCGCTCCAGCGAGAGACACCATTCCATCGCACATAACATCTTGCTACTACACAATCACCACATTTCCGGCTTCTGTCCTTCGGCGTTCGACTTTCCTCTCCGTGTCTTCTTATCCCAGTTCAACATGTCTGCCGCTGTCTACGTTACCGACAACTACTCCGAGCCCATGGCTCCCCAGCACAACTTTGCCAACAACTTCGACCTGGATAATCCAACTCAAGCCATGTCGGTGTACGCTCGGTACGTCACTATTCCTCATTCAAGCCTGGTCGCTATACTGACTCCTCCAAGCATCATGCACGAGCACACCAAGAAGCAGCTGAACACTGCTACAAACTCTGCTCGGCGACGATCCGGAGGTGTCTCTCCCAACTTCGGCAATGAATCCGTCAACACTGTTCGCTCGAATGACTCATAATATCTCTTCGTCTTCATTATACGCACATAAACACACTGTTGTCCGGGACACAGCTGGCGCACATCGACCATTGACTGGTCAGTATACGAACATCTCTACAACTTTAGCAGCATGACCGGCGTTGGAGGTATTGGAATTTATGAGTGATGCTCGAGGAATGGCGTTTAGACTTAATAAAAGTCGCCTCTGTAACGATACCAATCTGCAATGAACTGATTCAAACCACTTCAAACTATCCTCTATGAACAATAACCATGCATTCCGTGATAGGTCCCACTAACGTATAGGGGCTGTCTTGCATATATAACATGCTATACCCGAACAATTCATTCTAGGGTGTCTACCGGCATTGCATTAAGTGCAAGTAACCCATCCCGTATCATCCGAGACACCATTTCTACTAGCTACATTACCATAAGCACCTTATACTACCCTATCTGTGCATCCGATGCTACTAGTACTCACCATGTCTCGGCCGTCCAACCCCGTTTCGGCCGCTTCGGCCTTTGCGATTACAATTCTTCTCGTCTGGCGTCACTCATCACTCATGCTTTTTTACCAACGACGCTGGAAGTAACGAGATCCATTGATTACTCTATAGCTTTGCCATAGTTTCGACGGCCGAACCGGACGCGTGATGCCGAGTGTCCTCGTGCATCTGCATGTGAAGGGAAGTTCCTGGGACTTCTCGGGGATCTACATGAATCGTATGGCTAATGGACTGCTAATCAAACTAGGCGCTTGCTAACAGGACATGCCTGTCGTATGTTTCTAGTGAGAATTCGCGTGTTATTCATAGCACGCATTTGTCACATGCGTAGTTGACTCATATCCGGACTAACAACACAAAGTACCATGCACTTGTTTGGTCTAAGGTTAGAGCGGTATTACACCTCCCGTCTCGGATGTATAGCATCTTCGACTCGCTATTGTAACTTGTAGTGATACAGCATGGCAGTGACTATGCAGAGCACGCCTCTAAACGTATTGTACAATTGAACCAGACACCCACATTCTCGGTCGCATCGTCCCCCAGTTACTCCTCCTAACACGTCCATAACTTCCAACTTGCATCTACAGTACTGTTTCCTCCTCGCTATCGCTCTCGTCCTCTTTCCTGTACAAAAAGTACTGTATGAAGACCCCAGCGTCGAGCAGCAACGTCCCAAAGCTCCCTAGCAGCCAGCTCAAGTTGACCGCAATATACCGTCCGTAGATGCTGGCTGCCTCTCCTTCCCCGCAGTGACTGGGTTTCTTGCACACGGGCTTATACGCCACAATACTCAACACATAGGTCAGGTTTCCTATGCAGGCAAACAGGAAGAACAGCATGGAGATGCCCTCGGTCGATTTTCTCCGGTAGTTGAGCAGCAGTTGCGGGATGCGCGAGCCGAGGTACAGGGCCGCGCAGATGTACCCGAAGATCTGGCCCCAGACGTTGAACTGCAGCGTCTCGGGTGATTTCTCTGTTGGGGGAGGTGTGGCGGCGTGAGAGCGTGTGGTGGATAACCACCAGCCGAATACACCAGAAGCGCAGACTAGGACGATGATCCCCAGGTTGAAGAACACTGTTTGCACGGCAGAAGGAGCCTGCGGTCTGGGCGGCGTCTTGTTATGCGCTGCCGTAGAGTCATCATGCAAGGGAGTTACAGGCGAGAGATGCGTGCCTGAGACGGAGAGGTAGCGCTCGCGGAAAGAGTTCGTCGAGTGTGCGGAGCCGCGTCTCCCTCTGTCTGCATCTGAAATTCTTGGGGTTGCATGAAAGCCATTGCTTGGCCCATTCTGTCTATCTCTTATCGATGGAGACAGGAGAGGCGAGCGCTCAGATGGCACAGCTGCTTCATCCTCTTCGTCATCTTCTGAGGACTCTTCTGAAGACTCTTCTCTTGAGCTCACCTTATCGGTGAGGCGGAAACCTTCGTACCAGAAGTATTGGCCTAGAAGCACGATGTCCGCAAGCGTGTAGTACACTGCCAAAATGATCATCGTAGGAAGAACGCCCTGCAGGACGGCGCCGAAGATGTTAAAGAAATCACCCAGCAGCCATACTGTGATGAAGACAACCGACAATCCTTCTGCTGAGCTCCTTTTCCAATTTTCGATGATTTGAGGCGAGAAGACCACTATACCGCTGATTAGCTAACCATATTTCAAGCATTTTAAAAGTAAAAAAGTTTGACAGTAAATCCCAATTCATGTTCATGGGTCGGCGTCCAACTGTAATGCATGCATCACAAACATACCTATCCAGCACGCAATCGAAACAGATCCGCATATCTGACTGATCGCATCGATGTCCAGGCGTAAGCCTTGTGAAGGAGGAAACATTTTCTCTTATGACGTAGCTGTCCACGACGTGATAGTTTTTTCTCTTCCCCCTTCTTCCCCTTCGTCCCTTGCTCTTTAGATGGGTCTTGGCCAAGGTAAGTCGGTGTGTTATTGTGAATTGACTTGGCTGAATGGGAACGGTAGTGGCGTCTATGGTAATGAAAATTGTGACTGATGCTAATGACTTTGGGGACAACGGGCGGATCTCAGTACGGAGACACGTGTAAAATGCGACGAAACCCTTTTTGGAGACTTGGCTTGATGGCACAATGACAGGACAGGTCGCGACTCCACGAAGAGTTCGATGTAAGAAGCAAGGCGCCAAATTAACGGCGCGAAGTGCGTTCATCCCGAAGTTGAAGCGGAGTGGCTGGATGGTTACCTAATGCCAAGGCATGGGATCTGGGGAAACCAGGCCAGCATGGATCGTTGAGGAACGATTCAGGTACGCGCCGCACTAGCCCCTTTCAGATGCTTGCTGTCGCGTGGACACCTCGTATACCTTTGTACATCAGTACACGGCTTCATTGCATAGCCAGCACTTTATGAGTGTCATCAATCATTCATGCAAGTGTATTGGTTCTACGGCACGAGGCACGCCCGCGCAAAACTATGCTATGCAGCAGCTTGCAACTGCGATTATAGACCATTTTCCGCCTTGAACTTGTCCCAGGCTTCGTTGAGCGTCGCGAATACTGCCGCGCTGATCATCTTCTGTTCGGTAGTGGCGGATTGAGATATCTGTCCTCGAATTAGCATGCAAATGTCTGACAATTCAAGGGATGACCGAAACTCACCTTATCAGGATGCACCTTAGCTATGGCCTTCATGTATATGATCTTAACCTTGTTCGGCATGACCAAGTCTCCCATGTTGACCTTGTTCCATCCTGCCTCGGGCCACAATACCTTGTCGAGGGAACCAAGTAACGCACGCAGATTGTCCGCTTTAGTGCCCTTCCACGCAATGAGTTTGGCATCGACTTGATCTGAAAGCGCAAACTTCTCGTCGTCCGCCTTCTCCGCCGCAGCATTGGCAGCTTTCAGCTTCTTGACAGCTTCAGACTCTTTAGCTGGACCAAGATCCGATGCGGCAGAAGGTTTCGGTGGCGGTCTGCGCACAGGTGCTCGTTTAGCTGCTGCGGGAGTAGACGCTCGATCACCACCGCCTGCGGCTTTGTCGCAGCGATTGCGGCCCTGGATACTAATTGACCCTCCGACGCCCGCCTCGACTGCTTCCTTCCAGACTTTGCCGGCATCAGCCCACTTTTCCATGTTTTCGAGCGCTTCAGCTTTTCGCATAAGTGCCTTGCCGTAGAATTCCTTCATGTCCTTGTCGGGTTCGGTGCCACCGACGACAATTTTCTCGCCTTCGCCCTTCGAGACACCAATGATTGCGAGCGCTGCATCGGCGTCAGAAACTGCGGCTTTCGGGTCGCCCACTTTGATGTTGGTAACGGCACGGTTGCACAAGACAATGATCATTACGGGATGAGTCGCAGGAAGCGGGCCGACAGCTGAAGAGTACGCAGCGTGTGCAGCCGAGTAATCACCACGCTTGAAAGCTTCAGATCCCTTCTGTCGATAAGATGCTGATTGGTTGAGCGCGGACGAGGAGGCAGGTGGGATTTGGCGTGGTGGTGCTCTTGGCCTCGGAGGCGGAGGGGTAACTGCAGGGCTTTTTGGTTTGGATGCCGATTGTGTTGCTTTCAGGAATGGATTGTTCGACTGTGCCGGTGTAGGTTGTCGAGACGTCGAAGGCGAAGGTGAAGGAACTGGCCGCTCTTGAGAGAAATGATCGGGTTGAGGCGTAGCTTTCTTGCGTCTCGACGGGCTTACGTAGGCTTGAGGGCTCTGCTCTTCGAGGTCCTGGCGCGTAAGTTTGGAAGCAGGTCGTTTGTCTACAGGCTGCGGTTGTTGACGCAAAGAAGGAGATTGAGATGACATGCGGTCCGGGCGTCCATTGCGAGATTCATGCCGCAGATCAGGCTGCTCACGTCTTGGTCGTACAGGAAGCGGATCTGGGTCTTGACGGGTAGCAGACGGGCGTGATGGCTTAGTCGGTCGTCCGCCAGCTTCCAACATCATGGCTTCATCTGTCACATCAACAGCAGGCGCTTTGCCTCGAGATTGGCCTGCAGACGCAGGACTCTGAGCATCTCTCATCCATTTGGGCATGTTTGGATCACCATCTTGTTGAAAATCTGCAACTGCTCTTTGCACCTTCTTTTGACTCGTCTTCCAAAGTGAATTCGCGGACTTTAAGAAACTGCTGCCTATCTCGGAAGCGTATTGTGAGACATCTTTCTCTTGTGCTTGCCCATCTGTTCTACGTTGACTGGACCGGCTCCTGCCTTCTTCGCCACGCATCCAGGCTGGAGTAGACCCGCCAGTGCTTGAATCCCGAGTGCTTTGTCTAGGATTGTTACGTCTCGGCCGCTCGTCGTAATCATCCGGGCTGTGTCGCGAGCTATCTTGACGGCGACCCTGGGTCTTCTGCTTAGCTTCTGCATGGGCCTGGTTCAAAAGCCATCCAACAGCTGCTTGAACATCCAAGCCCGACTCAGTGGTCGCCAGGGCGATAGCGGACTTTTCAGCAGGGAAGCCCATGTCCACAAGCTCAGCAACGGCTTTATCATGGGGACTAGCAGCAGCAGGTGGCGATTGGCGCTGGATAGAGTGCTCAACTTCTAGCTCCGGCGCAGGTTTCGTTTGGAACTCGGAAACTGGCTTGCTTAACAGACCTAGAATATCGTCGTCTCCCCCCGTAGGTGCCGATGCAGGTGGAGGCTGACTCGTAGATTTTTGTGCGAGCTGGTTGAGACCGAACATATCATCGTCGTCGTTCACAAAACGATCGTTCGAAGCTTGTGGTGCAGGAGTATGCCCTCGTGAGCTATATGTTCCGTTTGCCGGTGTGCTGCGACCACTATCGAAAGACGGGGGTGGGAAATGGCTGGATGCATCGACGGGAGCGCTGGCCTTGAAAGCAGAGAGGAGATCATCGTCGGCCGGGGGCGATTGTACAGGACGCTTGATGGAGGTATCGAGGCCAGCAAACGGCTTGTTGATAGTCTGCGAGAGGTTGTGGCCGCCGGAAGCATTTGGCGTAGGCCGCCGGAAACCAGCCGCCGCGGGCTCGGGCGTGCTCTTCCCACTCCCCAGGCTGTCCAAGAACGTCGAGCCCGATGCACCAAAATGCGCGTCATACTGCTTCTGCCGCTCTGCCTCTTGGCGCTGCTTTTCTTGCTGCAACTGTCTCTGCCGTTCCGCAAGGGATAGGTTGTTCGCAGCGGACTTGGAGCTGTTGGACGAGATGAGGTTGGCGAAGCTGTCGTTTGCGGGGGTTGCGGGCTTAGAGGGCACCTTGAACAGCCGGTTGCCTCCAGCGACTGCCCCAGCGCCCGATTGCTGCGCAGAGAGAGGTGTGGAGCGGCCAGAGAGCTGGGGCGCGGGGCTCTGGCGGAACGGAGGAAAGGCGGTCGGGGTGCTCGACTGTTGCTTGGGAGGAGGCGCCGACCAGTCAAGGCCGGCAAGATCATCCATGGTGCGAGGGTAGGGGGTGTCTGTATGCTGCGTCAGGTGTTGCTCATATCATTGCGGCGATTGTTGCGAGCGAGGACGCAAACGCCAGCGTGTTGCATCTCGTGCTTCCTAGTCGGAACGTCGTGGCGCGCCACAAACGCACCGCCACACAAGCCACACAAGCCACACAAGCCACCCCCAGACGTCTCCGTCGATGCAGGGCAGCGACTCCGACCACAAACGCGCCGACAGAGGCAAATGACGGGCACGGCATTGTGGGCACCTGGCTGACATTCAATCGACGATAGAGCGGCAAGCTCAAATTAAACACGCTACGCCGTCTGACTGCTTTGGACGGATGTGACTACAATCTTCCTTGTCGCAATGTGCTGCAGCACTGCGGCATAAAGCATCATTCGCCTGATTGAGCTGGATCGACCTGTGATTGGGATTCGGATACCACTGCACGCGCGTTTCACAAGTCGGGATGGGCTTCAACGGCTCCACCTTTTGCTATTGATCAGCGACATTGCGCGCACAGGTAACGCGGAACCGGGCGCTTTCCCTTCGTTCGTCGTCTGCAGGATCACCACAGACTTTCTTACTCTCCCCGGGAACAACAGGCGCGAATCGAAAGGGTGCCTTTGGACGTCGACGGCCATCCGCCAACAATGGCATGCAGTCATCAAGTTAAACAGTGGTCAGTGAGTGCGCGGCTTGCTTATGATCTACGCGTCGCCGAAGCACGGTCACTGAGTTGCGCGGATACGGGAGCCAAGTTATCGAAGACTGAAGCGCGGACTCGTTTGTCAGAAGCTTTCTGGAAACTTTGGAACCTTTGATGACTCGCGCGGCGCGGCGCTAAACTACTCAGTCGGCAGTATTTGATATTGGCAAGCGTCTCCCGTGACGAAGCGCTGTTTGGCTGATGCTCCATCCACGCTCGTGCTCCAGGGCAGCTTGGGACGCTGGCAGGGCGTCGACGGAGAGGTTTCTGGCCAGGCTGCGAGGCCCAGGGCGTGATTGTTCGGGACTCCTGAGCGTCCCGCGGCCATGGGCCGGTGTCAGTTAGCACTCATCCTAGAATCCTTCGAGCCATCGGCCCGTTGTTCTCCATGGACTCGCGCGGCTCGGTAGCCGGGACAGCTTTCATTGCTTCAGGAACAGCCGAACGTCGAGCCGCCCTTTGGCACCTTCGCTCGTTGGGCTTGCTGCACGCGTGGTCGAATGCGGAACACAGTGCGCCTCGGTGGGATGACATTGACGCCGGCTAGGCGGATTGCGGAAGGCCCGCCGTCGTGTAGACGTCGTTTGCATGTTCCCCGAGCAGATGGGTGTTGCGTCGCTGTTGGCAGGTGGTGGATTGCGAAGGGGAGCATCTGCTACGCTTCGTAGACAGATGACGCAGGACGTGCGACGGCGTCCGACGACGCAGTAGAAAAGGCACAGCGAGTGCCGGAAGAGGCAGAGCATCCCATATCCCATATCCCATCGCACCCCTGACCCTGGCCCTGGCCCGGACCCTGCCTTTCAACGGCGCCAGCACCCATCGCAGGCGGCGTCACCATCCGTCCCTCACAGCACGCGCGCCCTGGCCTGCCGTCGGCCAAATTTTTCACCCCCGTCCTCCCTTCGCGCGCGCTGCCTCGCTCTGCGCCCGCCCCGGCACCTTCTCCTGCGCCCGCCTCACCCTCGCCGTCTCCACATTGCCTCTCTCCCGCCCCTGGCCATCGACCGGTCTCTGCGGAGCCAAGCACGCACTAGCCGCAGCGCACTGACTTGACTTTCTGGGCCCGCCCGCCGACCCGCCCACGCCCACCTCGAAGCCTGAGCTCTGGCTTTCTTCGACTTTTCTGCCTGCGAGCGACCTCCCCCCTTCCCAGCATCCCCCTCCTCCCCCGGCCGCAGCAATGGGTCTCTTCAGCAGGAAAACCTCCAAGCCAGCAATCTCCCCTGGCGGCAGCCAGCCAAACATGAGCAATGGCTCGCTCAAGTCCCCTGCCCCCTCCACGGCAAACGGCAAGTCGCGCATGAGCTTCCCCGACGTGCCTCTCCCCAGGGCCCCCGACCCAACCCTCGACCCCGCAGCCTACCTGCGCAGCATCTATGCCGTCCGCGAGAGGACCCGTCTTGTCCTGGAGAAGGCCAGGAAGAACCAGCTGAAGCATTTCACCGTTGATATGGCCAAATTCCAGGATACGGCTACCTATGTGGTCGCAATTATCAAGGTAAGAAGGCCAACATAGACTTGCCAAGCACAGCATCGTGTTTGCATCTGGGGCTGATTGTTTTTTCCCTAGCGCGATTACGCTCCAGACTATGCTTCCATCCCTCCTCACGGCCGGTGGCAACACTTCGATGTGGGTGGCCGACCGCGCGTCGACCAGCTCATGGCCTCGTGGCCTTCGACCGTCGATAATCAGGAGCGCACGCGTCGCTTGATTGATCTTTTCCTCGTCTCCGTACTGTTGGATGCGGGCGCAGGCACAAAGTGGCAGTACCGTAGCAAGGAGTCTGGGAAGATCTACCGCAGGAGTGAGGGGCTTGCGGTGGCCAGTCTGGAGATGTTCAAGGCGGGCATCTTCAGCAGCAATCCCAATGAGCCATGTCAAGTCGACAGTGCAGGCCTAAAAAAACTCGACATCAAGGTTCTAGCGCGAGGACTTCAGGTCACTGATGACAACATCATTGATGGATTGGAAGGCCGTGCTGGCCTGCTTATGCGACTAGGCGACGCATTGCAGAACCAGGAAGTTTTTGGGCTCGAGACACGACCCGGAAACATGCTTGGTAAGTGGAGCACAAAGTCGACTACGCGCACGCTGACATTTCGCAGACTTCCTCCTCTCGCATCCTTCAACGCAAGCCTCGTCCGTTCCTATCATCCCCCTACCCACCCTCTGGAACGTTCTCATGGATAGCCTGGCCCCGATCTGGCCCGCAACTCGCACGCAGATTGACGGGATTTCGCTCGGCGACGCGTGGCCGTGCTCGGTCATGCCATCGCATCCTACACATCCCTGGGAAAACATTGTGCCGTTCCACAAGCTCACGCAGTGGCTGGCTTACTCGCTCATGGTTCCGATGACCAAGCTGCTCAACGTACACTTTGCCGGCGCAGATCTGCTCACGGGCTTGCCCGAGTACCGAAATGGCGGTCTCTTTATCGACACTGGACTTCTGACGTTGAAGCCAGAAGACGTAAAGCGCGGCTTAGCCCAGTACCAGCGAAATGCGCAGAACAAGGGACAGCCTAGCATGGAAGTTGTACCACTGTTCACGGCCGACGACGATGTCATCGTAGAGTGGCGCGCTGTTACAGTAGGGTTGCTCGACGAGTTGCTGGTAGAGGTAAACGCTCTACTGGGACTGAGCGGTTCAAACAAACTAAGCTTGGCCCAAATGCTTGAAGCAGGTAGCTGGAAGGTAAGTCGAGTTTAGCAACGTTTTTGCCGTGTCCATCTAACATGTTGCAGGGTGGCCGAGAAATCGCAGAAGTATCGCGACCCAACACGAAGGAGCCACCGATTATGATCCTATCCGACGGCACTGTTTTCTAAGATACCCTTGTCTCTATATTTCTTTCTTTTGTCGTCGAACCATCGAATTACTTCACGTTCTTTCCGAACCTTACGAGTGCGCTGAACGGCAGCATGTAACCGGTTCCGTATATCAACATGGGCCTACCAACGGTTCACTCCCCTGCAAGGGTGAGTGGACCACTTGACGAACCATGATTTGCACGGTCGCTTGGAGATTCCCCCATTCATGTTCATATGTTCATCATTATTCTTTTTACCCGGGAACAGGGACTTTTCCGACCCTAATTCTGGGATGTCCCAGCACCAGCTCGCGTGCGCACTTTTGCACCTTGCACCATTTAGTCATATTTTGTGCAACTACCCGCCGAATTTTCTACGCGCTCTACGTTGTTCCTTCCTTTTGAGCAACCATTATATTAGTATCACATCAAAATCTATCAAGGCGGAATGGGAGGCGGGAATGGAAGGAAGGCATTCTGAGTTTTTTATCGGGAGTGTAGTAAATTAATTCATGGATGAGGATCTCGTCAGCACAAACTTTCGCATGCATCAGAACACACTATTGGAGGACTAGTCAATTTTTTGGCATCTGAAAGCGCGCGGCACCTGTTTGTGCCTACCTGTCGAAGAGATGATTTGCGTTGGACAGGCATATCGGAGATAGACGCCGGCTTATGATTTATACACACTCAGCGATTTTCACTCCCTTGAAATGCACCAATTAGACGGGCACAAAACGACGAAATAGTGCTGGATCAATTTTTGTCGGCCCAAAGATGCGAAGTTACTCCGCGGGTGCGCTCCTCCCGGCCTGGCTGAAGGATTGCAGCGGTGGAAAAGCCTTCGTACGATTGACAATCGATACACGTTCTATGACAATCTTATCATCCCCCTTGTTCCTCGCTCTGTTTATCCCCTGGAAATCTGGGCAAGTGGGGAGGCACGGGAGGGTGATAGCATTCAGGGGTAGACGGGCTTCATCCCAGCTGATCCCAGCTCTGTTGCCGAGCTGGCGGACGGGCTCTCGGGGAAGTTAGCGCCCCTTCCGGCTCCACGCCGTCCATGATCCCGGTAGATGCGCTAGTCCGCTTGCAGCTGGCGCCTCACGTGCGCGACACGCCGAGGCCTAGTGCAATCGTGCACCACGTCACTGAGCCTCCCCACAAGCTCGACCAATTCGGCGAACCATTGACTTTCTTGCAGAACACTGCGACCGCTGGGCACATCGAGGACGTACAGAGGGTGCTCGGTTGTTAGAGCACGCGAAGGGGTGCGCACAGCGGCCCGACAGCCACAATGAACACAACGAAGCGGCAGAAGCAGCGCAAGGTGCTGCTCATGGGCAAGAGCGGCGCCGGCAAGTCGTCGATGCGCAGCATTGTGTTTAGCAACTATGTGGCCAAGGACGTAAGAAGGCTGGGCGCGACCATCGACGTGGAGCACAGCAACATCAAGTTCATGGGAAACTTGATGCTGAATCTCTGGGATTGCGGCGGGTAAGAACACTCTACACCTTGGCATTGAGTTACCAAGTACCTGAGAAGGTGTGCATGGGTTTGGAGAGGCAATCAACGCCTGCTGACGCGCCGTGTACAGGCAAGATGGCTTCGTCGAAAACTACTTGACGCACCAGCGTGCCCACGTGTTCAGCTCTGTGGCAGTCTTGATATTCGTCTTCGACATCGAATCCCGTGAGTTCGCTGCAGACGTTATCTCCTACTCGTCCATCATCCGCGCCCTCGCCGAGCACTCCCCCTCTGCCGCCGTCTTCGTCCTGATCCACAAAATGGACCTGGTCCAAATGCGCCTGCGGCAACAGCTCTTTGACGAGCGCGCCGAATATATCCGGGCCGCTTCCGAAAGCTTTGCGCCGACGGTGGAGTTCTTCGCGACGAGTATCTGGGACCAGAGCTTGTACAAGGCGTGGACGCAGATTATATATTTCTTGATCCCGAATGCGCGGAGTATTGAGGGCCTGCTGCGGGAACTAGCCGAGGTGGTGGAGGCGAGGGAGTTGATATTGTATGAGAGGACGACTTGCTTGATGGTGACGCACGTCACCAGAGAGGTGGAAGCAGAAAACCCGTTCTCGGACCGGTTCGAGCGCATCTCAAGCATCTTGAAGACGCACAAGCAGAGCATGGCGTACGTATTACCCCTCTTCTTGAATCGTAGAGTTGTGGCTTACGCTGAAGGTATAGGAAACATACCGGCATCCCAGCTGGCAGCGCCAATTTCGCCGAAATGCAGATCAAAACGGGACGCTTCATGTTCTTCATCACTCGGCTTACAGAGAACACGAATCTCGCCGCTGCCATTCCGCCCAGCGAGCAGGTGTTCAATGCTGCGCGTATCAACATCACGCTTGCAAGGCCGAGGTTCGCAGAGCTCGACATCGCTAGTAGACCCCGCCCAGCAGTGCAACAGGCATTCGCGCATAGCGCAGACAGCGGCTGGGAAGGGCGGGAGAGGGAGGGCGCGGCAGCAGGATTCGAGGGTTAGTTGGGAGAGCACCGGCAGCGATTCCATGCGGATAGCATGAAGAGTGTCATACGTGGAGCCGAGGATAGATTACGGGCCTGCGCTTAGAGGGGGTTCTCGGGCGTGGACGGTATTTGTGATACCCATCATATTTGGCGTTAGTTCTGCACGAAATAAGAGAAACGAGGGCATCATCTTTCCTTGTACGAGCATTTGTAGATAGGCATCGTGGTATATATATGTAATCCCCGTGTATTGCAGACAGAGGCTCAAATCGCAGTGTTGTGACACGGTGCTATACCGGAAGGTCCCCACACTGTCTCAGGGCCACGGCCCACGAAGGATTCCGAGGTTGTCGGCTTAAGATCGCATGAACAGAGTCCCATAAATAAGCAGAGATAGAGTCGCACGAGTGGGAGTCGAGACAGATGAGTGAGGGCAAAGTAGGTGGGTAGACGTGAGTTTGACTAAAGGGAAATTGAATCGATTGATAGATTTACTAAACTCGTAAAGATTGAGTTAGACGCTGAGACGTAGGTCCAGGTGGGTGGATGGATGAGCGACAAATTGGCTTGGTCAGTATGAATGAAGAAGTTGACGCGCTGCCGACCATAATTATCGTATATAACCAACTTGGTGGAGCGATTTACGTTTTGAACTAATTGAAAATAGAGAAATGCTTTGGCAGGCTTCGAGGATGATTCCAGCATGCCCAGGCAGCACTTACGCTGGTACCGTAGTAATGGCGTACACAGTCCTTGAGACACGTGTGGAGCTACATCCGACGCATGTACTACGCACAATGGAAGACATGCCACCCAGGCACGAGATTTCCAGAGCGATGCAATATGATTTCGTAAAACACTCAATCTTGAATACGGCATCAAGTCTTATTGAATCCCGCTGGAGATATATTATCATGGCACAATACAAGCTCAACAATCTCCGCAATGGGAAGGCGAACCATGCTCACTTCGTGCCACCCAAACACGCCTGAATGCATCGCATTCCAGAAGGCCTCCAGAAGCTTCCGCGACTCTTCTCCCGTCCTTGACCCCTAGTTCTAATCTCCGTTTGTCCTTGAAACACGTCCATCTCACATTCGTCTCACGACATGAACGATCTCCACAACCGTCTTAACATTTCAAGCCCGACCCATCAAGGATGGGTGAATTCACCGCCCACATCTCGGCTCATCCTAGCATTATATTTGGTGTTCGGGTTGCTTTATGAGTTCGTGCATGGTTTACAGGTGGTACGGAAAGAATCATAATCAATTCGCTTGAACAATCCCGAGCGTTCATCTCCCCATAGCTTTTTGCAGCTCCTGCTGATTATATCCCGACCTGAATTACGAGCCCACTTTTGGTAACCGTATGGTACAATAGCATCCCCCGAGACCCGAACGCATAGACAATAGAAGCTGTAGGAATATAGAGAAAAAGAATGAGTATGGAAACAAGGAAAGACAGCGGTCCCCGCTTGTGTCATGACCGAAATCCTCTTAAAGTACACATTAATAATACACTAAAGCCACCCATAGGAGATACGTTTCAGATGTCTCATGAATCCCAACGAGGTAGTACTAGAGCGGTAGGAAAGCGAGTCAGGAAGGCATGTCGTCATGCTCTCAACCAGTTATGTGGTATACTTCCGGGTGGGCGAATACAAATCGTGGCGTCGATCTCATGCAAGGCTTATGCCCGCGTGTAAAAACGGTAAGCGGTTCGAGAATACCCTTTTGTTGTGCTGCAAGCATAGAAGCGGGGAATCCAAAGAAGGCACGGGCTGCCTGATCACCGCCGGCGTATGTCGTGATCGCATGTCAAAAAGTCTTATTGGCGGGTAGGTAAAGCTGGCATTGCCAAGGCGATAATGGCACTCCGTGAACCCATTGACGACTTCAAACGTAGCTGCCTTTAGCTGTGTACACAGCATTGCAATTGTCAAATACGGTCTCGAGACGTTCCGAAAGTCTCTACGTTGGTTGGGGGCTCCCGCTTCTGCATGCAGACCTCCCTGCATAATAATATAGACGAATCGCTTTACGCGATCCGCCCCGATCTTGTGCCGGAAAGTCCATTAAGAACGTCAAATAATAGTTGTTGATCGGCCTTGTACACAGCGTCGTCGTTACCGAATGTAGTCTCCAAGCTCTCGGGCAGTCTCCAAAACTGCCCAAGCGCACCATTTCGGACTCCCTGCTCTTCCTGCATAGTGATTTTCATGAGATGCTTCACACGATTCGCCACGACTCTTTGTTGTGTGCGGGCCGATACCCAAAAGTTTGCAAGCTCCTCAAGGCATGAGCCTGCCGTGCCAAGCGTCTCAATAAGGCTAGGAATAGTTGTGGCC
Source organism: Paracamarosporium sp. OC-R06-R3 (assembly GCA_019828545.1). Classification (NCBI taxonomy): domain Eukaryota; kingdom Fungi; phylum Ascomycota; class Dothideomycetes; order Pleosporales; family Didymosphaeriaceae; genus Paracamarosporium; species Paracamarosporium sp. OC-R06-R3. The sequence goes on along the minus strand of JACVRA010000070.1, from coordinate 90,388 downwards.
GTGCCGGCGGCGGTAACAACATCTATTGAAAGCATAAGGGCATAGCCCGGGAATGGTGTGGAGAATAGAAACTCTGAAGCGGCGTTCGGAGGCAGACGTTGGCGGCGATTTTCAGCTGCCAGCGAATGCATCATGTGAACAAAATTTGTTGCATGGTAGAAGGCTTGCTCGATATTGCGAGCGATTTTATCAGTCGAGATTGTAGACAAGCGAATGTGGCGATTGAGACGAATGATGGTAGTGCAATATAGAGCGTGAAGGGATATGAACGACCCTGCATACCCCTCGATGATACTGTTGTCAAGGTTCTGAGGAGTATACTAAACATTAAGGTACTATTAGCGTATGACTCATATACGACGCATCCAGGCAACTCACTCTAAGGCTGACCGGCAACATATCAAGCCATGCCTCCAACCGCTCATACGTCTTGACGTAGAAGGCTTCATAAACCCGCTCATAGCTGGCTCCTGGACGATGGATTGCACGGGTGGTGAAAGTCACCACATCGCCCCAGATTGTGGAGATCAGGGTCAAGTAGGCCATATGTCCGAGAGGAGGGCCGGAGTACGCCTGGCGATTCAGAATATCTAAATCGAACAACGGAGCATCGCAGGGAGTGGATGCTTCGAACATGTTCTCCAGGCAAGGAAGTCGCAGAAAAGTGTCCTCGATATTGATAACGCAGAGGGTGCCACCGCAAAAGCCATTATAGCGCTGTTGGTGCATTAGGTCAAGGGTGGGTGTTGCCGTAGACGCAGCTGAACTTACATCCATCAAGAATCCGGACCAGAAGGTGCGTCGGCAACATTCTTCCAGGGTCAAGCGGTCGAATCCATAAGGTGTGTCAGCAGCAGTCTCTGGAAGCTCCTTGACTCCATCCTCGGTATTTAGCTTTAACGCACTGAGAGCACGCAGACCAGCTCCGCAGTAATCCCATGCCTCCTGGGACTTCCCGCGAGCGAAGTTGTAAAGAGCCAGCATTAGCCGACTCTGACACAACTGTAGGGTAAACTTGCCGAACCGTTTCTCCATGGCATACGCAGCAACAGCGGCATACCATTTTCCAGCGCTGCGCTTCTCCAGGTCCGTGGAAAATATAGAGCCCATGGCAAGAACAGCGTAAAGAAGCATGAGATGATCCTGGTTCTTTTCGCGATTAGTCTCCACCCAGGCAAGGAAAGATCTGCGAGGAAACATTCCGTACGTTGCACGTCCCGCGTGGAGAAAGTAAAGATCCAGTAGGTGCATCGTAAGCCTTGGATCCGTGTCGTATGGATCCTGCTCCCATTGGAGGGCCAACTGATCCTGGTGCGTTCCACGTCGGGGATCATCCGGGTCCTGGTTGTTCACCGATCCACTCCAATCCGAATCCATCGAGTGTACCGACATGTCTCTTGACGTAGCCACTGAGTTAGGTCGAAAGGTCCGAGGTTTAAAAGAAGGGCCCGTGTTCCAGAAGTCGACCGCTTTGGAGTATTGCTGTTCGAGAGCCTTGGGTTTGTCGGGGCCAGTCACTGGGCTGATGAGTTCGGTTGACTGGTTCTTAAATAGTACGGACGACGACGACGGCGAAATCTCTCCCGAAGCATTGCTTATGCCTGGTTGATTAAGGCCACTACGTCCAGTCAGTATTTGTCATGTGAGCAACAGTGAATGCATTATGAGGTATTCCGGATGGATTAGATCAATGCATATTGGTAGGATGGTGGCCGAGAGGATGTGTTGTACAAAACGCCCACTTACCCTCGACAGGCTCTCTGTGATTTGGCGCATTGATGGCACTTGGGATAGCCAGGCTCACATTTAATCTTCTTCTCACGACATGTGAGGCAGGCCTGAGCAAGCCGCTTTCTCGGTTTGCCAGCCTTGGTAATACCCCATGACGGATTGACCGGCTCTCCATCAATGACAACGCGACAATAACTCCCGTCGTCGAAGACATAGCATAAGCCTTCGCCAGCTACCTCTTGCTGGCCCACACAATGCTTCGACCGTATTGGGGTGCGCGAGGGTCCTTCCATGCGCCTTCGTGCTGGCTTGCCTAGGTCCATGGGATCGTCGTGAAGAGGAATGTGTCCCGAAAGCACCCTCACTGGTTCTGAGCATGCACTCAGTGCTGAGGTGGTCGATGGTGGTCGAAAGATCTGAGTGGTGGAATCAGCGTAGATTGTTCCAGAAGAACTGTTATGGCGCGAGAACTCGGACGTTTGGGACCCATGGGTGGACCCCGAGGTCGAGAAGGTGGCCGGCTGGCTGTCAATGCTAACGGCGTATTGGGCACGACGATGCACGGGTGGTATTCTAGAAGCGAGAGCATGACTGTCGATATTATCGTGGCTGTAACCATCGAAATCATGCCGTCTTTTTAAGGTTGGGCTCGCAGATCCGTACCTCTCAGAGGCGCCGTGGAGGAAATGTGCACCGTTAGACCGTGGGAGCTGATCGGACGGCTTGTTTTCGAGCAGCTCTGGCTCAAGGAGGGTTCGCAGGCTTGGTAACTGTTGCGCATGATTTTGACTTGGCTGGGAATCCCGGGGACGATGATGTTGCGATGGCATGTCGGGCCGCGATGGTGGAACATTAGGTCTTTGGTAAGGAGTGTGAGAGGCATATGGCTGGACGTGCGCTGGGCGTGAGGGCATACTAGGCAGGCGATTCATGTCGGCGAGCATAGTTGGGGGAGGTGAGGGTGGACGGTGTGCGGTCGAGGTGGGCTGGGTTCCGCGATACATTGGCTGGCAACAGTCGACATGGAGCGATAAGGAACAATACAAGATATAAACTAGGGCACTTTGGAGATTCAGGCACAGCCTAAGCTTGACTTTGATGCAGGCACGGCACCAGCTCGACGTCAGACAATCGGACACATGGAGGCAGGACTCGCAGGAGAGGGTCGGGAAGGTGGCCAAAAGACTGCAGAAGCACGATTGCGTGCGTCTGTATTGTAACGAATACCCGCACTGAGGTCTGCAAGACGGCAAGGTTCAGAGAAAGAGCCAACGGAAGTCCCCAGTCCGTGCAGGGCTGACGTCCACCCCTCCGGCTACTCCTGGACCACAGCCGAAGAGGCATGTACGGGATGTGCGTGTAGGAGCAGCGTAGGGGCCTAAGCTCGGGAAGACTTACAGGCACGGTTTGCGGCACGGCTGCTGGGTCCGGAGGCCAGCTGGGCGCGAGGGGAGCAGCTGGCACGGGAGCGGCAGGGAACGATAGCAATAACGGCGATAATACCGGGTAGCAGAGCACGATGAAGACGGGAATCCGTGCGAAGCCGTCGTGTGCGGTAGAGACAGGCAGGCAGGGAACGGGCAGGGGGTGCTCAGGGCAGGCAATAGCCTAGCAAACTAACTTCTGCCAGGGACATGGACGTGGAGCTGTTGCTGTTTGAGAGCCGAGTGAAGGAATGGACCCCGGGCGGGCAATATTGGCGCGGCGGGCATGTGGTGGCCGGCAGAGGGGGTGTCTGGCCGACGCGTGAGGTGTGAGATGCAGCAGTGCGGACTTGGATGCGCGTGGCGGTTGGGATGCGTCTGCTCAAGCTCCGCCCTCAGATCTCGCTCCAACAACGGCCTCGGGGACTGGCCAACCGCGAGCGCTCCCGCCGCCCACTGGTGCCGATCATGCAGCGAGGGCGGGATGCAGCGAACAGGCTCTTGTTATTGCGGCAAAAGCCCGTGAGAATTGCTGCTGCAGACGGCCCAATAAGCTTCACATAGATTAGTTTCATATGCACATTCTCTGACTGCGCGGCGGCCTGAACGCATGCACGGCGCCGGCGCTGAGCAGCAGGCCCGCCCAGCCAGCACGCCCTGTCGCGCGTGAGCGGAGCGGCTCGCCAGCAACGTGTCGACAAGTCGTGTGTGTAAAGCGGCGGCAAATCGCTCGGGAGCGCAACGCAGAGCCGTCCGTCGAGTGGAGCTCGACCCCAATTGCATCCCGGCCGTCTTTCTTGCATGTCGGGGACGCATGCATGCCACTTTATGCGCCTGCTAGCGGATAATAGGCCCGCTAAGCAGCAGGCCTGCGCCCTCGGGTCCTTCGACAACATAGCGTCGACAGCAGCAGTCGACGCAAGCATCCCTCCGGCCTATCGAACAAGCTGGCGCCGCGGCCGGGCAACTCAGGTGCCGGCTGTCACCATCCTTAGTGGCCTGCGGGCGACGCCACACACCATCGAGTCATCCTTCGCCGTGATGCCGACCGTGAAAGCGAGTGCGAACGGCGCAGACGAGCGCAGTAAAGGGAGACGGAGCGTGGCCGTGCGGCGGTGGTGGTAGCGTTCGTGCGTGTGGTGGTCCAAAGGTGCTGGCCTTCGTTCGACCATGACGCTCGAGTGCAGCTAAGGTTGATATCACGTGCAATCACTTGGCTTGATGACTAAGATCCCGCTATGGCCAGGAATGGCATGGCCCAATCTGGATTTCAAGGCTCCTTCACCTCTCGTCGCCTACTACGCTTCGTATCACCTCCATCCACCAACCACTCTACTTAGCTTCTGCTATACTATCTCACCTCTAGCGCCATTCTAACAAGACAGGCATATCTCGCGATGACGCTCGAAGGTGTCGGGCAAGGCCAGCAGAACCCTGCCTCTGTCGCACCTGAGGAAACGCCCAAGAATGATCCTGCAGACCCCCAAGTCAAACAAGCAGGTGACGCCGACTCCCAGCGGAGCGCATCGCCTCCCAGCCGCGCGCATGTAGCACACGAACGGGAGGCGGCGACCGCTTTGCAAGCAAAAGCCGACCCATTACCCTATGATGACGAAGCGCCTCCGCTGCCCGACGAAGCTCCACCGGAGGACGATGGGTGGACATATGAGTGGGATTATAATGCGCAACGCCACTACTTCTACAACCGCCTAACGGGCAAATCTCAATGGGAGAATCCCCGGATGCCAGAAGCCACCATCACAGACAATGGATCGTACGACAGGTTTGCTAACAACTTATTACTATCTCGCTTGCTTTCTTATCCTAATCCGTGCCCGTAGCAGATACGTGAACAGCTCAACTGTTGCCCCCACGACCAGCTCTGGCGCACCTGGCACCTCGTCTCCGCCTAAGCGCAAATATGGTGGTTATAATCCGGCTATCCATGGCAGCTATGATCCGAATGCAGACTATGCACGGGAAGCTGAAAAGGAAGAGGAAGAAGCGGAAGCAGCGACTGCTGCGGCTGCTGCTGCGGCTGCGGGTCTGCCAAACCCTAGTGTTGGGGACTACTCTACGACTGCCCACTTCAATCGCTTCACTGGCCGCTTTCAGCAAGCCGGCATGAACCCGGACTACCACAATGATGAGAACAAAAGCAAACGCCAGATGAATGCCTTCTTTGATGTCGATGCCGCGGCTAATAGCCATGACGGCCGCAGCCTCAAGGCTGAGCGGCGCGGCAAGAGCCTATCAAAAAAGGAGTTGAAAGCATTCAAGGACAAGCGTCGCGAAAAGAAAGAAGAAAAGCGCCGTGCTTGGCTCAGGGACTGAACACCGGCGGTAAGAAATGATAAAGAAGAGTGACTATCAGACGACGACTAATGCAGGCCATAGTGAGGGTATCACGGTGGCCGCCAACACAGGCGGGCCAGCCGCGGCTATGAAAAACCATTGTATATGTATTTCACGAAAGGTTCAGTATTCACAGCCAGGCGGATGCTTGCTTTCGATGCAGCCAGCCTAATTTGTACCTTCGTTCATCTGCTGTGCCGCAGGGTACTAGGGCTCGTTGGGCGCATCCACCTCGCGCTACATGGTGGGCTTACAGCAGGCGATTCATTTTTACAGCCTATGTACATGTCGAGAAGACCCACGTCTTGCTATCTCGTGGTATGACATATTCATCCTCTCATTCGAGTTCCATGGCCCATGTTTGCGCAATCATTGTGGATCCCATGCTTGCGATCATCTGATTCCAGACGCCTCCGCCACATCGTCTTCTTTCGCCCTACATATGGGGCCCAGGGGGCAGGCTCCACACACCTGGTGCTGTAGTTCAGGTCGTAACATCCTGGACTAAGTCGTTCAGTGAGAATGAGGGTGGTGAGCAATATCCGGCCCTCGAATTGCGTCCATCTTTTGACCACTCAACCGTCTTTTGGGGCATCGTCAGTTTCCAAGCGACCTATTTGCCTTCTTACGTCCTCGACTGCACTGCCGCCATCCGCTCCACTGGAACCGTTCAGGGCTGGCTCGCTTTGCGAATCGGCCCCCAGTTCTCCGCCTGACGATTCGCCCGTCTGCCCAATGCCCTTCTCCAACTCCTCGACAGCCCCCAGCAGCCACTCGACCACGTCGCCCTTGTCGTTGATCTCGGCCTCAAACACGGCATCGTGGCCGGCCTTGTTTATGATGGTAACGTCGGCACCGGCCTGCACCAGTAGCTTCACGCACTCGATGTGTCCATTGAGCGCGGCCCAGTGCAGTGCCGTATTGCCTGCATCGTTTACCGCGTTGATAAGCCCCGACGCAGGCGCCGAAGCCTTGCCCGTTTCAAGTGAGAAGAGAACCTTCACGGTGTCTGCGGTCTGCAGTCAGCATCTAGCTCGCCGAGGCGTCCGCTGCGTCTGTGGCAGGAATGCTCGTACCGACATGTCCGTTCGCAGCAGCGTAGTGCAATGCCGTGTTCTTGGAATAGGGATCCACCGCGGCAGCGACCAGCTCGGCTTTGGATTGACCCGTCTGTGCGGAGAGGTCGGAGAGGTAGGTCGACAGCTCGGTGACCTCGTTAGCCCGAGCAAGGTAGAGGATCTCGTCGATGGCATCTTCGTTCATGGCGGCTACCAGTGTTTGTAAAAGTATTGCGGAGCCTGGCTGCCCTCGGTCGCATTTGCCCTCGTCCTCGAGAAATTTCTGGTGGGGGCGGGGCGCGCCCTGTCCCCCTAACCCGATATGGCTAGTGGGGCGCGTCAAAGCCGACCCGCACCTGCAGGTATGCGCCGAAACACCGTCCATCCATTTGCACCATTCTCCCTCTTTTGGGCGCCCTGTGCGATGAGTTCGCGGGCCTCAATAATCCGTCGATCCAAAATCGTGGGACTCACGGCCGTCGAATCCCTCAATTTGTCAGGCGTCACGGCAGTGCTACCATATGTCCCTTCCTTCACTATGAGACGCAATCTAGCAGCCGCCTGCAATATAACAAATTCCATATACGTCAGTCCAACACCTAAAACCTTTCCAACGGCGACGCTCGGGTGTATTGGTACTTAAACTTTCAATATCGCATGCTCCTCTCCTATACATTGTTCACCATGCGCTCCAGCAGTTTTTGTATCGGGCCTTTGGTCTTCGCTGCATCCGGTCGCATACTTACTGACGCACTTGCTGCGCGCTTTCATCTTCAACCCTGGTCGCTGCATATGCACGGGCTGCGGCGTCGCCCGCCCTCAGACATACTGATGGGAACCTTATAGGAGATGCCAGCTGTCCTGAACGGGTACTTCAGACTCGCTGCATTTTCCCCAACGCGGCAGGTGGATATACAATGCTTTGAACACCAACGGCATCAGATCCCGTCAAACAACCTCGTCTACCCCGGTGACTGCCAGCCTTCGCTGCAATACCTAAACCATTGACCCGGTCTGCTCCCTCAAAGCACTCGTCGTCATGAACCAGATACGATGGATGGTCGAGATCCTTCCTTTCACAGTGCGTTCATTTAGCAGTCTTGGCATTATCCTTTTCTCGGTTTTGCATCTCAACAATCTAGACGACCTGAGCCTCTTAATTAATATCGCAGGGATACCAATAGCCTCGCTACCATGGAAACTCTGGTGACGCTACGTACGATCATTGTACATGCAGGATCGCCACAGAAGCAATTTGGCTCCATATGGCCCGTCATGCTACCACATATTTTCGATTCGTGGCCGACCTGCTTTCAATCAACATGCACCCGTCTAATCCGACAAGCGGTGAATGTTCTGCAGGTACCACAGCGCTCCCGCATCATTAGCCGAATCGGGTCGCTCTGGAACAGCTCGGGGACACTACGAGCGGCAGGGTCGCTCTACTCCGATGACACGGGCTACTGTAGATCAAAAGCATACAGAGATGGGCTATGGCTAGAACAGCATGGTTCTATCCAGCTCATATCTCCGTCGCACCGATCCCTGATGTCCGGATATTTTGCATCGGTATGCTCTACGACCTTTCTGGCTTTTGCTTAGCTCTTCAGGTCATCCTGAACTGACTTTTGAGAGTTGTTCCCCACGCCACAAGGCTAATCGGGTACCCCAGCGTCCCACGGCCATACATGCCTGGAGTATTATAGCTGTATTGTTTGCCCGTTATCATACTTACCCTGGTCTCCTACCGTTTCCCCCGCACGTGGCATTGCTTGGCTTCAGCAATTTCTTTTCTCAACAGCGCGCTGCTTTATGCTGTTGTGGTTGCCAAGACTTCAGCCGCGTGACATATTTTTGCTTCTTTCGCGGCCCGTACGAGAGCGAGATCTGGCCCCGGAATATCCACCGAACGGTGGCTGAAACGTTGGAATTATAATTCGACTACCATTTGCCGAAGAAACGAAAATATGGACTCCCGGAAGGAATGATGTACTGCCGGTCAACGCCCTTGATCTTAATCCATAGAAGGCCACGGAAAGTTCATATTACAGTGTAAACAGTTGAGCATGGGCTGAACGCCAGCAGCAAGCCCTGAAGTGGTGTCTTTCAATTGATTGGATCAGCCAGGCTGTGTAAACGATTTTCGTTGTGGGCCACAATACAGGCTTTGTCGGGAAGGTGACTTAGAATGTGGCAACACGACCGAGATTTAGCACGGGGTTGCATCGGAGAACGCGCCGTGATACTCTCCCATAGTATTACGTAATGCAGGAGTATCTGCAATGAGATCTTCAAGTATGGTAAATTGTGCGAAAGAAAAAAATTCAGGGGAGGATCGACAAGGGTTTCCACGATACAGGGAGAGTGGTTAGTAAACCTCGCATCCTACAAACGTGCCACAGCAAATCCAGCGCAAAGAGGGGGGAAAAAAAATTAATTCTCTCTATGAATCAAGCCTCGATAAGCAAGAACCTCATAGTTCCATGCCAGAAGTGAAGTGTGAACAAACTACAAAAGTACCCAGCAATTGAGCCTGCGCCTATACACTTTCTTCTTACCACGCGGCTTACCCCCAATTTCCCAGCTCACTCTCTTCCCACATCCTGATGCCCAATCGGCAACAACAGATCCTCGTCGCCCCCTTCGTCTTCCGTCCACCTCACCAGCGCATTCACCGCCTTGTTCACGCCTTCCTCGACGGCGCCTACCCAGCTGCCCGTCCAGAGCTTGCCGCTTGTCTTCTCCACCCCGTCCGCTACGTGTAGGATGCTGCGTGTGCCGCGCGAGCGTTGGGGCGTTGTTTCGTTTTGTGCTTCGAGCGCGTCGAGATCTGAGACGGGCGATGGCGGGCTGCTTGCGTACGGTGAATATTGCGCTGAGATGCGGGAGGATGGAGTCGTGGGGAGCGGTTTAGAGAAGAAGGCGTGGTGGGCGGCGAAGTATTCGGAGCTTGCGCGGGGGTTGAGAGTGCGTGGGAGGAAAGGGTTCCCTGGTGAGTCTGCTGTTGTCTCGTTGTCACGAAGTTGATGATGGTCGTGTACGCCGTGCTTGGTGTCCTCTTTTGGAGTGGGCGTCTTCCATGGTGCGAGGCACGGTGAGGGCGGCGTTTGTCTCTTGACCGCAGGACTCGTCTTGCGTAAACGGACCGGGGACTCGTTCGCACGCTTTGGTGTTGCCGACGTGATTGCCACCAGTGGAACTCCCCTGTTGCTCGAAGCTGTGTCGGTTGAGGAGTTTGATGCTAACGGCGCGTATTTAGAGGCCTTCTCGATGGGCGGATTCTTGTCCTTTGACCCATTTTGACTTCGCCAAACGTATCTCAACCACGGGCCTCGACGGCTTTCCTTCTCGCGTGCCTTCTTCTCTTGCGCTTTATGGCGTGCCGGTGCAGGCGGCGAGTTGATCAACCACACAAGCACCGACCATAAAGCACCCGCGCCTAGACATGCAAATAACACGAATTGGACGGGTTGCGGAATGTCTGGCAATGCGAACTCGCCGCCCCTCATAACGTCGAAAAGATCGTAGCGAGTGGAGTTGTAGTGTGGAGTGAGGACAGTCTGGGTAGGTGCGATGGCCCGTTGGTCGAACAGGGCGAGAAGGGAAGTCGATTTTGTCGTACTAGAAGAAATCGACGGTTGCCTATCAACCCCGACTAGACTGGGTCCTGTGCTCAGCGTGTATATGGCCGGCAATGGTGTAGGTGCAGTGACTGCCTCGTCGCTGGACTGAAAGTCCGTCACCGTGGGTTGACCTAGGATAGGATCACTTTCACCGACCACACGCGAGGCTGGTATTAGGTCCGTCGCTTCCAAGAATAAACTTGGTGAAACCACACGTTTTAGAGTGCTCGACGGTTCGACCCATCGCACTGTTGTGCAAGTAATAGTCACCGTAGTATATACCGTAGAGGATACGTCGAGGCTGCTGCTTGTAAAGAATTTATCAGAATACCTTAGTAACATGTTTTATGTTGTTCGCTGACTGAGAATCTCAAAGGCCGTTCGATAGAGCCAGATTCCGGTGACAATAGAGCCGATCGGTAGATACAATCTTCTTGTGGTATATAGGAAGCTGCAAAGCTGCAGAGTAAGGTGTCGACTAAGCTGGAAGTGTACAATAGTGCCTCGTGAAGCATGAATGAATTCAAAGACAGCAGACACCGTGACAGCTTCAACTCAATGTGCTACTTTTTCTATCCTGACTATCTAAAGTTCAACCATCACTTGAATGTAGCTACGACATTGACGCAATAAATAACCACCGTATAACCTAGTTCACAATGCAGCTCAGTTCACAATGTAGCTTCGTTCACAACATAGCGTAGTTCACAGCCTAGTCAAGTAATGAATATTTATGCACAATCCAAAAGTACACTGTGATTCACTATTACTAATATACTTTATGTTAAGATACAACATCCAAGGAGTATACAGAATGTCATAGACCAGTCTTCCTAGGAAGCTGTGAAAGACAAACGCCACCCGATCTTGATTAACAAGTCTACGCTCATTCACGCGCCGAGGCTCAAAATCTAGAAGTAAAACAAAGAGATGACTTTTGATATGGTAGTCCGAATAGAGCACTTTAGAGAGCGCATTAAAAATGGGCCAAGCACGAGATAACCTCGTGTGCTAATCGTAAGTATAGAGGGGCGTCAAGAGATTGAGACACTCTGTTCTGCATTTCCCTCGAGTACACATAGCGGTGCGCAGTCCTTTGCACATGACACCATGTACCTTTGGCACGTTGGCAGCCGCTTGATCTTGAGGGAAGGCTGTCGTAGCGTGCAGATTGATGGCCAGTCGCAGATAAGGCTGAGAAAGCTATAGAGCAAACATGCTCACCGGCGATTGAAATTAAGGTAACGAGCCTGGTCATTGTCAGAATACGGCCATGCAAATGCAGCAACTAATGTACTTACAGCAATAAATAAGAGAAAGAGACTGGAGCCAATGAATGCTGCCAGGATACCTAGATCCCGCCAGCGATGCCTAAACTCGAGACCAAGTGGCTCGAAGAATTGGTCACCGACCTTGTAGGCACAGTACTGGCAGAAATCGGTAGCGTTGTCAACAATGTAGCCTGGACCGCCGTTTGCGAAGAAGTCCTTCATGTAGTCGCCACAGTTCTGTCCTTTGGGTGCATTGAAAGTGTTCAACTCAACCGATGTGCACTGTACCTCTTGGCCGTGGAGCTCCGTGACAATCATACCTCCGACAAGACGAGTCATCGGGTTAAGTTGGTAGAGCCAAGCTCGCCAGAATCCTGGGATCTGTGGTTTCGGGATGGTGACACCGCAGAAGAGGGCGAAGATGACGATGACAAACGGGTTGATGAGCGAGGAGATGAACGGATCCGGGGTGAGCGCAGCTAATGCTTGGGCTAAGGTAACGGAGAAGATCTCGGTGATAAGAATAATAAGGAACTGGTAGCCAGCGCGCGATGAGGAGGGATTAAGTCCAGGAATATAGTAGATGGGAAGGAAGAAGCAGACTGCGCACAGAACGTTATAAGGCATTTCGGCAACAACCATGGAGAGCGCGAAGGGGAACGTCTTGTAGGCTTTGGCCATCTGTTCGCGATAAGAGATCATACGGGAAACAGCGTACTTTGGTTCGACCTGAGCGAGAATGAGGGCGGGCAAAACGGTAACTTGGAAGATGACGAAGACGCGATACTGAAGCGAAGAGCGAGAATCGTCGAGTTGGAGGTACATCAATCCGGTCAACAACGCGATAATGACGTGGTTGAAGAGTCGTGTGAAACCGTAGTTTGGAGTTCTCCAGAAAGCCAGGTTCTGGCGCTTGTTGACGTACTTGATTTGATGCCATAGTGGGGTGGCATACTCCTTCTGTTCTACAGGTTCGGCAGCTCCAACCTCGGCGATACGGGTCCTCTTCATGCGGACGATGTCTTCCTTGACCTGTGCGAATTCAGAGGAATCGCGCCATACATCAGCCCAGTCGTGTTTACCGATTCGAGGCGTCGAACCAGCGCCTATCGCATCAAGCATCCACTCGGCGGGGTTGGCGTCTGGTGGACAATCAGCTCCGTTGCGGTGGAAGTAGTCGAGAAGAGCGTGTGCGTCCTTTCCGATGTCTCCAAAATAGACGCATTGACCTCCACGCTGTAGCAACAGCAGCCGATCAAAGTTTTCGAAGAGAGCCGAGTTCGGTTGATGAATTGTACATAAGATTGCCTGACCCGCCGCAGCCAATTTGCGTAGGAATCGAACGATGTTGAAAGCACTCTGTGAGTCCAGACCTGAAGTAGGCTCATCCAGGAACAAGAGAAGCTCTGGTTTAGCAGCGAGCTCGACTCCGATTGTCACGCGCTTACGCTGTTCAACTGCAAGTCCAGTTTCTGGGTCTCCAATGATGGCGTCTGCCATATCTTCCATTTCCAGAAGAGAGATGACCTCCTCAACGTATGCATATTTTTCTTCCTGGGGAGTCTCGAAGGGTTGACGTAGGTCGGCGGAGAAGCGAAGGGCCTCGCGAACAGTTTGCGCAGGTTCCTGGATATAGTTAGTTACTCGGTGTGAAGTGAGTCGAAACGAACTGGCTTACATGGACGTCGAGTTGTTCTGCGTACGCAGTTCCTCTCTGGAAGGCAATGCCAGGCGGTTTTCCGTCAACAAGCTTGTCGCCAGCAATAACACCAATGTTCTTTCGAGCTGCAAGCACATCTAGTAGAGTTGTCTTACCAGCGCCGGATGCACCCATGAGCGCCGTGAGCTGACCTGGCTTAACGTATCCGTAGATGTTGTTGAGTAGACGCAATTGTCCGGACGGAACCGGGACATCATAGCAGAGATCTTCCCAAGTGAGCACAGCTTTAGAGGTGATGTTCAAGCCAGAGCTCGCATCAGTGTCTTCCTCCTTCCGATTTCGCTTATCACGCTTCTCGTGGAGCTTTTCATTCAACTTCTTGAGTTCCTTGTTTTCTTTGAGGAAGAAAGTCACAGTGCGACCTCCCGCACCCCACTTGACATACTCGCCGAGGAACACGTTGGCTGTCAAGAATCCAACGATAAGGACAACGGTGATGCCCCAATTTCTCCAAAGATCGCCCGTCAGGTACGAGAAGCCAATGCGGATGTAGTCTGTGCCGGATACGAAGGTTGAGCCTGCTTGACTACCGGCTAACGTGCACACCTGAGAGTTGATGTCATCGTAACCTGGACCGTTGGGGATCAAGGAGGTACCCGCACAGGTTAGGTCGAGACGTCCAAATTCATTCATCATAAGAGCTGAAAACGCAAGACCAAGCGCGTTGATATAGAAGATCCACCTCAGCCATACCTGTTCAGACTGATACTGTATAATATAACCAGATGTCAGCACAAACAGCGTGATTATTGTGGCAGCCAGACGAATGGCGACGTCGAAATCCGGACACAAGCAACCGACCGTTCGGAAAAACAATGTCATAGCCAAGTATCCCGTGATGATCATGAGGACGAAGATGAAAAAGGCGCCAGCGTCCCGCACCAACCCGGTCATGAAATAGACGATTATACTGAAGATCAAGATCTGTGCCGAAGAGAATAGCAGATCGACGCCGATTTGAGCAACCCATAAAGCGGATGGACGATGGAAGGTGAACGCTCGATGTTTGTTGATGATCGGCCTCCCCAACATCACACCCGGCAATTCGGAGAATGCGTTGAAAGCGTTGAACAATAGGGCAATGAAAAGCACACCACCTCGAGTGAAAGCGCCATCCGAGGTAGTAGGAAGGTCCAACCAGACAGTACCGATAACAATAGCAATGATGATAGAAGTAGCCCAAGACGTGACGAGAGTGAACTTATCCTGCCACTTAAGCAAGAATTGGCGTTTGAACAAGGCCTGCACTTGCAAGTAGAATGGGATAGAATAAACAGATTTCTTCGGCGCGTGTCGCTTGCTCTCATGGACGGCTGTCATGAACTCGTCATACACGTGTTTTTCTTCGTCCATTTGGGCGTGGTATTCGGCAATCTCGGCATTGCATTGGGTTGCGATTGCAGACTCTTTGTACGCTTGAGCCAACGAATCAGGTGTACTAGGCACGTCTTTTTCGCTCCTGCCAGCTTTGTATTCACGTTCGAACGGGTCCGTGCATCCGGTCAAATAGTCTGGCGATGTTTGACGTGGCTTTTCCAAGAAACCGAGCCCTTCGAAGTAAGCCCGAGCGTCTTTGGTAGGACCGAAGTACACTTGTCGTCCGCTGTCAATAACTAGCACTTTATCGAAAACCTTGTAGATGTTCTCGGATGCTTGGTACAGAGATACAAAAGTCGTAGTCTTGTAGATGTTGGTGAGCACCCTAAGAGACCGGGCGTAGTCAACAGCTGTGGAAGCGTCCAACCCACGGGTCGAGTTGTCCCACGAGACGACGGATGCTCCCGTAATCATCGTCTCGGCAATAGAGACACGCTTGCGTTCGCCTCCAGAAACTCCACGTACGAAGGGGTTGCCAACGATGGTGTTACGGGTATGCTCAATGTTGAACATCTTGAGCATGAGATCTATGACTCGTTCCTTGAAGTCCTTTCGTGACACACCTGCTGGCCGCTTTCCAGGGACCTTGGTCTCGAGCGCGAAATCAAGAGTCTGCCCAACAGTTAGGGTGGGGTGGTGGTTCTCGTCTTCCTCGCAGTAGACAGCTTCACCACGGTAGCGCTTTTCGAAGAAATCGCTTTCGAACGGACCATACAAGACTTTACCATCGACCTTGGTGTATCCGTAGCGCTGGTTGGAAGCCACTTTGAGGAACGTCGTGCATCCGCTTCCAGGTCGGCCGAGGACCAGGCACATTTCTCCGGGTTTCACGACACCCCTGAAATCCTTGAGGATGTCGAACTCACGACCTTTCTTGCCGAGCCCAAGAATGCTTTGGATTGTGCCGAAGACGTTGAAGAAAGAAACAAATGCATCGGGGAAAGTCTTGACGTAATCTGTTCAAGGTATGTATTAGCGTTTGTTTGTGGATATATGCATTGAGAGATGGAACTCAGACACCATGGAGTATCGTGGATGGGCACGGATCACAATACGGGGTAAAGATTGCAGTCGACAGCGCAGTACTCACTTTTGACGCCGCCGATGCCGCTCACGGTCAGGTCCTCAAAAACGACACCTATCCGCTTTGACTTGATACCTGCACTTTCTTCCTCATCGCGGTTGCCTCTGAGCACCGTTTCCAGATCAAAGGGATCTTCAGAACTGCTTTCCTCGTCGACGGCCTTTTCAATGTCGTTGACGCCTTTGCGGCTTTGGCGAGACTTGGTACGGCTCAGGTGGCTGGTCCTGGAGAATTCACGGTTCAAAGCAGCGAATTCGGCTTCGGCACGCGAAATGTTGACACCTGCATCATTGTGTTCAGAAGGATGGGCAGTTTTCTCGCCGGTGCTGCTGGAAATAGTGGTGATGCTTTCGGTGTCGGCACGAGTAATGCCAGTTTCTTTAGCAGCGGCATCTGGCTCTTCGCGCAGGGCCGCAGTACTGAGAGGGACGTCGGCCTTCTCCATGACGGCGGGACTGACGGGACTCGCCAGGGTGTTCAGCGAGACGGAAGAGTTGCGCTGGGCCACAGAGAGGACGCTCTGGGCGTTTGGGGAACAAAGGAGCGTGTCGACAAGAGAGGAAGTAGGATGGCGTAGAAATTATTATTTCCCATCGGCGTTAAGGGCCCTCGACAAATACCGTACCGAGGCCAAGGGTCCCTCTCTCTCGAAGCAGCCGCTTACCTGTTGACGTTAGTGATGGCGTCTGGTTGCAGCAGAAGCACGCCGATGGCCTTGGCGAAACGCGATTGCCACCCCGGGCCGCTGTCTGAGACGCATGGTGGAAACAATTGGCGAGGTGAGTCATGTTGAGCCAGAGGGTGGCGGACGGGTCGTCATGAAGCGGGTGGGGCGTCGTGGGGCCCTCGCAAGCAAAAGGGCGGACGCTTCGTCGTTGTTAGCCTTCACCAGCCCACTCCCAGCGCCAAGCCACCCGCACAGCAACTTGTCGTCGACACGATCTTCGCCACCCACGTCTGCTGCGTGCGTACTGTCGATGCACTGCATGTCAGAAAACCACGAGTGAAAGTGACCGGGGTCGGATGCCCAGCGATCCGAGCCAACTCGCGTGGCCAAGCCCCCCACTGTCTTTTCCTCTGTTTGGGCTTGCACCGACATTGACGCCTCTCCACACCATGAATTTGTAAGCGCAATACTTGCCCTTTGGTGCAAATCATTGAAAGGAGCGTCCGTTTTCGTCCACCGTCCAGAGATTTGTCAATTGGCATCCCTCGCATAGCCCTACAAGATCACTTCTCCACAATAATAGGATCAACAACCCCCCAACGCCCTGTCATTTCACATGTCGCTCGCTCTCTGTTGCTCGTGACTCGGCGCAATGATATGCCTTGCTCACAAATGCTCACCACTATCACTCCGCTCTCAGAACGAGGACCAAATGAGTAATTTCGATTCAATTCATCCAGACGCAGAATCTTCGGAGAAACTACCCGCCGAACACACCTACCTACCCAAAGGGGTGAGGGTAGCCCTTTTCCCCCTCGACTCGCTCCCATCGGCCGCGTCAAGAAGGCTTTGCAACCTCCGTCACCGCTGACGTTCGTTTTTCGTCTTCATCTCATCGACGAGATATCTCTCATTACCGCATCACGCTGCGACGCGTCAACCAAGCGCGCGGGGTAGGGACTTTGTAGAGCAGCTGATGGATGTTAGGGCGGGCGTGGACTGGCCGCGCACTGGGCTAACTGTAAGCGTCTAGAGCATTGCCCCGCTTTCCTTTCCTTTCACCTTCACCTCCAGTCTGCAATTCCACTCGAGTACCGTTATTGTACGAACCAGACCGTTCCAACCCGATAACGGCAGTGCTTCGTTGTCTTGCCGCTGCAAGGCACGGCATAGTGCTGCTCGACACCTCTGCAACCATGGACCTGCTTGACCCGGTCGTGCAGACAGCTGCACGGCGCTCGTATTTGCTTCTTTCTCCGACCCGGCTTCGCAGCATAGCACCCGCCACCGATACGATATCCAAAAATACCCCATGTCTCAACGTCCCGACGAGCTTGCCTACTTCTGTAGCAGCTCTCTGAAGAAGCCCTGTGGTAACACGAAGTCCGATCTCGAATTAACTCACCGCGCGCAGCCTCAGAACCGGTCAATTAGCAACGATTGGGTTGCAGCCACATCTTGCATGCCATCGTTGCTCGCCATGCAGCCTGTCATGTCGACCCCTGCTTTAGGCCTTGCGCGTTTTCCCTCATCGGACATGGCAGAAGCCTTGGCAGGTATGCTTCTTCGACATTCACACGAGCTTTACGCCAGGCATCCATGACCTTATGTTGGGCCTCTCGTAAGGCACGGAAGGTTTACACGGTATCAGGTGCCACGCCGCAAAGTCCAATGGCAAAATAGTAATTCGAGTTCGTTCGGATCATGTACCCGAGCAAAGCGAAAGTCCAAGTATACTTTCGACTATCACTTTCATTCGGTCTTTGCGCAAAATAGTTGCCTTATAATCGTTGCCAGCTCCAACACTTGTGCTTCTCTACGCAAAAGTCACTTTCAAATTTCTACTCCTAGCATCCACTATCTTCTAGCCAGTTGCCCTGCTTCCAGCTCTTTCTCATCATGTATTCCATGCCTCCTATTCGATTCGCGCCGTTCCAAGTCGTCAACGTTCCTTCGCCAAACGGCAACACGGGTCACCCATTCTTTCAACCTCAGACCTCCCCAGCATCGTCCAACTCCGGGTCGTCCGCTCAGACACCCAGTACATCTCAGGATAGCCCGAAGAACGGCCAATAATTTCGACCGACAGACGCGATATCCGAGGTATTAGGGAGGGTACCGTAACCACAGTTGCTTTGGCAAATTCATCCGTTTTCCACGATCTTCCGGCTCTGTTGAACAGCCGGAATAGAGTACCTATGGTGTAAGACGCAATGGAAGCTGGGGGGACATAAAAGAACGCAAAAGGCATACCTGGACGCTTGTAATTGCATAAGATCCGAAAGTAGTTTATGTTGTAAGATCCCTTTGCAGGGCCACTGCCACCGCCCAGTATAGACAGTACAAATCACCATTCTTCGGTCTTCCATAACAGGGTGCTACAACATGAGTGGAGTTTGACAATTCTTCTCAGCTATAATCTAAGTTAAGGAAGCAACGGGGAGCTGCAGTCTGAGGGGTCCCATAAACTGACGCATCTCGCCAATCCGTTTGATCGATACCACGTCTTGTCAAGTCATCTTCTGTAGCTGCATATTGAATACACTCATATTTCACCAATCAAGTATCTTGAATAATGCCCGTGATAAATCGTCTCCGTTCGGTTTCCCATCGAGTTCACCGGTTTCCTGGGCATCACCACGATGTTGGTGGTGCGATACCCGTAAGCCTTTAAGGATCTGGTAGACAATATGTCTCCGACGGCCAGGCTATACAGCTTGGCCATCGGAGAGCCCGAAATAACGTTGCCCCCGTCGCATTGTTTGCCCTGTTGATCTCATCCAGCCGTACGGCT
Source organism: Paracamarosporium sp. OC-R06-R3 (assembly GCA_019828545.1). NCBI lineage: Eukaryota > Fungi > Ascomycota > Dothideomycetes > Pleosporales > Didymosphaeriaceae > Paracamarosporium > Paracamarosporium sp. OC-R06-R3. Next base: position 71,284 of record JACVRA010000070.1, on the reverse strand, counting down.
GTCTTCAGCTGCACGACAAGCATGCGCATGCACCGTCCAATCATAAACGCAACCACTTCCCATCCAACAGATCCAGAGAACTCATACAATACAGGGTGCAGTAAAGATTTACAAGGCGCTGCCGACTCCTAATCACCTACGTGTGCAGGCATAGTTACGATTGCTACCAGATCCACCACCACCAACACCCAACCACACCCAACCCATCCACGACAGCTCTTCCCCTTGCCATCCGTCACCCACTAGTCCACAAACACATCTTCTTCCCACTTCTCGTCCCCTGACATCATCTCACATGAAGGCAACCACCTACGCGGGCACCCGCATTCATACGAGGACCCTCGCGCTCTCGGCTCCATCCGAGCAGCCGAGCCAGACATGGAAAGCTACCAGGCTGCTTTCACACCGCTGGAGAAACCGGAGATGCACGATTCTGCTCGAGCGACTGCCAAGATCAGGCACGGCTGGGGTCCGCGAAACGTGGGGTCCAACGCTAGACTGCGATCTACCGAGGGTGTCTAACAATAGTCTTTGGCGTACGGAATGAAGTACGAGACGATAGGTAATTTGCCACGATGGTATTTTATGTTTGTGGGGGTTGGGGGGTGTTTTTCTAGGTTGAAGCGCGGGTGGATGGGTGTGTGTTTTTGGATGTATTTGATTGCGATGTTCGTGCTTTTGCAGGTTAGCGATATGCAGCGTTGATGTTGCTGCAGGTCGTTTCGCAGAGGTACCGGCAGAGTATGTTCGTCCCGACAGATCGACTACGTCTAGATCCTTTGCTTACTTTTCGTGTCGTTCCTTCACGAATGCTGAGATAGTCTTGTAATTGGTCGCTTCACATGTTTCCGTGCATGATCGGCATGCGGTAGGATCGTCGAAGTAGATGCTATCTGAGAATCCTTGTCAGATACTCGAATATCCTCGTGTCCGGTGGGGATTCCTAGTCCGAAAGTTTCGAATTGTATTAGTTCAGTGGGACGAAGATGGACATTGCATGTCATGGAGATTGCATATCCTAGGTTATTTATATTAGCGGATACGGTGTACCAGGTTGACGCTACAGACATAGTAATCGTAAGCTTGACTCATGTAGTTTTTGGGTTTGTGCTCCACAGTTTGGGGAAGCGAATGCTATTTAATTTAACTTCAAGATGTCTGGCAAAAAGACCCGTAGACTCGTCCATGGGTTTCAAGTTATTAATATGTTTGGAACGTGTTCAAGCCATTTTTGCATCTTTTCTGTATCTTTTGACTAGGGTTCGAATCAGTAAGGATAAGAACAAGAGCAGTTCGATAAAAGGGAAGAATTTCAAAGTCCTCTTGTAAGATATACTATGTATAAGTTTACTTTACATAGTTTGACCAGGGGAAGACAATACACAATTCGCACATGAATTCATGGTTAGTCAAGGTGTTCTTCCATGGCCACATGAAATATGACCGCTCACACACCATGGTCAGACAGGATTAATCTCATGGACACGTTGAGTTAATCTCATTAACGATAAACAAGAGCCAAACCCCGTGGTCGATGCTCACAAAGGCCAACGCAGTCCTGGAAAGGAAACCACAAGCCAAATTGATTTGAATGTAACGGACTAATTCCAAAATTTCCAAGTACTTAAATAAATCTAGAGCTTATTGAATGGGTGAGAGTGATTCAATGAAGTCTACTTGGACAAGTGATAATGGATAGTCTAAGCAGTCAACCTGCAGTCAATCTTCAGTCAAACTCCACGATGTACATGAATTGAGCAGAAGACCAAGTATGAAGCCTATGGTCAAGAAACAGCTGGTGAATCAATCAACTTGATGCTCATGGTCTGGCGAGTTCCAATGTTTTCAAAAGCAACTTAAATTGTTCTGAATAGACCACAGACAAAGAAAGTCACTCTGATAATGAATCCACCGGCAGAGCAATGCTATATAATATGTACAGTAGATCATATTTAGGCTGTAAAAATCGGAGTATGTTGACTAATGAAGACAATAAATGGTCGCACCTTTCTCAACCAGTGGCCATCTGTTTACGATACACCCCTTACCTCGCCTCAACTACACACTCACCACACTCGCGAAACATACTTATTATCTCTCCATCCAATTCCACCACTATATAACCACATTATTCCACAGCATACTCACCTTCAACCGACACACAGAGAGGCTGGCGCAGTTGCGTGAAGCCACCTCGCCAGTCCTCGGTGACAGTGCACTGGTTCGAGACCGAATCACAACAAAAACATTAAACCGTGTTCTTTGAGCTGGGGCCCACAAGGGTGAAATGGGTTTTAGTTTTTGCGGACTTTTTGCTCGCACGGCGATCATATGTTCGACTTTGGACAACTACTAGACGAAGCATTGTTATGTATGCAATAGCCGATTGAGTATATATCGATGTCGTAGCGCTCACAGATGTATACCACCGCCGTCGTCGGAGTCGCTGATCCAGATATCGGAGGCGCCATGGCATTCTTGCGGTTCTTCATCCCCAACGCTACCACGTACCGAAAGATAGCCACTCTCTACATTCTCCCCTACTCGACCCAAGGTCTCACTACCATCTTCCCGCAGACCCAGATCTCCATCCGAGTCCACCTCGCCTAATCCGCTCGCCGCACAGCCGACCCCATCCGCACCCTTCCCGTGCTGCGCTCGCAAACTAGACTGCGTGATTCCCGTAAGCGAATCCGGATGCCACGCACGAGGCGCGCTCTTCTCGCGGATCTGCCGCAACGCATCTTTCCTGATCTCCGCCGTCATGGCGTTCATGATATCGCGCTGGTGATTCGGGCCCATGGCGCCCGTCGCGCCGTCAAAGTGAGGCGGTCGCCAGTTCAGGTAGATCTTGTTGTGCGACGCAGGCTCTACGGAGTGGCCCGGGTGGTTTCGGATGTACAAACGACAGCAGAAGCATGCGGGCTTGCTGCACGCGATGAAGGGATCGTCGTCTGCGAACTGGCTGGCCCGGGCGTAGAAATGCTCCAGGACTTGTATCTCGGCGTGGACGCGTGGCGATTGGCCCGGGTTTGTGTAGTGGTGCATAAAGCGGTCGGATATGTTGTAATGGGAGTCCATGCGTGCGAGGTCCTGCTGGTATTGCGCAAGCTCGGGTGAATGAGCGGGCAGCATGCGGGCAAGTATGCTATCCATTCTCGTTTTGTCATCTGGCGGGGGAATCGATGAGAAGGGCAGGGTCGGAACACCCTGAACTTCGGCGTCGTGGAGCACATGTTCGAGTCTCGATGCACAGCTCAGAAGAGCCTTTGCCCCGCGGAAATGCTGGCCTAATCTCCCAATGTAGTGTCTGACCAGGCCAAAGGCAGAACGAATCGAATCCGGATTGCCCTTGTAGTTTGGTTCTGCGCCGAGGTTCGCAAGCGTACGCATGAAGCTCGACTTTCGGTTCTCGTACGCAAACCGACAGAGTCCCATCTCAGAGGGTGTTTCCAACCAACTCTGAAGCCATCGGCGAAGATCGGTTGCTGTGTAGTTCGACTCAAACATCAGCATGGAAACGTGGCCCAAAAGACGATGCAATGTCACATTCACAACGACAACTTACAACTCGCTTCTTGCATTTCCCCAAGGTAACGAGCACATTTATGCAGCAGAGGTCTAAGATGGCTCCTATACTTCTTGATCCTCGGCGTCGTAAAAGCAACGCACTTCCCCGCGACTTCCGCGACGCGGTCTTCGAAGCCTACGGCATCCGAATTGTTTGACAACCGCACCAAGATCTTCAGAAGAGAGCGCAGAAACTCCACTATCTTACTCTTCGACCCTGCGTTGGAGGCTATCCAGAATATGTGCCGTTGAGGCGTTGCTTCCAGCCCGATCGCTGTCACGGTTTCGCCGCCCTTGTCGTAGTCGCACATGTACGCTAGGTCGATGAGGAACGCTCGTCGGACGTCTCGTAGCGGTGAATGAGCTAGGTCGTTTTTGGAAGATAGCACGGTGCCTGTGTGCTCTCCCCTCGTCGAGCCGAGAGTATGAAGGAGAACAAGGGGCTCATAGAAACGGCTGAGCCGACGCCGCTGTGGGTCCAGACGAGGACGGTTTGGTGATGAGGAGTCCGCTCGGGATGGCGAGCTCGTGTTGGTTTGTTTCCTGCGCTTCGTCATGGCTAGTACGCCTCGATGCTTTTGCTTCACGGTGTGCAGTGCCTTCAAAATGCCGCAGCGGTTGATGACGCGGGGTACAGGTTTGCGGCTGAGATTCCAAATACTTTGATTGGCAAGGCACAGGTGACATGCTGTGCGCACACCTTCAGAAGAAGCCGTTACTGTATGATCGATTCCTGTCGTAGCTAATAGCTCAACGCACCCTTCCAGTTCCTTTCTCTAGCCTTTAGACAAGAATAATACAGACAAGACGCACGCTTGAATGTGTAAGAAGCCAGTCCGTTTTCCATAATCCACCCAGAGCCCAGCCTAAACAGAACGCCTCGCTTCCCGTCGCAAACCTAAAGGACACCTGGAGTTATAGACTCAATCGAGCGAGACAACATCTACAGCACAAAGGAAACCCTCTTCCAAGCGCTCAACAGAGGAAGTAAACTTAGTTCTTCTCGTTCATGCCAGTGTCAACCCTGACTTCTGTCAATGGAGCCTTTTCTGCCCCTTCTTCAGGTTGTTCTGTGGACTGACGGCCGATGCGACTGAGCCAACCTTCCGCACTCTGCACGGTGCCGTCCACTACCGCGGTAATCTGCCCCATCATATCCAGGCCTTCGCTTGCGAATGCCAGCATGCGATTTGCGCCACGGACTTCTTCACCACCACCCTCACCGCCCTCATTGCCAGTGGCGGTGGTCCTGGACGCAAGCTGCCATCGCTGAGGCACGGAGAGCAGCTGTGTGCGAACGACTTGCGAAGCATTTTGCGGCAGCGCGCCACCTGTGTATCGGGAGACTGAGGTTACGACGGACTGGAGGGTAGTCCATATGTCGCTAGAGAGTTGCTTCATGCGGGCTGCTATAGCGCGGACTTGTTCATCTTCTGTGGAGTTGGAGCCTTCAGACATGATAACATCTTTCTCGTCGCCGTAGATGCCGTGGGAGTGACGCGCATTGCGCAACGCGGCTTCGTACTCGTCTACGACGAGCTTGAGCGCGCGCATGACACTGTCGATGTGTTTGGTCGCACCGCGCAACAATCGCAAGCATAGCTTGAGAGATTTGAGGGATGCATCCGAAAGGGCGACGCCGAGACCGGACGTGGTCATTATAAGCTGCGTGGACCAGTTGACGCGGCGGTCTTGCGAGGACTGCGGACGGTCTTGCGAAGGCTGCGTTTCTTTCCCTGTCGCAGGATCGATGACGGCAACGGCGGTCTCCTCGTATTTGGGCGAGCGGTGGTCGTCATATGCGGGGAGGCTCTCGGCGTAGGACGACTGCGAGCCGCCTCTTGTGCGGGACGCTCTGCAGGGGCTCTCGACGTCCATGGCGTCGGTGGGCGAGGCAGCACGAGGGCTCCTGACGCGAGGCCGTTTCCGTGCTGTGTCGGCTTCGCCCTGCTCCAGGTCGCTGGGCCGCCTGTGTACCTCTCCCAGATAGCGCCGCAGATTCTGCTCTACGCCGGTGCGTCGTCCGACCGAGGAGACGGTGTTGACGACGGGCGAGCCAATGTTGCGCTCGATGAGCTCTGCGCCGTACTTGACAAAGCGCGGGGAATACGTCTTGGTGGTGTTGTATGCCGAGATGGAGCCATTGATGCTGCCACCGAGCCAGGGATGCGCCGACGTCAGCAGATTGAGAAGCGGCTCGGGTTCGACGGTGGATTCGCGCGCGGAGAGGGTGACGGAGCGGCTTGTCGGCGAGCGGGCGAAGTCTGGATGTTGTCAGCGTGATGCACAAGGCAAGGGCGTGCTCTGGAGTCATGATATGCCCCGCCCACGGCAGCCACCGAGAGACGACGGCCCCGCCACGCACCGCGCTCGCTGCAGTCGCTGCGCTGGCGTGTTGCTCGGAGCAGATGGATGGTTTAGTGGTACACACCTGGGTTGCCCAGCCCGCTCAGCGCCTCGGCGGCCAACCTCACGTCTGGGTCGTCGATGCTCACGACGCTCGTCTCCCTCCTCCGCTCGTCACCGCTGGCCACGCTCGCGCGATCCGTGTCCATGGGGCTGCCTACATCGCCCTCGGGCACCCGCGGAAACGCCATGCGAGGCAGCGCGCCCCATTGCTGCGGACTGAGCTCGACCGAGGCGCGCGATGGGTGCGCGTCGGGCAGGTCGAGACTGCGCAGGCTCGGCAGCGTATGCGTCGGCACCGAAGGCAGATTGAGGCTCGAGGGGTCGTGCTGCGTGTATGCGGGCGGCTGCACTCGCTCCTGCTCCAGCTCCTGCTGCATCTTTTTGTCGTCGTTGTCGTTGTCGTTGTCGTCGTCGACGTCGTCGTCGTCGTCGTTTGCTGTGCGGGTGTGACTGCCGACCGGGAGAGCCGCCGAGATGTCTACTCGTGTATCGACATGACCGACGAGTATTCCGAGATTGCGGGATCGTGAAATCGTGGGATTGTGTCGAGAACGACGCCGCGCTGGCTTTGGGGGCCTCCTCATTCACATGGTCTGACACGTGAAAGTGGAAACACCTGCGCCAATCTGGCGGTGGCGAGCTCCTTCGCAGCGGAACCGGGAGACGGCCATGACCCTAACACCTCTACGCATCTCGCGGCCCCTGACTCGAGACGTTGATCTCATTCTTATTCTAATTGTTGCGACCTCACGGGGCCATCTCCCCCTGCCTGAATGCCCTCAAGTACTCTATGATCCACTGATTTTGTAGCCGAACAAGCACGTGAAGATGAGCTACTTGAATCGAACAGACTCTCTACAGCCTTTTGTTCAACAAACAGGATTCTTGGTTTATCGCAGCCCGCAACACTTATTAGCTCACCAACTAGTGCTCGTTGCCGTCTTCGCACGCAGCACACTGTGAATAATAGGATCCCCGCGGAGTGACGCCTCTACTAGCCGATCACACCACTCCGCCAAAAGCCACAAGTCTCGTTGGACGCTTATTCTTCTTTCACGCCCGCCGATCCTTAATAATCGCCTCAATCCATGCTCCTATCCCCGACCACCGCCCTTCTCCGTGTGCCCGTCATACCGGTCCCTTCACCACCATACCATCCATGACCCCCCTTCCCACCTTCAAACTTCACTATAGTACTAAAATTATAAAGTGTCAGAAACGGACTGTCGGCGCCGATTCCACACACTTGTCACCTGTCGCACGTTCCTTTTCTAAACCACGGTACTCGTGGTCGACGTGCAGGTGAGCGTGCTTGGCAACGCCGTGATCATCAATGTCAGCGAGCTTTTTGAGCTTCATGATGAAGATCACAGGTCACGTGGACAATCCACGTTTCCCTTCTTCTGTTGATCTGGCAGCATTAGGTTCGAGCGTCGTCACCGTGGCATGCAGGAGCATTGTGCGCTGTTTTATATGTGGCACTAGCCTTACGTTGAGGCGTTGAGCGTTGAGGCGTTGAGGCGTTGCGCCGTATTCCACAGAACGCCGACTTCGGCTGTCACATGTCGGCGCATGCTAGAGCGTTGTGATACCAGTGTCAACAACGGCCGTTATGAATATCCCAATTCTTGTACGCTAGGTTGTCGCAACTATGTCTAAGCAACTCTCTACTCCACATAATATAATCCCGGGTATCGTGTCATCTCGCTCTCTCAATCGCTCATAAATATCATAAACAAATCGTGTGCCCACCGTCAACACGCAAGTGGAGCCTGCATTCCCTTTTGTATGCAATGTGCAGTCAGAAAAATAATGAGTCCTGTCGGCTTCTGCATCGCCTGTATCCAGGCCACCGACCCATGTGCCAGTACTGAACACATAAGCTTTCCTCAACCCTGAAAGAGAAGAAAGTTACATCTGCGACACATCATGCTTCGAGCCTCGTGGCGACTAATGTCAAGTTCTGGTAGGTGCAAACTTGATAATGTTCTGCAATAAGTCCATCTGTGCATCTTTACAAGCACGAGCAAAAACCTCAATGCCCGCTATACCATTCAACTCGTCCGTCGTTCTTGGAGATGTCATAACGATCAGGTCCAGCGTAGTCTCGGATACTATCGGCCCAGTTGGTGGTCTTTTGCTGAGCTTCCTAGTGACGAGCTTGCTGAAGGCAACTAACTTGCTGCGGAAAATCTTCGATCGAGGGCTAAGCGCTGCAGATTGTGTCGATGCGCGAACGGAGGCTTGCTGTGCCTGTATCTTGGAGGTCGGTGTCACAGGCTTAGTTTGTAAGCGACTGGGCGTCGTTGTGGTAGGCCGGGCTTCTATTCGCTTCCTTTTCAGAGAAGGCGATTGTGAAGGTGGTGTTTTGAAGATTAAAGAGTCTTCCGATGTGCTGGATGACTGCAAGCTCCAACGAGAGAATCCATTCGTGGGAGCCGCTCCAGAAGGAGTCACTAGCAATGGGTCTAGTGTGTCGATGAGCCCAGCGTCACTGGGCAGGTCGGTTGTGGGATCGTCTATCAAATCGATCACTTCAATGTCTTCACATTGCTGGTGGATGATCGGTTTACACAGCATAGGAGTTGGTCTACTACGATCTACACTAGGACGTGTATCTAACGTTGTTTCTGCCAACGTGAAGGACAGTCCGGTGTGCAAGGCTGGCGTACGATGTATAGGGGAGCCCAATGCTGGGTACGAATCAGGAGAGACTTGTGCATCTTCTTGCCGCGGCTTAGTGTTTCGAGCAGAGGTTTCCGGTCTTGCTTTTCCGGATTCAGAAGGTGTAGTCATTGACTCAGAAGTTGTATCGTCAGCACCATGGGCTGCCACATGGTGAGCAATAACCTCTAGCCAGTCCGCTCCGTATTTAGCAGCTGAAACCTTGCCGATTCCTTTTACCTCTAGCAATTCTTGATCGTTTTGAGGCAATCTCTGCGCGAGCCCATGAAGAACAGAGTTGTTCGCGATGAGGTAGACTGGCACATCGTTCTCCCGAGCAAGAACTCTTCGACGTTCTGACAAATGATCGTAGATCATCTGTGCAAAAGCACTTAACGATTCCTGAGCGGTATTGGGCTTTTTCTTTTCTGCCTTCTTCTTGTCTTCGCTAGCAGACGGAACAATCGCTGTATCTTCTCCCTGGTTCGCTCTCTCATCTACATCGGCCTGTCCGTTATGAGCACCGAAAAAACCATTGGCTGCAACGATGCTCCCGCCTTCTTCTGTTGGACGTAGCATTAGCGTCGTGGTCGGTGCGAAGCCTTTGGCACCCTTCTGTTTCTGAGGGTATTTTTCTGCAAAGATGGGCAAGGCCGGTACAGGTCTCAGCGCAAGTCGTTTAGCATTCATGCAATGGAAAAGCATGAAGCATGCGTACGCATCGCTGGCTGCATAGTTCCGTTGCTCTTCATTGAGCGCCCTACTCCAATTGCTTGTTCTCACGGGTCCTTTCGCCAAAGGCAAGCCCAGATGGTTCTCTACTAAGTTCGCCAGCGATATCATCTTTGTGGTAAGGAGGTGCGGTTTATACGCGAACTGAACTAGCCGATGTAGGTGACTGAGCTCGAATGCTCCTTGCGGCTTCAACCCGAAGTATTGTCGGAGTCTTGCGAAATCTGCACCCAAAATACCGACTCCTGTTTTCGCGATCTTTGGACTTTCGATAAGCTTCTGGAGCGATGGCGCGATAATGTCGTCTGTGCTTTTCCCCGCATGTAGACCAATATGGAAGAGAGCAATCGTATTTTCGGAGGCAACTTGTATTAGCCCGATTCTCTGCTGTAGTGGAGGATTTTGGGGCGGAAAACAAGGCCATTCCATGTCAAAACCCACCACTGGCTCTTCGAGGAATTTCTGCGCCAGCTCTTCCGACCGCGCTTTGTCCCTACTGTACAAAACCTGCACCTTCTCGCCTAGAATACGGAGGCACAAAGTTAGCTACACTCTGTCCTTTTTGTACCAGGATATGCAAACCTTCTGGGTTCTGATACAGCTGGTAGCTCCACCATCGAACAGAACTTGGCTGCTGCAACGCCTGGAGACTATACATCAGAGGCCAAGCAGAACTACTTTCTACTTCGTCGCTCGATGTATCTGCAGCTAGAATGGATTCGCTGGTCATTGAGGCCTGCTAATAGGAAAGACCGGGGCTTAGTTGCAGGCGTGCACGTCAAATAATTCTTCTGATAGATGGTTCAGCTGTGCTGCTGATTTCTCCTAGCAATGCGTGCAGTGACAGAAGGCCTCGAACCAAAAACGTATACAAAATTGAATTAGGAAGCAGACCGATGGCAAAACATGCGTGGGAAGTGGTGCGAATCTACGCACAGACCAAAAACGCGGTGTCAGGTGCTGGCGCGTTTGCAGCTTCACCGCTTCTTTTCTCTGGTATGGTCGCAACAACCATTGATCACAAACAGAACGCTGCAATATTCACCCAAATACTGACCGTATCATGTGGTGATACTCTTCGGATGTCCGCTCATCAAACCTCCACATAACTTGGTAACGTTGGTCTCCACGATCAACCAGAGGATAGAGCAATATGAAAGCGCGATTCACATCAACAAAGACATTTGACAAACGAGTCTATAGGCTCGGCTCCGGTGTCATAAAATCAAATGTTATCAGCAAGCTACAAGATCTACGTTGACAAAGTTGGCAAAGTGCCATGGAATCTAGTAAGGTTATGTAACGGCCATGACCTTGTCTTCGCGATAAAGCGTACACCAAACAGCTTGATGTAATTCATGTGGCCTCAGCCAGTTATTACTCCCCATTATGCGAAAATACAAGAACAAGACATGGGACAGAAGAGGAGAATTGATGGGTGAAGAGCAGCTATGGCAGAACATCATGTCTCATCGAAAGGTTGAAGCTCGGGGCGAAGAGAAGCACCTCTATGGATTTCTTGGGTGCGAAATCTATCAGGTAACTTCTTAGGTGGTACATCATCCCCTGACGAAAGTTAGCAGCTAAATTCAAGCTGCCCACAAGGACCCCTTCTCCGTAGCGCATAGGAAATGCGGCTTTGCTTATAAAGCGGCTATACTGCTCTCATATTCAGAAGCTACTTTGAGGGTGTGTGGCAGCAGTCTAGTCGATTGAACACAACGGTGATGATCAAAAGTAATATCATATCGACAATCGGACGAACATGACTTTACTTGGTACTTCTCGGGCTCAACTTCGCCTAGTAGAATGAGAATTTGGCAAGAAGCAAAGCATACTTAATTACCGCTCTGACTACTTTTCGATTCCACAGACGATACGCTCACACCATTCTAAGCCAAGCTAGAAATCTCCCCTGCGGCAATACATCGCAAATGCCTTTAAGTATTAGGCCCAGCGAATCGTGATTCAGAACGTTGAAGCACGTGTTCAGATGAGACTTCGGGCGCGCCAATGTTGTGAGCCAATGGCATTCATGTGCGAATAGCAGCTACCTGTCGATCAAGACCTCAAAACATGCGGAGAGAAAATAGAATGTCTAAACCGACATAGGGCCAATATCGTACGAGGGACGAATTTGAAATGAGCAAGCGGTTCCAGATTCCTTGTCGCGTTCCTGCCGTGTCACGCAAGGCTTACAGCTCACAGCTTCACAGCATACCAAGCGACTCCGTCACTTTTCCATTGCATTTCGCACGCCACCATGACTCAGACGCTCACCGTTTGCTGTGGTCGCGCACGGAACTTCCCGACGTGGTCGGACTGAAAGGGCAGTACAATGCGTGCGTGCATGAAGAACGCTGCTCAGAACTGAGTACTCTAAGCTAGCTGACTACTGGAAGACAATGATCAACCTTTCACAACGCGAGCCGCGGAAGAGGGAAGCAAGCCGGACCAGACACCGTGCATATTATCTTACGTCGAATCGATGTGCAACCAATGTTAAACGGCCAACATACTGGATGGCAAAGGTTCAAGAAGAACAAGGGAGCAGCCAGAAAGGACAATACCAGCTGTGCGGTTGGCCAGCATCAGAAAACCTGGCCTCATAAAAATCCAGTAATATATATCGACATAAACGAACCGCACCCAGAAGTACGACGAATTATAAGAATGAGAGCGAGCAACAATTGCAGGTAGACTACAAATGTTGTAATGGTGTGAAGAAAGACCCCTGAGAGGACCAGGGTTTTAGCGCGTACGGGCCGTAGCCCGCGCAGCCATTACCGGCTGGATGAGAACCCAAAGAGGATACCCTGCACAGAGGCGCCTGTTTCCAACAGGGTACGGGCATTGCATGCGGGTGCATTAATCCCACGTGAATGCACATATCGCCGTCCAGCTATGAAGCTTTCGGGACTGTGAGGTGGCTTTGATGGAGATGTGAGTATTCAGATTGCAATGTGGTTCTTATAAGAAGCCGTAGTAGACCGTCCTATATCTTGCATTACTGTCTCCGTTCTTCTGTTTCTTCTGTTTCTACCGTTTCTTATCATCTACCAGGTATTTTGGTATGGCGCCACAACAAACTTCTGGCGAACCAAGTCAAAGTCCGGCTAAACACCATGCCCACAAGCCAGGGCAGACCTCCACAGTTTCAATTCCGTCGATACAACCGCCGCCCTCAGCTGGCGTGAACAGCGATACAGGCCCAGGAGAGACGGTCTTCGGTACCCCGTTCGATAGATTTAGACCCTTGGGAGGCGGTGCCGACGGGGACATTTTTCGTCGTTTCAACATTCGAGCCGCCGAGGAGGCAGATTTTTTAATCTACTGGGCCGAGAAGCGCATATCAGCCGGCATCTTTACTCGAGATGCTAATGGCACGCTCGTCTTTCGTATGAGTTCAGCCAATCTCACGGACCTTATCGAGCTCGACATCGGTAACCCAGGTGGCGCGAATCATTCTTCCAGGTGGATGCATGTCTACGACGCAGGGGGTATTTCATGGCTGACCCAATATCGTCGTATCGACCTTGAGTCCCTCCCAAAAATCTTCGATGGCGCGGGACAGCCGATTCAGCATGACGGAAGACTCGGATTGTACGGACCCTCTGGGCTTACGATACGGGGCTTCGTCGCTCGCCAACGGATCGAGGCCGAGCTTGCACGCATACGGGAATAGACGATTGATACCTCGCTCGACCTCTGCATTGCCCATCCTCGGACAAGACAGCGCATTTTCTTTTTCGCTTGGCATGGGGTGTTAGGATTCCCACTAGACTAGCTCGTCAACTTTGCACTGCAAGTTCTTTTCGCATGCGTATATACGTCACGCTGTTACGATGGGCATCTGTGCATGCGCTGCACTGATCTATCACAATGGGAAGATTCTTAGCGTTCTCCACCGCGCCCCAGCATATGAATTGTTCGAGGTCGTGTCGTCTAACGAAACAGGAAACCAAAGGCCTGCCGTACCCATGCAGGGCGCGTAAATTCCAACGCTCTGGTTTGGCGCATCTTACAAGACAAACCATTGGTCGAGGCGCCGCTGCACATTCGGAATCACATTTAGGTCGGCTCTGAAGTCAGCCTTCGGCTTTCCGTAACGGCTCCAGTTGCCTTAGATCAACGGCTTTATCCATCAATGATAGCGGTTGTTTCTTGTTAATCCGCGCGTACCCCATAGCATCGTACGGTCGATCGTGTGGCAGAGCCAATGCGGGCCGGGCAAGAGGCGATAGCCGCAGCGCGCATGCTTGTCGTAGGGTGTTCGGCTGGTAATAACATTATGGTCATGTAGGTTCTACTAATTTGGTCTCGGGCATGCCTGGGGTTTATGCGCGAGGCTTATTGAAAGACCTACCGCGCGGAGGGTGTGTATAAAGGCGGCCTTGTGCTACATGGGGATACCCATCCCCGCTCAGCTCAGCTTTTCCCGAGCAAGTGTCTACCTAGAGGATCTACATAGGCACGCAATTAGTTGACTTCCATGAGGAAACGTTTTCGTGCGTTTGACTTCAGTCACTCGAGGTCTTTCTCCGCGCCCACCGTCCCCAGCCTTAGACTTACGCCGCCCACGCCCCACGGCTCATTACACGAGACAGACTACGACTCTGACGATTCCATTCCTACGTCTGCCGCCGCCATGCCACGACCCAACCGATACCGTCGCTCTACCACGCACAATGGCCACCATCCTTATGCTCTCGACGGCCAGTCATCATCCTCATCGCCAACTTTTCCACGCGAGCAATACCAGTCTATAAACCCCGGTTATTTCCGTGGAACCTGTGACGGCAAACAGGTGGCAGCTTTCAGCGTTGTCGTATCACCAGACGGCATGGTTACCATCCAAGGGCAGCTAGTACCAAGCCGATTCCCGTCGCAGGACGTCCAAGAACGGCGATCGTTATCCCAGCCTTCGTCGCCTCTTTTCTTCCAGAACCCTATCGATCCTTCGATTGCTGCTCTAGGGCTGCAAAATCCTCCCACAACCCATGCAACTAGCAAAACCCGATCGCCAAAACAACAGCCAAGCATCGTCGACTCAAAGCTGGAAAACACTGTGCCGTCGGTCAACCACCATGCTAAACAGACTGACAATGCATTTGTTGGCTATTACGCCGAATACCTGAGCCAATTGGAGCAGCAAGGCATGTCTATGTGGCCTGTCGAACAGATTCCTGTCAGTCAAGGACCAGCGCTCAATGATGGCCACTCCTAATGACAGTCTGCATACACTGGATCTAGATTTGTCTCTTTTCTTACCATTATGTCGTACGTTCCTCTCCTTTGGAGGCCCAGCCCGGTGTCCAGTTGTCGCCGCGAGCAGTGTCCTTTTAGCGTGGGCTAAGTTTGTGTTTTGCATTTGGGGAAGCCTGTCCTTAATTCCGTGTATCGAGTCTTTGCATTTGTGGCAGCCTGTCCTTGGAGCTTGTTGAAGAGAGGCGAAATTTTCTTAGCTCAGTCACTCACTACTCGATGTGAAGTCCAAAGTCCCAACGCGGTCTCTAATTTGAAATTGTGTTGGTCTTACGTCCAATGAAGTGCTTACACGCACATAATACACCTTATTTTAGTCGATTTGTATATGTTGTCATTGGTATGAAGCCATGGATGTCTGAAATATATCACTATCGCCGACCGACTCCGTCCTCGTTACCAATAGTGCTGGCGCTTACAACTTCTCTAGCGGGACAAGTTAGAACGCTCGCCTACAACCATCTCCGACTCTGTTTCATTCCACCAATATCAAACATAAAACTATCAGCCGTTCCGTGATATTCAAACACGACTACACCATCCCTCACTCCACGCAGCCGTCTCGCCCGCGTTCCAACTGTCCAAACTCAAGCACGCCCCCTACAAACGCCACCTCGTCGTAAAATTGAAGGTACCTATCCCCATGCTCGTCTCGCACCTTCATACCCCACACATCCGTATCTACCAGCCCGAAGTACAAGAAAGCTCTCCACAATATCTTCGTTATCGCGCTCACCACTACATTCTTTGCTCGCATCACAGTGAGCATCTGGAAAAGGTCACTAGGCTGTGGTTTGTATGTCCGGGAACGTAGTGCAATACCCCGCTTGACACTCTCACTGAACGAGGTGTGAATGGGTTGGCGCGGACTGCCAGGCGCGGACTCGGCTTGGTAGAGGTGGCAGAGGGAGCTGACGAGCAGGTGGAACATTGTTATGTCGTCATTCTAGTATTTGCCCACGACGTGCGTGAAGTGGATGTTAAGCTTGGTAAGTGGCAAATGGATGAGAACGAAGGGGTTGTTGCGGCTCAGCGGTTCGAGCTTTGGGAGTGGCATCATGATGCGCACGTAACGCAGATGCATCTGGCGTGTTCCAAGAATTGACAAGCGCTGAGACAATGTGTGATTTTTGTTCCAGCTAAAGCTGTTGCGGTTACTGCAGAATATGCGGAAGTGATACGTTCCAAAAGCTTGTTCGTAAGCTTCGCCGTGGATGAGGCGACATGTTGCTAGGAGCGCGAACTGTATGTATGTAGGCATATATGATATGCCATCTTTGGAGCTGAAGATGTGGTCATATATCAGACATCGGATTTTGGTTGGGAGGGTCAGGAGACGTGACGCGGGTTGCTGTTGTACGGGCGAGGTGAAGAGGTGCGCCTTGTAGATGGATTCGAGGGAGTGAGAACCATTGAATTTATCGATCTGGTATGCGATTGACCGTGTCACACCAAAGCTAACAACGGTTGAGTTGATACGTTGAATCAAATCCATGGTTGGGTCGATTCGCAGTATGTGTTTCTAGCTTGAAGCAGTTGGGAGCCAAAATGCTGTTTGAATTTCCTTGATACCTTTTGCAGTTAATTCATGAGCAGTTGTATCACGTTGGATGCTCCGCATTAGTCCCTGTGCTGTACAATCAATATGAGGTATTTATCTTCCAAGGGTGGTCCTTACTAAGCCAAGCGTGAGAGTTATTTCACCAGTGCTCGCCCAAGCTCACGCTGACCACGTTGTTAATGTATCATATAGTGGTTTCACGTTGACTTCAATATGGTGACTGCCATAAAACTTGGAATTTAACATCTCCACTTGGCATTGTTACATTCACAAGCTATTTTCAAAGCTCAAGTTGGATAAACAAGCGGTGATGCTCTCGATCCTATGTAAAATGAGATGGTATCTTGTCCCTACCTGTCAACGCCAACAAATACAATGGTTAGATAGATTGTTCAAATCCCTACGCACGGAATGCAAGGCGCAAACAGCAAGATTGCCTCCGATACCCAAAAGCCCCAACTTCAAAGCGACATAACAGCATTCGGTTACAGAACTCATACCATGCTAAAATCTGCCTCCAGTATCGCCTGTGCCACTCCCGTCCGCTCGCTCTTTATGAGTTGGTCAGCTACCTCGCCACCGACTCTATCCGCTAAACGCTCTCTTTGTCCCTCAAGGTTCGCGACGCCATTAGCTCTCACAGCGCCTCGGCTTCGCTCCATGTCATCCAGGCACACCAATATTGCAGCTAGGACTCGTTTTGCTTCATCCTTTCGTGAATCATCCGCCAAAGCCTCCCTGAGTACCTCATCGTAAATCTTGAGGTTTGGTAAGATCCCTATCCTGATCCCATCGGCTCCGAGAACACGTCGAAGTGCTTCCAGTGCACCATAGTGCGTGCCTAGTGGTTTGTTGGGATCCAGGAACGATTTCAGACAAGAACGGGCGATGCGGGTTTTGAGGCCTTGATTAGATGCCGAGTACTTGCGGCATATCTGCTGGAGGAGAGATGCAGCGGTCCTGCGGATCTCGAAATGTTCAAAGTTGTGACGTCCATGACCGTTGACGTTGTTCCCGTTCAAGGTCTCGGAAGAGGCGTTTGAGGGTGCTTGGTGGGGTGTCGGTCCGAGGTGTTTCCCCAAGCAACACGTGAGCACGGGAGGCACCATGTAGGGGATGTAAGGGTCCAAGTAGATGGTGGGATTTGCCAGTAATCTATCGGTGGCGAGTAACATGGCCCTGAGCACAGAAAGGTTCTTCATACTATGCGTAACCTTCTCGGATATAAATGTAATGAGATAAGTGGTAAGCTGGTGGATGCCGGGGTCGCTCTGGATGGAAGTCAGTGCAGCGTTCTGCCACTCCTGATTGTTCTCATCAAGCAGAGCACTGGACAGCTTGGCAAACAGCTCCTGCGACTCTTTAGAGAGGACGTGTTTCACGAGAGGCTTGACGCTGTAGCTGTCCAAGCCGTTGGCAGCGGCGAGGTGGGGATTGACGTTGGGGCCCTTGGGCAGTAGATCGGCCTGATTACTTGCCGTCGGATTTTGGGGAATGGAGGGTTGTACACCTTCGACGGCGAGCCAATGTGCTACACATGTCAGTGCCATGGCCGATGAGAAACTCAGGAGGGGGGTACAACGTACCGGTAAAGGTGATTTCCCGTGGAACCTTGGGTAGCGGAGCATTGATGAGCTTCTCAAAATCGACCTCTTCATCCTCGATATAGTACAAGGGCTGACCGGGGCCCAGAGAAGCTTCGCCAAAGCGGAGGGGGCGGGTGGATTCGTAGCCGTACAGCGGCTCCACGTTGAGCACCTTGAGGGCGTGGGATATGTCGTGCGTGCTCAGCGTTGTCCGTTTACCGTGCCGCATGAACTTCAGGGCCTCTTCCAGAACCTGAGCCAGGCGGTAGTCGACGTCACGGGCTAGCTCCTCAACCACGTTGTCGGCCAGTGAGGCGATGCCGACGGATTCGGCGACATCTCTCACGTTGTCTGGGTTCCAGACGGAGGACGACATGGCGGGCGGCTTGCGAGGGGTGCGCTACGTTGGGCGGAGGCTGAACGGTGAGGGCGGGCGTGGATTGAGAGAGGCTGCAAGAGCAGCGTTGGCGCGGGAAGCTGGCGTGGTACGGGCGCAGTGCGGTGCAGGTGTGGGTGCGGTGCGGGAGTGAGAGTGGGTTGCGGCGACCAGCCCTACGAACAAATCAAGGGCATGCCGGGTGCGTGCAGGCAATTGCGCGGCCGTCTGGCGCTGGGGAGGCAGCCGTCGGGAGGCAGGTACGGCGGGAGGAAGGCGCGGTGGGTGCGACTGCTCGTTTGGAGGGGCGCAATTTCCTTGTTGAGTTGAGAGCGCACCAGAGGAAGTCGCGCCCAGAGCGTGATGCGCCTGCGTTCGCGTCTGCCCTCGGTCTTGGCATGGACGCGTGCCTTCCTCCGCGCACCTTCACCTCACCCCTTCACACCCTCGTCCACCTCCCTTCACTGTTCCCCTTCACCGTTCCCTTGTCACCGATCAGTGCTCTCTGACCGTCTGTCTTGCCGTGCGGTCCCACTCTGCCATCGACATGCAGGCCACAGCGCCGGGTTTGCTTCACTCGCCGCCCGCGCAAACACACACCGGCCACTCGTCTTCGTAGCCATGCCTGCGCTGGCCTCATGCCGCCGCTAGATGGATCCCCTTGGCGCTGTTCCCCGCATTCTATGCAACTTCTAGAACACCATCACAGCCAGCCCGGCCGCCTCTCCCGCCCAAGGGCTACCGGCTGGGTCCAGCACAGCACACTCCCTCTTTCCCTTGCAACAGGGTACCACAGAAGTCGTTGATGATTCATTAGCCGGTCCCGCATATGCCCGTCTTCCCCATCAAATCATCTTGTCGCTCCGCATCATGTGTCACAAGCACCACGGCTATCCGCGCCTTTGATTCACTGCCCGAACTCACCTCCTCCACGGGAGACAAGTCAACACGTTGCTTGCACTCGGCCCTGCCGTCCGAATACAACACTTACTCGGCCATCACCTGCCGCGTACCAGTAAACACACCATCACGCAACATGGCTCATTCCAGTTGCTTCCCACCGTGACCGCTGCAATGTCCTCCTCCGCCTTCCGCCCGGCCCGTTGCGACCCTGATTGTCTCTTTCACGGTCTGTACCATTTGCCAGCAAGGCGGGACCCCCTGCCTACGTTGCTACGGGTCTGCAGCAACAGACTATTTAATGTCGAGCAATAGCATTGGTGATTCCATCTTTTCACAGCATCACTTCTCTCTCCACTCAGCGCCGGTGCAAATACCAAATCCTCCCAAAGTCCTTTTCATTCATCATCCATAGCATTTATTTCTTTCGAGGCAGTAGAGACATCATGGCTGTCGTGAAGGATACCTTGAACTATTTCACCAGTACCGACTCCACTGTCCGTCGCGTCTCGCACGATGGTGAGAAGTCAAGAGATGATCCACCATCTCCACCGCCGCAACCGCCACCAAGTCCCGCAGGCTGGAGTCGTCTTTCACTTCTTGATTTCGTCTCCACGGATCCGGTATGTCCCTGTACTACCACTGTTTCGTCGGTAGCTAATCCGTGCAAAGGCCGACACCCTCGCATTTCAGTGACGCTGCAAAGTTTACGGAGCAAGACGCTAGCCTCCATTCCAGACCAACTATTCGCTCGAAATCGCCTCCTCATGTATTCCTTCAAGATAGTCCTATCTGCTCGGCTTTTTTCTCCCTCTACGGTATATCGGAAAAGCTACGTCAATTTCCTTTGGGGGCGCTCCGAGGTAGACTAGTGCGTTCCTAGATGCATCATTCTTTCCTTCATAGGTATCTTCGTTATCTGAGATTCTTGCAGATGGGATTGCGCACGACGGGCATGTAAGATAGC
Organism: Paracamarosporium sp. OC-R06-R3; assembly: GCA_019828545.1. NCBI lineage: Eukaryota > Fungi > Ascomycota > Dothideomycetes > Pleosporales > Didymosphaeriaceae > Paracamarosporium > Paracamarosporium sp. OC-R06-R3. The sequence continues at coordinate 51,254 of JACVRA010000070.1, read as the reverse complement.
TTAGGCCTTTTCTGTGGCTTTGTGTGCATCGCCCTTGGTGGGGATGGCATGTCTCGGAAATTGATGTTGCATTCTCCAGTCTACCCCAGATCCCCTCTGTGTCACCCACGAACCCCCGGGATTCATGACCGGTTGTTACCACGAAGTGTCGCATTCGCCGCCTTTTTTGCCCACTTTTGCGTCATGAGCCTTTCACATCACCTGCTTTTTTGAAGAATGCCTTGGGATCCAGAGTAGCGGCATGCTGCTGATGTACATCAACACTGGAGTCCGTGACGGCATTCGTTTCAGCCCTTCTCACATGTTTTCTAACTCAAATCACTTCCGCATCGCCCACGAAGCTTGACTCGAAGCATCTTACGCGAATCAACCGACCAGTCCATAATTGTCGTTCCACGAGGAGATCGAGTCAGGCAACCACGGTACAAAGGCTCCTTCAATATACCAAGTAGAAGGAGGAAAAAGAAAAAACAGAAGCATATGGCCGAGTTTGTCGAGGCTTTGGGTGGGTAGGTAGTATGCGCATGCCGTTGTCTGTAGAGAAGTTCACCCTGGTGAATGAATATCCCTTCACTTCAGAAGCATCTCCCGATTCCTATCATAGTAGTAATGTGTGTGCTCAACGGAAATCAGGAGAGGGAGCAGCCGATGGCTGAATCTGTCCAAGGTCGAAGAACTAAATTGGATATGTACTCCGAGCCTTGTCTTCGGGGAGCGCTTAATATTTGCTGCATGGGCTTCATTCCAGAGTTCCTACGGAAATAGCTGTGTTCGTTCACAATGTGTCTAGTTCGTCCTTTACGAAACTATTCCTTTTGACAAACAATTATGATATGTCACCACAGAAACAATCACGTATGACTGGAGCAAAGCTGAGGTCAGAGAGCACAGGTAAAGGTCACAATATACCTTATCCTATAGTTGACATTTATGGCATCGATTCACCTCCCTATTAATTTACGTCTGGCAACCGCACAGCGATGTCGCCTGACTGTGTAATATATCGTACCCACGGCAGCGACGGGTATTGTAGCTATCAAGTAGTCAGTAACGGTTCTTTGGCAATACCCCTACTCCGCCTGGACGAGTGTTGAAACCACTTACCTTCGGTTCAATAATCTTCAGGTAACGAACCTGTATCCCACTCGTCGTGAAATACGGAATCTCAAACTTGACGCTAATCGGCCTCTTGCCCTTACCACCACCTACGCCACCCATACTGCCTCCAAACCCGCCCATCATACCGCCTCCCTTTTCGTCATCACCCCTTACAGATGGTAGTCCAAGTTCCGCACGCATGAGAAATTCTTTTCCGCCGCCAAACTGCTTGATTTTCCACACAATAGAGGAGGTCTCGGGAGCGTAATGTACGGTGCCGATGTTGGTGCGGAAGCGCGGGGTATCGGCATCTTCAGGAACGGGGATGCTAATTTGAACGTTGTTGGCTGTGCTGCGTCGCTTAAACTGTGCTTTTGCCTGTACACGTCGTCAACATTGCTGCGTGCGTACTTGGCCGATTCTGCCTACCTTCAACATGTACTCTATCCTACTCCCAGAGTGGCTCTCCACTATGCACTCTACCCAGATCAAAGGCTTGACTTGTGTGTTCAACCGGTAGCTCATCAACTCAAACTCGCCATCTGGCGGGATGAAACTGATCGTCCGGTCATTCTCGAACCGTGATAATCTCACGCATTGGTGGAACTTTACGTCTTCCATTTCCACGGCCTTACCTCTCGTCGCTCTTCCCGTAGTCTCGAACATGGCTTTATCGTTAAGACCTAATCGTAGCTCAGGCATGCCAGATAGGTAGCACTTCATCTTGATCGCACCAAGAATCTCCGACCGTAGCACATTGCCGTTTGCGGATACGAGAAGGTTGAGAGACTCGACAACGTCGAGGAAGACTTCGTTTTTGCGGTAGCGGATGCCTTCACTTCGCCAACTAACTGCGTTTGTGACTGCAATGGGTGGTCGCGCTTGGACCTCAAGCTTGTGGGACTCTTGCGTGATGTACCTGCACGCAAAGTATCAGCATCCGATACCAGCATGCACCGGGTATAAGCATGGGCTGGGAAGGCGCACTCTTGTAATATCTTGGACTCCGTTGTCTGCGGGTATCCAAAGTCCATCATCTCGTCAAGTAGCTCGTAAATAACGACAAAGTTGTCCCGTATACTCTCCTCTTCCAACTCCTTAAAGTACTCGGTAAAGACCTCGACGATCTTGTGCAGGAATAGGAGGATCTCGGCGGCATTGGTGTTTCGTTTCGTGAGGGCGAGTAGGTAGAGGTTGTTGTGCCTAATATACAGATACTACACAGAACATCCCATGTTAGCTGTCTTTGAGTCAAGGCAGCGAGGGGTCGGTGTAATCGTCGGGGTGCATACGTTGATGCCTTCATTGGAGAAGCAAGGCGGCACGGCGGAGCTCTCTTCTTCGGCTTCGCTCAGCAGAACAGGGAATTTCTCGACGGCAGACATGGGGATGTCTCCTCTGTAGTTGCGCGCCAGAAGGGTCTATTGCTATCTTAGTCTACAGCTTCACATGGGTTACCCCACAAGCTCACCTTGCCCTTCAGGTCGAGGAAGAACACCGCCGACGCCATTGTGGAGGGGAGGAAGACTCAGAAGTATAGTTAGGTGTCGGCGATTCTATCGGAGCATTATGCGCGGAAGCAAAGTGGTGGGTGTCGTGCTATCTTGGGCTTGCAGCTACTGCCATGTTGCCAAAGTGAATGTTCGCCGCACTTGCCAAGGACAGAGATGCACTAGTACAGGGAAGGTTAGTGCTTCCCCAATCGCACGTGAGAGGCGTATTACCGCTTGGGACGTGAACAAACATCAGCTACGTCTAGCAACTATCAATGCCGCATCTTATTCCAGCTGGAGCCAAATTCCTAAGATCTATTTCGAAGCATACGGCTACAATACCTGCGAAGTGTATATATAACGTCGGTCTCGGCGCACGTCAAACGCACATATTCGTAGCCCATACCATGACCGTGAATATGCATAGCTTGACCCTTGAAACATCTACATCAGAGTCTAGAACTCTTTACTAGCAGTCTCCATATCTCAATCACTTACGACGACGTTTGTGTCTGTCACTCGACAGTCGTTGTGTCGTTGCGATCATACCGACTCCTCTTGTATGATTCCTCCATCACAGAGAGTCTTAAGACCTTAACTCTTGCAATCCTCATATTGCCAGCGTTTTAGCACGAGAATTTGTTGCTCCTAACCATTCTGGACCTCGGCTCGCACAAGTTACGCTACCCATTCGACGCACTCATGTATACATGTCTACTAGATCCATAAAATACGAATCGTATCCTATACTGAATCCTCCACTGATGAGACCCCACCCAGAGCTTTGTGAGAAGCCAACATAGTCATCTGCGAGACGAACATCCTCGCTCTGCATCCCCTCCCCGTTGGAAGGAGTGTTTAGATTTGCCAAATTATCCCCTAGTAGCAAAATCGGACATTGAGTACACATAAACCTGGAGCATTGCGTGAAGAGGTTACTGGTTTGCTAGCTATAGCATGACGATCGCTAAAATGCGTGCGGCCAGAAGCTACTAACAATACTATACACATGTAGCGAGCGTATCTGTGTACTGAAGAACCAACGCCCACTTCTGAGAGGGTATCTGAAAGGAACGTACACCCGTATCAAACAAAAGAAACAGACTTTACCAATCAACACCAGACGTACCATTATGCTACCCTTGCTCGTTCATTCCACTCCTAATACAGCTTCATCTACGCCATAGCCTACAGGAAAATCGCAACAGCACCACCAAGAGCGGCCAATGCGGGGGCCATTGTCTTCATCGGTGCGGCGCCCTGGCTACCAACGCTATTTGTCGAACCTGAACTGCCTCCTGTGGCCGCAGCTTGAGCGACCTGGACACCGTACTGCGTAGCTGTGGTCTGCACGCCACTAACAGTTGTTGTGACAACGCTCGTTGCCGTCGTGCTGGCAGTACAGCCAGCCCAGCTCGTCCACGGCGCATTCGTGCTCCAGGGACCTTGCGTCCAGCCGGGCCAGTCACTGCCCGGGCATGCACTTCCCCCCCACCACTGGGTCCACGGCCCATTGCGCCAGGCGCTGTTCGATTGCCATCCAGAAGGACCCCAGCTGTTTGATCCCCAAGGGCCCCAGCCGTTAGGACCACCCCAGTGAGCGCCATTGGGAGGGCCCGATGGGTGATTGTTTGGACCGTATGGGCCGGGACCGTAACCACCCCATGGGCCATAACCAGCTCCGTAGGCGGAGGAGGGCCAGGAGAAGCCGTTAGACTGAATGGACCGGTAGATCGAAGACCATGCACCAGGGTTGGTAGAGAATGGGGGAGGGATGAATGGTGCGGCAGTTGTTTGGGAGCCGCTAGCAGTATCGGTTGCGGAAGCATCGTTGCTGTTGGAGCTATCGGTGGAGGCAACGTTGTTGTTTCCAGAGCTCGCATCAGTGGTCGCAGCAGTATCAGATGCAGATGATGCAGCAGTAGTTGGCAGGACACCGCTAGGAATGAGCGAGAGTGCGCTGCTTGGAATGAGAGACTGGAAGTTCGAGGGAATGGCTGTGAATTGCGACTGTTGTGCAGCTGTACCCGCCACGACGGCGAGGCCAATCAGAGCGTATCTCATCGCGAAGGTGTATTGTAGAGATTTTTAAATCTCTTAGAAAGTTGGCTAAACAATGGAGATTGAAGTTGTCGACGGTGATATGGAGAGCGCAGCTGTTTATGTGTTCAATTGCACAAGGAAGAATTGGAACGACCGTCTTAATAGTGATCATCACCTTCTACGTATAACAGACTTTGATATACAACCCCAAAACACGCGGCCTCTCACACCATTGGCGGCGCCGACGTCCGTCATCGACCGTCGTCCGGAGGGGTCCCGTGGGGCTTGGACGCTCTGCCTATCTCTCCATCACTCGACTCATCCAACAGTAAAGCACATAGACAAAACGCAGCGCCGCCAGCGTGACGCGTCGCTGCTAGAAGTGCTCACATGTCGACAGGACTAGACCACAAATGTCTCTCAAGTAAGCTTTGCAGGCGCTATGGGGTGCAGAACGTCAGCTTCGGGTGCTAGGCGTGCACCCGAACCATGAATGGGTAAGGCGGCAGAGCGTATGTATGGTAACAACGCGCTGAGATCAGAGATTGGTTCGTTTCAGCTTTCAGTGGGTATATTGTTGAAAAAGCTTGGCATGGCGTGCAAGTTGAGTGCTGGAAGACGCGTCGGAGAATGGTGCGGGGAGAAAGCGCGGACACATGACCAGAGTCTCCGGAAGGCGTCCCACGTCATACGCAAGCCACGCGGTTCCTGGAACTCTGCCAGTAGGAACAGTGCTTGCTACAAAAGAGCGGAGTAACGTGCATCCACGCGTAATGAAACAACCACAGTAACGGAAAAAACCATCGGTACTTCGACTTCGCAGCATTTGCAAGCTTGCACACGCTTAGACCTTTGTGATACTGACCTTACATAACACGTCAGGATGACTCCCAATCCTCTGTAGCTATACTAGTACGATAGATACGTTATATAGGTGCCTACCCGCCCGATCCACGCAGAGTCTATCTTCGTAGTGCAAGTGAATCTCACCCGACGTATGGCCACCGTCGCACTTATGCTACTGTCGCAAGCTATAGAGCACCTTTAAATAGGCCTACAAGTATAATCATAGCGCTGAGGAGCTATGATCTGCCATACGGCTGCGAAGGGCGCTCGTTTCATCCAAGGTCGCCAGGCCGACAGGTACTTCTAACCAAAGCGATAACTGATTTAGGCTAGTGTGATAACCTAAGAACGACTTCTTTCGTATTATTCTAAGTGCCCGAATAATCTTCAACCTAGGTATTCAAAAATTAAGTACGAGGGCATTCAGCTTACTATAGGACCTTTAGGTTAGGGCGTTTGTACTGCTGTAGGATTAGCAATTGCGACTAAATATTTGACTGTAACGTTCAATTACCTAGGATTTAAGGTGGTACACAAGCATAATTAGTGCTCGATCGGAGACGAGTGCTTATAAGGTATAATCTTGCATTAAATAGAAAGATGGATAACTAATATATTATACAAAGGGCGCTGGTTATAAAGCTCTCAGCTACCTAAAACTCAATAACCTCACCGTTATATAAGTCAATTGCGGACCAGTGTCGAACGCCAAGCCTACGGCTTTGCGCGTTCGAACCCTGGTGCAGCCAAACTTTTTTGCTCTTTTTTTATTATGCTCTTTTTTTGTACTGATTCCCAGGGGAATCACCTTTTTTGCATCATTTTTGTACTAAGGCGTATGCCAAATTTTCGTCAAAGACAACACTCCAGAGATATAAGTCAACAACAACCAGATTGCGTGTAATGGCTCGGCCGACATAAAAAACACCAAAGATGTGAACAAGAAGGTAAAAGTGTGCAGTTAGGAAGTCATTGAAATGATAGATATTGTTAGCGACGTAGAAGGAAATACGCCTTTTGTGGGTCGAGTCGGTAATTCCGAAACGAAAGTAGTTGCTCACAAGAACGGTAACTAATTTCACATTAGCCGCTTCCTTTCGTGACGTTATTAGGCATGTCTATTTCCACGTCAGGAAATGTAATCGATCAAGGTTGTGTCTCCGCTCTGACGAATGTCGAGTTCCGGGCTATGCTAAATCGAGCAGATTGATGCAACTGCTTGTTCAAGTCGCAAAGTCGCACCAACAAAAGATACGCAATTCTTTCAAAAGGAGTGTATATTTAATTAGGTAAAGACTGTCATTTATACAATTGAAATCAATCTTCTCATGACTCGTAGGCATCCTCAGCCCGCCGCGTCGTCTTGCACCTCGTGAAAAGCGTGCAGTTCGCTTAGCAACTGATGCCCCCCAGGCACCAAACCCCTTCTTAGCCTCGATCTCCTCACAAGTCTCCATATTTGCATCACCCGTCCATCTCTTAGGCGAGATCGAATACGCCACCAGCTCTTGTCATTGGCTCTTGCCAAAAGTCGAGTTGAGAGTGGACTCAATGATAGTAGATTGGCCCATGGTCTCCGCCCCGGAGTTGATAGTATTGCCCATTCCCGAGGGACGGAGAGCTTCGATAGCATCGCCCCCGCGCTGTTTTCTAGCACGTCTGCGGAAGAAGATACGTTTGGCCCATTTCCAAGCTTCGCAGCCAGCAAAAAAAAGAATGGCCTCGACAACGACGACGCCCCATTCCCACGTGATGCCCTCGTGTTTGAAGACGGCATGGTTGATGACGGGAATGTACAAAGTTGGGAATATCGTCACGAAACCAGCAATGATAGCCCAGAACAGGAAGGGGTTGCTCCGGCTATCTTCCCACCATGAATAGAAGACATGAAACCAGCGGTAGTTGGCGTCCCGCGGTTTCTGGCGGAAAAAAGACCGACGGAAATTTACCATTTCCCACGCCAGGAATAAAGCAAACCATGTGAGACAAACAAATGTTGTTGCACGTGCCCTGAAGACGAGGTCACATCGTTCAGAATATGAGTTGTTGCAGTTCTCCCCCAAGTCTCCGTTACCGAAGCCAAAGACAATGAGGACAAATGACGTTAGGCATAGCGCTGCCATCCAGCAACCATACACAACCATGTCGACGATGAGTTCCACGTTGAATACGCCCGTCTTCAGATCGTGTGGCGGTCGACTCATGATGTTTGGCTCCGCAATCTCCATGCCCAGGCCCATATCAGGCATGCCACTAGTGGCCATGATAACCCAAAGAATCTGGACCGGTGCTAGTGGGAAGACTGAATTGCCTGCTGTGTCTTTGAAAGCGAGTCCTACAAGAAGTGTGGCGGCCTGTGCAATATTCTCAGCGAGCACATGGAGGATGAAACGTTTGATGTTGTCGAAAAGTCTACGGCCCTCTTCCACAGCGTTGAGAATGGAAGCAAAATTGTCATCCGTCAGAATGATATCCGAGGCATCTTTGGCGACGTCGCTGCCCGCTTGGCCCATGGCGATTCCAACGTCAGAACGTACAAGCGATGGTGAATCATTGACACCGTCGCCGGTCATTGCAGCAAAACGGCCCCGTCGGTGGAGCGCTTCGATCATTCGCACTTTGGTCTGAGGCGTGCATCGCGCGATTACACGCGGGAGCACGGGTAAGGCATCGACTTCATCGTCGCTCAGCTTATCAAACTGCATGGCTGTCATGACCATTGCGTTGGCTACGTCGACAGCTAAGTGCTCGTAGCGATCAGGGATTATGCCGACTTGCTTTGCAATCGCGGTAGCTCTAGTCACAAATTAGTCTCCCTGCCTTAGACTTTTCTTGAGAAAGGGTCATACTTACGTTCCAGGGTGATCACCAGTCAGCATATGAACGATGATGCTTGCGCGAGCACAGGCAGCGACAGCATCCGCAGACTCGGGACGGGGTGGATCATAAAGACCGACCAACCCACAGAAAGTAAGCTGCTGCTCAATATCGCCACGTTTAATGTCGCTGTAGTCGGGGAGTTCGGGTCCCGTCCATTCAGTGCTTGCTAGACAAAGTACGCGAAGCCCTTGATTGGCGAGATAGTCAACACTCTCGTTTATGGTCGCTTTATCCGCTTCGGTCATGGGCCGCGGGTTTGCTTGCTCGTCTTGTATGGAGACGCATAGAGGTAGAACACGCTCAAGAGCTCCTTTGGTGAAGACCCAACGCGAAGCATACTTTTCGCTGTCTCCGCAGCGTCGACCGTAGAGTACAGACATGCGCTTGGTATCGGAATCAAATGGGTATTCAGATAAGCAGTGCCAGTCTCCTGAGTCGCTGTCGTCATTGCCGCCTACAAGGCCATGGCGATTCCAGCCGAACCTTGACGCAAATACTTGAATAGCAATTTCGGTCGGGTCTCCGCGTGCAGTCCACTTTCCTTCAATTAATTGTACGTGAGCAACGTTGGCCATGGATGCGATATTCATGTAGCGCTCAGTCGTGGGGGCTTCCGTGGTTACGGCGCCAGATTGCACGTGTGAAGCATCAAGAGCTGTCTCAGTTGCACGCTGGTCGTATGGCGGGCCTTCGCGGTATGTAATGTTGCCTTCAGTGGGATCGAATGGCTCACGAGTGGTTCCAACGCTGAATGTGCCACGCCCGGCAACCCACGCAGCTTTCGCCACCATCCGTCCTTGCGTCAGCGTTCCAGTCTTGTCTGAACAAATGTTGGTCACAGCACCAAGAGCCTCAAGGCTGTCAAGCTTCCTGACAATGACGTTCCTCTTGCTCATGTGCTTTGTTCCAACCGCCATAGTAATTGTCAACACAACGATGAGACTTGCTGGTATCATGCTGAGTCCTGTGGCTACAGCATAGATAACAACTTCGTTCTTGCCACTAAATTTGTTGGCCGCTTCAACGATCAGAGCGCAGAGGCATGCAATGCCAAAAAGTAAGAGTGCGAGCTTTGAAAGCTTCTTCTGGAGCGGGGTGCCAGTGTTGATGCCTAAGAAGTGACCCATGGCGTCTCCACCTGTGAGAGCCCAGGCCTGTACATAACGATGGAAGCCCGCGCTGCCATCTTCTTTGCGCTTAACCGCTCTGACCTTTGAGCCTTGCTTCTTCAAAGCTGCAGCGATCTTGCCGATTTCCGTTTCCATTCCCTAGATTTTGTTGGTTGTATTCTGATACTAGTCAAGTGGAGCTCACAATTGCAATGACAACGCCTTTCGCGCGGCCCTTGGTTACAGTGGATGAACTAAAGGTGATGTTGAGGCGATCGCCAGCGCCAATGTCTCTATCAAAGGTGGCATGCGACGATTTCGCCACGGGAAGGGATTCTCCGGTCAAGAGGGCCTCGTCTGTTTCCAAGTTCACACATTCGATCAATCTGATGCTCGTTAGCCCAAGGGTCCGTAAATATTACTTTCCCAGAAAAGCAGGATTGAGTGGACAGACCTTAGATCTGCTGGCACCGTGTTACCCGTAATCAGCTCCACGACATCACCTGGGACAAGTTCGATAGTAGGCACCACGACGGATTGACCACTGCGAATCGCTCGAGCAGTTGGTGATCCCAAAGCCCGGATGCTGCTTAGCGTTTTCTCCGCGCTGAATTCTTGAAAGAAACCGACGACGATGTTCAAAAGAATGACGAACGTGATGACTCCACCTTCGATCCATGACTTGATCGCAAAAGAGGCGACCATCGCCATGATGAGCACCAGAGTCAGCGCATTAGCCACCTGATGGACTAGTATGCGGAATGGCTGCACGCCCGGACCCTCATCGAGTTGATTTAGGCCGTACATGTCTTTGCGCTTCTTGACTTCGCTTTCGGAAAGTCCGGACTCGTGGTCCACTGCGAGCTTTCGAAGCACATCGTCGAATGGCAATGTGTGCGCTGGGGCTTCTAAATCATGTTCTAGAGGCCTTTGTGCCTTTTCCTTGCCCATGATGGTGCAGAAATTCGATAATTGGAAGTTCCCAGCAAAAATTTGAAATTTCAAGACAGTATCGCAGGATGAGTGATTCAACGTTCGATCGAAACGTTGAGGTCCCGCGACAACGCGACCCATTTAAACAGACCGATTTTGCCATGGCATGCAGGTGCAGCAGCAGCTTTTGCAGCAAGACGACATGTTTCGGCACCATACATTCTACTAGTCGTGAAACATGGGTCCGGTGTCGGCAAGAGGCTCGGCCAAAGTCAATCGGTAAAGGAGCTAGTGCGGTGAGACTCCGCTTCTGTAGGTTGTGTGTCCACGACGGGTTTTTTCAAGCACCTGAGGGGGCATAGGCGGACCATGTTCGTCGCTTGGCAGATGTTGCAAGGAGCGGAGAGGAACCCCCGCCAAGATATCCAGACTTGGCTTCGGAAAAGACGGCACTATGGGGAACGTCATTCACCATACACAGCAGAGGAAAGCCTCGATAACACGGGGAGAGGCTTGTCGGTGTGGATTCGTGATGAAGCCCATCCCCACCTATAGATATGATGGCATTGCGCGGCTCTATCTATCTCCCATCTCAAGCTGGATTTAGTCCTGTAGAACTGAAAAAGATCCAACCATGGAAGTGCTCGTAAATAGGGCTGGTCTGTACTAGCTGTGTGTTTTCGTTAGAAATCTTTGTTCTTCTTTTTTTTTTTCTAAAAAAAAAGTGCTTGGTATTCGGACAATCCATTGGCTAGAACTTATGATCGGGAACAATAGATCTCCAAGAACAGGCTGTGTAACCCCTAGCGTCGGTGACCGAAGCACAAGATGCTTTGCTGAAAGCAATGCCAAGATAAATGCCAAATAAGATCTGCAGTATGCCCTCGTTACGCCCCTCTGCTGGAGGTTTCGCATCGAATCGAGAAGCTTTCACTCCTGGCACATTGAGGCTGAAACAGCGATAATGAACACTGAGGAATATTTATTGGCTGATCGATGTGCAGGAGGCTCTGATTAGCCAACGTCATCTCTTGGAATTGTCTCAGCATCCCGAGCCTTGCACAATAGTGCCGGGCGTTTACGAGCATCCTGATATACTGGCGGCCGCAGAACGTCGCCAGGGCAAGTCTGGCACTTCACTTCTCTTCGTGTTTGTCTTCTCCTTCATCTTATTTCTTTGCGGCATATCGATTGACTGAGTTCTTTCGAGGCTCTTAGTAGTAGAGGCGAAGCAGGCTAGTCCGGTTCGTCGCGCTAACTTCTCCTTTTCTTGTTATCATTCTCGTTGCTAGCTAGTGCTGGGCATTTGCAATATTCGTTTTTCATTTTAGACTTCCTCTTTGAGCCTATACAATTCCTATCTTTCCCATCTCTTGAGCTCCTTCTACTAGATTCCTTCGGTCACAATGCCAAGCTTAGACCTAAGTGAGCTGAATATCGTCATTGCAGTGTTAGGTAAGTACAATGAATCTTTTCGAACCTAGCTTTGCTGACCGAAATACATAGGTGCATTCATTGTTGCCTATGGTTTCATCTCCATCAATATCAAGCAAGTATGGTATCTAGGAGAAGCGCGTATGTACATATAGCACCTGCAATCATTTTCTAGGACTGACGACCAAAGTTCCGGCTGTCATTGTTGGAATCATCCTCGGGCCGATCGCATCCAAACTCCTTGATGCTGAGAGATGGGGATCTGCTGAAGAAGGGCAGCAAGAAGCTATCACGCTGGCACGTCGCTATAATCTCAGCGTCGCGCGGCGAGCTAACGCACATCTAGGGATTGTGTCGCATCGTCATCGGTGTTCAGCTTGTCATCGCAGGATTCCAACTCCCAGCCAAGTACCAAGCAACGAACTGGAGGGAGATGGCAATCTGTCTTCTGCCAGTCATGGTATGTTGTTTAGGTGATGCTGTTCGTTCTTGACTGATCTCTGCAGACAATCATGTGGATTTTCACAAGTCTCTGTATTTTGGTAACCATTCCGAACCTTTCTTTCCTAGCAGCACTCGTCATCGGATCCTGCGTTACTTGCACAGACCCTATCCTCTCTCAAGCTGTCGCTAAAGGACCATTCTCTGACAAGTACGTCCCAAGAGCACTGCGCGAGTTGATATCATCTGAGGCTGGTGCGAACGATGGATTCGGTTTTCCATTTCTATTGCTTGCCACATATTTGATACGCCATGCTGATCTCAAGGACGTCGACTTCAAGGAGGGTGTAACGGCTGCAGCAGAAGGCGTTGTCAGAGTGCTCAAGCGCGAGGATGGTGTTGGTCGCTTGGGCGGTGGTCTGCCCAAGGCGTTCGAACAGTGGATTGTCGAAGGTTGGCTTTATATCATCGTCATGTCTGTTGCTATCGGCATCGTCATTGGCTACGGTAGCATGTACGCGATTAGGTTCGCCTTGCGACGTAGATGGATCGACTCTGAAAGTTTTCTTTTGTGGCCGATGGCTATTGGGGTAAGCAGCGGTACCGAATAAGCCCTATCAGGATTTCATTGACTAATGTGATCTAGCTTTTCACTATTGGCGTATGTGGGCTCCTAGGCACAGACGACCTCCTGGCATGTTTCGTTGCCGGTAATGCGCTTAATTGGGATGGCGTCTACCTGGAAGAGGCTGAGAAGCGACATGATGAAGTAAACAGCTGCTTCGATGTCATCCTCAACTTTGGTGGCTTCATGTACATTGGCACCATCTTGCCTTGGTCCCAATTTCAAATGACTAATATAACTGGCATCTCTGTAGGCCGCCTCTTCATTCTCGGCTTCCTCATCATGGCTTTTCGGCGTATTCCAGCCATATTCATGACATACAAATTAATGCCACGCTGCGTCAAAGACTGGAAAGAGGCGCTCTTCATGGGGTATTTTGGTCCAATTGGTACGTGGAGCTTCGTCCAAAAAGATCAAAGGTACTGACTCATAATCTTCAGGGATTGGTGCCGTCTTCTACGTCGAACACACGCGACATCTCTTCCCTAAGCCAGGCGAAGCTAAGACTGAGGAAGAAGAAAATTTGGTGGCTGCGATGGTACCCGTCGTCTACTGGCTCGTTTTATTCTCCATCGTTTTCCACGGCCTGTCGATTCCCGCGCTCGACGCCTTCTACCGTTATAAAGGTGTAGCTCCTATCATTGAAGAAGACCCAGTTGAAGTGCGCATGCGCTCCGACGCCGATGTTCTCCCTGCCAACTCGTATGCGAACCCCAAGCGTAACTCGGTCATCGTGCACAACAGATTCTCGCGTCCTGTCTCGGGTGCTAGTCTGCAGCGTTGGAACACGGATGATAGCTACACCACACATACAGAGTTGAAGGATGAACGCAGCGATGTTCCGGCATATATTGAGAAGCCAGATGAGGAGGCGTTGCAGCCGAGGGCTGGACAAAGGGAGATCACTTTTCGACAATGAAATTGGCTTTCCGGAGATGTGAAAGAGGTGAAGCTTGTGCATGCATGTACCACTCGTTCATTTGTTCCCTATTTTTTTGCGTTTATCGCCCACGAGACTAGCTATACGAATAAGCATACACTCATTTGGCGATGCCTCTTAGAAATTATAGAAAACAACACATGCACGTAGTATTGCCCGGCCTTCTGTTGTATCTATTAAGGATCTGAAGCTAAAAGTGTCACCATCAGGCATGGCCTCTCAGTCACCAACGTAACTATTTCCACTCTGGCATGTGTCTTTAAGGCAGGCTCGATGGTTTTCATACCGTCTGACCCCGTCCAAGGTCGTCTTATCGAATGGATCAATAAAGCGAACGGTACCAAAATCACCTGTTCAATATAATGTGTTTCTGGCAATCTTGGGCCTCACGACAGCGATGTTGCACTCCGAGACTTCCCTCTCCTAGTCGCACCATCCCAGATTAAGCTGCCAGATGTTGTCGGATTCGACGGACGTTAGGGCTGTACGCTGTGCGAGGGAGCAAGAAGATGTCCATGCTCATAGGTCCTGATAGTAATGCAAGAAGGAGGGTTTGGCGGGGGTACGGAGGTTATTCCGAGCGATCGTCCCGTCAGCGTATTCTGGGCACTTGCTACTCTCTACCTACGGTGTCATCGCTTGCTCTCGGCAAAACTCGTAGTACAACTAGTGCTGGCATACCACCGCTACACGCCTGATCCGGTCGCGATTCGTATCAGATGCCGCCCAATTTCTTGCCGTTGATGTAGTTTGATTATCGGAATCACTGATCTAAAAGCTGTATAGTGTTATGTCGATGCGCTACGAGGGTATATGCGTGGACCGATCAGAGCGATTGCGTGCAAGCCAAACGGTTTACGAACTCGACTTGGCAATGAATGGCGCTGATTTCGGCGGGTTGAAGTCTTACATAAGGTCCTTCTAGGAGTATATAATATAGCAAGGGCTTGGTGGTGCTGTGGTGCGGGAGTCTGTTTTGCTGCAAATAAAGCTCTGCACAAAACAGGCACGGAGGCGGCAAAAATATCAGATTGCTGAAAAATTGAGCGGAAGCTACCGTACACGACGTATTCATGTGCGTAAAGAGTTCGAGATGCTTAAACTCGTTATTCCAATGGTGTTTTTTGGCACGTATGGATGGACGTTAGTGGTATTCGTTGAATTGCGTCAAGCACTTAGATGTTGTGAGCGGTGTGTGTGTGGAAGGGGTTGGGTCAAGACAAAGAATCGGTGTCTCGAAGCAGCAATGACCGATGCGCATCATAGCTGAGCCTTTGCCTGCCGATAGACTATGTCCCTTACAATAGGCAATGATGCTTAGCTCGACTACTCGTTTGTACCATACTCCTTTTCGGAGTGCATGCGTATGCTGCTCGTCTTCAAATCGACCGATCGGGCTCGTAAGGACTATTTACCGCTGTCTGTTTGTAACACATCAGAGACCTGAAAGTTTTTGAAGAGTTCAGTAATCAAGGATTGGAGACAGCCATACCCGACTGGTAAGCGTTGTGTGTGCCGTCTGTTCGTTGTGCTGGAGGGGTTCCACAGTCATAGCAATGGCAAACAAAGTGGCGATACGTGCGCGTACGAGGTGATCCATAACGATGCCCTCTCGGTGCGTCGTCCTGTGGCCATGTATTCGGGTTCCCGTATCCTCACTCACAGCATCTTCTCCAACACTCCTTTCCATCCTCCTTTCTCCGTCCTGTCCACGGCCTCTTCGCCAGTCCGACTTCCCTCAATACTAACCCCCTCATCATACGCATTACCATTGTAAACCTCGTCAGGTAGCACCGCTCTCTCAATGAGCGTCTCATTAGGCGGCCACAACCAACTCAATCCAATATACACTATACTTGTACCCACGAACCCCAGCAACCAGCCAAACGTATACGGTCTGCTCCCAACACCCACTTTGATATTCGGATTGATCGAGTTAATGAAACCCGGCATATTCGGCGCCACACCGATAAGGAATGCCACGACGGCACGCCAATTCACACCGTGCCAGTATCGATATATAGAATGGGGCTGATAGAGTGCCAGAGTGTCGTACCGCCTGTGATGGATGAGGTAGAAATCCCACACCATGATCGCTGCGATAGGGCCGAGGAAGACGGCGTACGCGCTCATGAAGTTGAGAAAGCTGCCCGCGCTTTTGAGTATCTTCCACGGCACAAGCGCCCATGCGATGACAGCACAGAGCAATTGTCCACGACGGATATTGACGTACTGTGGAAACAGTGCTGTCAGGTCGTTCGCAGCAGAGAGTGAGTTGGCAGAGATATTGACACCCAGCGCAGCAATCGCAAAGCTGAAAGCGGCGAAGAAGCGGCATGCGCGAGAAGACCAATGTGAGATAAGTGCCATGGGGTCCCATTCAAGGGTACCGTAGCGGGCGGCACCAGCAGAAGATGCCGCGATGCCGATGAAGGAGATGAACGTAAATATGATGGGTAAGAATGGCACGTATATCACTTGCCACTTTACAGAAACGCGGGAGTATCGGGAGAAGTCGGCCTGCGTATGTACACATCAGTACCCATACTCAAGACAGACACTATCAAGAAAAGGGCTGTACCTGGTTGACTGAAAGTGTGGCATAATTCCCAATGACCGAGGTGAGGGAGCTCAAGAATGCCCAACTGTACGCACTCCCCTGAATCATCGGCTTCCGCTCGAACAGCTCACCACCTCCATCTGTTGCCACAAAAGCCCAGACTAGGATCGCAATCCAAGCTATGGGTACAACTACGCTCTTGAACATAAACAGCCATCGCAAATTGTTAGGGTGCATGTACAGAAATGGCACCTGGAGTAGCCAAAACAGGAAGAACGAAATCATGGTCTTGGTATCGATCCCTTGCGACTCCGGGATGTGATTTTCCAGTGTGAGAAAAGAAGGCCAGATAGCACCGAGCATAACGCGGACCGTGTTCGCGCCATTCATAGTTTGGATGGCGAACCAGAAGATAGCGAGAATAGCGCGGGAGATGATGGCGATGTAGGAACCCCAGAAGCCCCAGGAGGCGCGGGCGAGCACTGGGAAGGGAGCGTGGTGTATGACCCCAATGGCTCCATTTAGTGCAATGACGAACGACACGATGAAGAATGCTAGTGCCACGATGCCAATGGCTTCACGCCACGAAAGGCCTATCGAGATGATGCCGGCTGCGAATTGCCAAGTTGCCGCGTTGAAAGCATCAGAGACCCAGTAAGCTATAAAGCTCACAACACCCCATTTTCGGGCATGTCGCGGAACAGGGTCAAGATCTTTGTTGGTCCTGTATCGAGTCAACGCTTGGTTTCTCTACCTTTCCCAAGCTCTCTGCACGTCGGTCTGTTTCAACTAATCGTTGTAAGAAAGCTCACCATCTTTGATTACCCTCAGCAAAGGCTGATTTGGGTTGCTCGACCTTCAGGTTGGGTCGCCTAAACACAGACATGATGTTCTCTGCACGTTGGGCTTTGAGATCGACAGCCAACGTCCGAAACGTAGAACGCTGATCTCATGAACAAAGACAAGATACCTATGAGCATTTTTATTCTTTTTTGGAATCGCGGCACTTTATCCTCGTATGTGCAGATGTACAGGGTCCGTATCTGCGGTTGCTGATCCCTGCTATGCATGATAAGATAAGCTCCTTCCCACACTGTTATGCAATCAGTAGTGCCGAGACTGCACATGTATGCATCTCGGTTCATGTCCGTACTTCTTGTTTGGTCTGGGCCTCGATAGCAATGACGTTGATAGGAAAATGCACGCTTTGAGACCTTCGAAAAACCAGTCGCCGGAGCGCATCGAAGTTAGCATGTTCTACTTCACGCGAATCTGAGGCATTCACGATAAGCAAACCGGTGGCGATGAACGTCCCCACTCTGTTCACACGCTAACGGAGAGGTTTCCCCGGTGATGTAGGAGGGACGTGTAGACTTTCTTGAAAGCGGGATAGCTTACCATAGCGTTGTTCTTCGGGCCACTGATAAGCGAAGACAATTACCTTGTAACTTTTGCAGAAGTCATTTGTATAATGTATGCTCAAAGTAGTGATGCAATCGGCAGGAGTGCGAATTGAGTATTCTCATGCCGTTTGCCAACATCAACAGCATCTCGAGAACTTTGAAAGTATTAGCAAAGGCATAGTAGCAGTACTTTGCACTCCAACGTCACGGTCGATCACACCAAACGGCAACGAAGAACACTCGGGGCATGATAAGTATCGTTCATTCATTGTTCATGTCTAGTCGCAAGTCCTGATGGTATTATTTCTACACATATGCGATGGTATGATCTTCTTTGATTGTGCCTGCGTAGTGTTAGCTGGTTGGCCTGTAGTTTCAAGGGATGCACTTACCATTCACACCTAGGGCCGTCTCTCCGCCAGAAACGGATGCACCTGAAACTACGATTTCTCCTACGAACTGTTCATCAGTATTCCTGAGGGATGGTGTGTCTCTCAACTTCAGCTCCAAGCAGCTTAGCGGTATACCGAAATGGCTGTGTTTGTTTGACGGAGTGACTGCTCTTCTGTAATCGTAGATGTTGGTCTGCGCAACTGCTCCTGCGACCTTGGCTGCCGTCAAAGCATAGACTACGCGCGCTTTCGTATAGATGCGGAGGTCTGAAAGGTCTTCTGAGCTAAGCGGTGGTGTGTTCAAGCCAGCTCTCTCTGATACGAAGAGAAGACGTAGCTTGCCCGGAGCTGTGCCAACGCTGGCTCGTGTGGGAGCGTTAAGCCGTGTCAAGAAAGTGTCGGTCGGTAGGCGCCCAGCAGTAAGAATCCGGGTCTCGAGGTAGTGTGCAAGCTTTTTGAGACCACTTGTAATTGACGCAGTGGTGGTGCTGTGGAGCTTGGCCGCAGTCTCGGCTGAGATGACCGTAATCGTGGGGGCAATGGAACGAGTAGCGAGCGTCAAATCGACGCCAGGGCCAGCTACTGAGTTTATGATGACGGTAGCGTGTGCGTAGAGGGCAGCCAATGTAAGACAGATTGTATAGGAGTTGGTGAAGCTGTCCGCAGGGAGGAATGTATCGGAAGCATTGAATCGCTGTGGACCGGGAAGAGCAGAAAGAAGGGCACCGGTACCTGCTGCCAGATTCTGCTGGGTAAACTCGACAACCTCGACTGCTTTGCCAACACCCTCCTGCCATAGAAACACGACACTTTGTGCTTTGGCTGCGTCTTGAGGCAGCTCCGCACTTGCATTTTTCTGGTCTTGAACAAGCTGGTGCCAGACAGACACATCAATCTTGCCACCAATTCCTTCTGGCACCTCGTTCCAATCCATATGCCTGCTTGTCTTCTCCACAGTCCAGATGACTTGGCGCAGGCTTGAGACGCCTTTGCCGACATCAGCAAGTGGGACAGAACCAGCCTCGGCAATGAGCGAGTCTGCATTGGTTTTGATCAAAAGTTCGGTCAGCGTCTGGTGGGGCTGGTTGTACGGAATCAAGATGGGGACGAAGTCATAGAAAGCGCCGGCGAACAGGGCAACGAGGAACTCGAGGCTGTTGGGGAGGTAGACGGCCACCCTCTTGGCGCTATGGTCCTTGAGGTGTTTTCCGATGATGGTGATCTCCTTGGTGATGTCGGCAATAGCATGGTCGGTCACGCCTTCCTTGCCGAACACGGTCATGATCTTGGCCGTGCCGCTCGAGGAGGCGCCCTTCTCGAGCGGGATTTCGCCGGTGACACGGCGCCAGATGTCGCGTAGATCGCCATCGCGGCCGGCCGTGTACATGGGCGCGCCTGGAGGCTTGACTGCGAGGCCGGTTCGTAGAGGATCTGTCTGGGGTCAGCGGCGGGGCAGCATGCAAGATGCTTGGACGGCTCACAGCCATGAGGATGCTCCGGGGACCTGTAGACAGCAGACTCGCCAGGCTGTCTTACATATGAAGCCTGGGCCTGCCTCGCAAGTAGCAGTGGGTGCGTGTCCGAGTCCTGCGTGTCGTAGATGACCCAGCCTACAAAGGCAGCGAGGCCGACGACGAGGACGGTCGTGTATGTGTTGTAGCCGGCGAGCAGCTCGGCCAGGATGCCGTCAAGCTGCTCAACGAGTCCCGCCATGCCGCACAAAATAGCGAGGAAGCAGAGGTGAAGAGAGTTGCGTGCGCTGCACTGCGCTGACGGTGGGCCGCAGTGCCGCAGTGGGGTTGTTTATGACAACGCCCGGACCTCCGCCCGTGGCTCCCGCCCGCCAAGGCCGACCTTGTGAAAACAAACCGTCTGTTTCTCCACGGTCCACTCGCACCATGTCTTCGTAGAGCCCGGCTCCTCTGCACGCTACTAACCACCGACTACTAACAACACAGGTACAGCTGCCAACCTCTTTGCCCTCGCGAACCGTCAATTGTGGCGATCCAACCGGTCCTGCCTTCCAAGTAAACAACACCGCGGCAGCCCAGCAACGCTTCGCCATGAGCCAACTCGCCCGCTCAACACAGGGCGCCGTCCCAATCACGCCGCGAACCCCCACCTCTGCGCCTGCGACTCCCCTGGCTCAAATCGAACAAGAGGCCACGCCCGGCAAGTGGAAGCATCCCAAGTTCGACGAGATCGCCCGCCGCCAGTATGCGACTACCTTCGACGAGCGCAACGTGAGGATGATCGTGGCAAACGGCTCATTCCTCATCGCCACCTTTGCTGCGCCTTCGGTCATCTCGCAGATAGCGCTGCTGCGGGCAGTCTCGTGAGTTTCCGAGGCCCTCGCACAGCTCCCGTGTAGTGCTAATTCCATCTGCAGTCGGCCCATATTGGGCCTTCTACACCAGTTGCCCTATCACGGAGATTGGTGGGCGCTCTTGCTGCTCCGCCTCGTTTTCCTCGTCAATCTTGCTCGTGCTTTCATGCCTCTAGCGCGCCGCTACTTCCCCGATGACATCGTCGACATCGCTCTCACGCCCTCACAACGGCAGGCCATGGGTCTGAAGCCGGGGGTCGCCGTCTCGCAAACGCCAGGTTCCGCATACGCCTCACCCAACTACGTGACGCCCCCGCGCTACCAGAAGTCGACGCCTCGGAGTAGCTTCAGTGCCCAGGGTGACCGCTCTTCGCAATCTCCCTTGTCTGGCAGTCCTCGCGCAAGCATGGCAAAGTCGACGTCCAACTCGCCCTTTTCGCCCAGCACGGCAAGCCCGCTTTTCCAGAAAGCACTCAACGGTGGTTCGGCCACAAAGAGGATGAGCTTCGGAGGATCGACGCCCAGCAGCAGCTTGTTCGGGGAGAGCAGCTCGAGCGGAGCGCCTAGCACGCCAACGCCGAGCACAGGAAAGGCGAGTGTGGGATTGAACAATAAGTGGTTGTATGAAAAGCGTAGGGATAGCCCGAGGAGCAATCTATTCAACTGAGCCAGTAGCGGATTCGGGGACGTTTTCGGACGATGGTTGCATCCACCTTGGTCAGAGGTCGCATTATACCCAAATATACTGCGTTGGAGTTCAGGATTTTCGTTGGTTTTGTATTCTCTCTGTCAGCCATCGTTGCCATACTAGAAAGGCAGCACGAACTTGATCAGGAAATTGAGTGGAAACCTTCCATTACCGTCCTAGCATGCGAACTATTCGCTTCAGCCGTAGCTCGTGATATGTTACAGCAATGTACAATCTCCAATGACCCTTGAGGGTCTTACTGCACGATTAAAACATGTGCAGCAG
Organism: Paracamarosporium sp. OC-R06-R3; assembly: GCA_019828545.1. Taxonomy (NCBI): domain Eukaryota; kingdom Fungi; phylum Ascomycota; class Dothideomycetes; order Pleosporales; family Didymosphaeriaceae; genus Paracamarosporium; species Paracamarosporium sp. OC-R06-R3. Next base: position 29,758 of record JACVRA010000070.1, on the reverse strand, counting down.
CTTCTTTCCACCACGAAACAAACACCAACTCCCGCAAGACCGTGTACGTTCTCCAAAACAGCGCCGGCTCCATTCCTCTCATGAGAACCGGTCTCCCTTCCGACTCCGATAAACATCGCTTGCCTCATACTTGCTCTTCTCCTTCATCTTCTGCGCCTCATCTTCCGGCGCATGCCTCGTGGGCGCAGGGTCGCTATTAGCCTCCTGGCTCGGATTCCCCGCCTCATCGTGTGCTGTGTGCCAGTCCTTATCCTCCCCCATTTCCCCGCGCTTCTTACCCAGCTCACTCGTGACCGACTTGGGCGCCGGCGGCGTGTACGGCTTTCCAGCGTAGGATGGCATATTTGAGGGCGTCGGCTTAAGCGGAGGCTGCGATTGGTTGTACGCTTGCTCGAGCTGGTACTGCGCAAGCCGTTTCTGGGCGTCGAGGTCGGCCTTGCGGGCGCGGTCGGCGTTGATGGAGCGTTTGGCGAAGTAGTAGGCGCCACCGCCGGCGACTATCAATGTGCCCCAGCCATAGCTGAAAATGAGTCAGCGGTTGCGCTCCCGAGAATTGGAAAATCGTGTGCTTCAAACGCAGTATTAAAAAGCGGCGGATGCGGATGGATGCTGCGTTGGGAGTTCAAAGTGACGTACTATACCGATTTAATCTGTCCTATGTGAGACTTGCGGATTGCTGTTGAGGGCGATGGAGCTTACAGTGTTCATTGCGAATCCGTGCTGGTTCTTGATCGATGCTCAATGAGTAGAAGAGGCGAGAGTCGTTTGGCGCAACTGTTTTTGTGACGCTGGTGACGAAAGTGGTCTGATTCTCCAACGGCTTTCGGAGATGGCCCGGCGATAGTGTGCTAGCGTAGCCGAGGCGTCCAAGGTACTAACCTTCGAATTCGCTCAATTTCAACCATTATTCAATGGTAATTGGAGTCGACCATCTAAATGCCTGACATAATTCTCTCTGAACCCAGAAGTTCATCATATGCGATCTCAGGGTGTTAAGTGTCACGCGCTGGTCTGAGAACACGATGCATTAACAACTACAAAATATAATGAAAACCTATTGCAGCATGTCTGGCCAGCCGAATATCCACCTCATGACTTTAATCGAGCTTCTATCCTCGTGTACTTTCGCTCAACAGTGCCCTACCCTTCTCCACCATCCTCCTATTCAAGACCGCACCCTCCTCTTCATCCCCTTGGACAACCAAATTCGCCACGAAAGCCCCCAATATCTCATCGCTGATCGCCACTCCATCCCCAAGGAGCCTTCCAAAACACTGCATCGCATACGCACCCTGAGTCATAACACCTCCAGGCTTCAAGACGAACGTTTGGCACGCATCGCGGTACTGCTCGCCGAGCTCCAGCGTCCTAGCTTCGGACATTCCATGCAGCTTTCTCGCATCGGAGTAAAACCATAACGAGCGATCCTGGTCGTGTTCTGTGAAAGCGCCACATATACGAATATAACGGAAGTGTTGGCGTCCGTGTACTATCTCCTTGCGCGCGTCAAGAAATGACGTAAAGAATGCGTGTGGATATGTGTAGTTCACTTCGCGGTTCGCGTCGGTGGTTCCCATAGCCCATATTGCGGCATCTGCGGAGACGAGCTGGGCGAGGAGGGCGGCGTCGTATTCCGTAAAATTGGAGATGATTATGGTGCTGAGTTTCGACGAGGTGATGTCTTCAGGGAGGGCACGTCGGGAGAGGACAATGATGGATGTTATAGACGGGTCTTGAAGACAATGTTTTAGGATTGCTGAACCGATTGTGCCGGTCGCACCTGTGATAATAATCTTCATGCTGGTTAACTGGGTGTTGCGGTTCCAGGGGTTTCAATTGACTGTCGAAGCCAGCAAGTGAACGAAAGGGCTGCGGTGCCATAGTTATGTTCGAGATATCTAGAATATGTAGCATTTCGTTTCCACACGTAGAGTAAAGTCTATTCGGAGTTACGTTAAACAACTATTTCCGTGTATTCCCAAACGATATCATTCAAAAAGATTTTTTTTGGTTGATGTTGTTCCACCGGTTGTGGTCCTCCGCCCGTCGCGGGGTTGATCTGCGGTCGCTCCAAATCCGGACCGGACGAATGTTTTCGAGTTGAACAGTCTGCAGCACAGTTTGCAGCACAACAAATTAGGAACATGCTCGCACGCTGTTTCTTTGAAGAGACTTGATGAAATCTCTCCCCACATGGATGAAGAGTAAAGGATGCTAAGCCTCTACCGGTAATACGGATTTGCTATGTTGTCAAACAACACATTCTAAGCCATTGACCGAGAGCCCTCGTCCGCTCCATCTTCATTGTCATTCCCATCATAAAGAAAATCCCTATGCGCACTCGTTATGATCCAATATGTGTTAGGATGTAATGCAGCACGTACGTTCCAAATTAATGCACAAAACAAGCCTAGAACTTGTTTTTGTACAGAATTTGTGTCAATCTCCTGTATGTAATAATAGACCTTTGCATCTAGGTTTCCCTGAAAAGTGTGAGTATCTCGCCTAGAAGAACCTCTAATCGTGAAACGATACAAGCGATGTATCACAGTGCTCACAACCATTCGAGTAACCCTATAGGTGTAACACTGAACTTTTTCTGGGTAGCATTAAGGACGCTTCTGGACTGGTATAGCGCGTTTCCAATGTCACATTGGTGTGTTGGTTAATATACACAATAAACCATGTCGTGAGAGAATCTATTGCAATTAATGGAAATTGTGACATGTAGATGGCGAAAAGTTGATCAGAGAATATCTCCTCTCAAATCCTTAACACTCTCCCAGAGCTCTTCTGTTAACTCCAGAACATCGTCGTCCAGAGGTCCCTTTTTGGTCAATGCCACAGTGTCATAGACTTGCTCGATCCGACTCGCGCCTAGAATGACGCCGTCGTCTTCGGTGAGCACAGAATGATGCATCAGCCATCGTATGGCCACTTCCGGGGGAGACAAGCCTTTTGCTTTGGTGGCAGCATCGAATTTCTTCATAGCAGCCATCAGCTGATCACCTGAAAACATCTTTTGCATCACAGCTCCGACAGGTGAGCTGGGGTCGAAGCGCGTCCCGGTGTGGTCGTTGTTTACGAATTTTCCGGTCAAGAAGCCAGCGGCGAGAGGTCTAGTCTTGTAAGTCGTGCCCTGCTACTCTCATGTTCAAAGTGCCTGGTGAATGACGAAACGTACTGATAACCATTGAAATGCATGCCTGCAGAGCGTAATATGGGTATAAGCTTTGTTTCCATTCCCCGTGTAATGAGACTGTAGCTTCCTTGATAGTAACTCGGTTTCTGCCATCCGTTTTCCTCGCAGATCTTAATCATCTCTTCAAGCACGGCAGGTGGAGTGTTTGAGACACCCCACTAAAGGCATAGTTAAAAACCTGCCTATTATGTATGACATTCTTTCAGCTTACAAATTTGCAATATCCTTTTCGTATTTGCTCATTGAAATTTTGCACTTGATCGACAAGTGGTGTAGCTGGATCTGCTCGATGGGAATACAGAATGTTGACCTGCGTCTTGTAATTAGCTAAAAGAACGAAATCACACATCTGAAAATTCTAAGTAGCATGTCAAGGGTTTGTTTCCATAAGCTGGGAACCCTCAGTGCAGTGTGAATATCAGAATGGGGCGGCTAAACATGGTTCAGCTTACGCTTTTCCTTTTTAGCCTCCCCAAGCTCTCGTTGACACTATTCTCCATTGTCTCTTTCTTCAAATCACCACTTCCATCTGTGCGCGTATCCGTGAGTACTTTAGTATCGACCACAAACCCATCGGCTGTCTCCCCAACTAGCTGCTCTGCTAATCCAGGACTTGGTGGCGGATACCGAGCAGCCGTGTCAAGATTTGTTATCTCAAGTTCTTTCAGGGTGGACATGAGCAGGCGTACAGACTCGGCGTCTTGAAAGGAGCCTGTCCCGGCCATGCCAAGGCCACCGGTACCAAATATTAGCTTGGGATGCATTTTAGTAGGTAAAAAACAAACAAAAAACAAGTAGTGTTCAAGTGGTGAAGGCTCAGGAAGTTTGCGATCTTGAAATGCGAGGGCGGAGGTTCGGAGCGGAGGTTCGGGGCGGAGGATTGATCTACTTCATACTGTGTGAGCTGTATGGTGTAAGCAGTGAGCACTATGGCGGCGTAGCGAGCTTGCTAAAAGCTAGATCGGGATTAGTGGAAGTACCTGAAAAGTGTCGTATAACCCTTTAAGGTAAAGGTGCGTCAGCCGATAGATACCGGTGTGGGGTCGCTCTGAGAGATATGCACATTTACAGCGTTCTATCTTGGTGGGTAAAAACTGGAAAATAGGATGGTATGCAATAATGGTTTCAAATGTTTTCACTTGCAATATTCTCTTAACTGCACACCGTTTGCAACCTGCGTCGTGGGTCACTGCACACAATCTAGAGTATCCAGATTAATTCTACAAACTACGCTGTACACAAAGAGAACATGTAACTGTTCATGTAGAGCTCCCAACCCACGAAATGAGCCGTAAAATTGTTGTCCTTGAGCTGGTCTGACTGTGTATGCCTACGATCCCGACGCCATGACCTAGTATGATTTGAATTTCGTCTTGTACCAACAACCTACCGGGAAACCAAGCTTAGTGATACCTGAGTAACACTGTGTGGCTATTCCAATCGCTGCTGTGTCTTCAAACATGTATATCTAACTTCACATTGGGATGCCGTTGGCTCTACCTAGCGCATATGACCAATTGTCAGTGGCATGACTTGCTTGGTCACAGGGGCAATGGGCTTGATATGTTTTCTAAACTTTCTAATAAAAGACTTAGAGATTGTGTAGACATGGTTGGGAATAATCTAGTGAATTATATCTGTGGGATATGATGTCCGGTCTTTACTATATCTAGATGCAAGCAATGTTGTCGACTCGGTATTGCAGTAATTATCAAGGCCACAAGCCTAGACGATAGAAGATTCGATCGGCAAATATTTGTGAGGAGTTGTCTCGGTTCCTTTTCCCAGCCTTCGCAAGTGTTACAATGAAGACGGTACCTCATCAATCCAAGGAATAGAGGACTGCGCGCCCGCTTTCTGCACCGTCAATGAAGCGGCCATGTTGGCGTGCCTTATTGCAGAGTCGAGATCAAATTCGGTATCTTGTGGAGATGATTTCCATCTCGCAACAGCAACAGAGTAGGCGCCTACGAAAGTGTCGCCAGCTGCTGTTGTATCGACAACTTCAACCTTTCTAGCTGGTACAATCTCGCCAGACTGTGATTGGGCATGTTTCTTATCCGTTTGGTAGTATACGCCCTACAAAAGCGTACGTTAGCAACACCATGAATTTGAGATGCTATACATACTTCGCCACCAAGAGTGATGATCACATTCTTCACGCCTCTTTTGATGAAGACAGATGCAACTTCATCCCAAGATGTAGGATTTTCGATTCCAGATAGTATAGCAGCCTCCGTCTCATTTACAATCAGATGACTGAGGCCGGAGTATGCTTCGTCTGGAAGAGCAATAGCCGGTGCCGGGTTGATAATCGTCTCCGCACCTTTCTCACGCGCCAATTTCATGTTGTGTAGGACCTTGCTCTTATCAACGCAGAACATTTCGATGCAATGCATGACTTACAACTTGTAACGGCAATTCCAGCTGGAACAGCACTACATCCGCGTCGTCATCCACCAAATCCTCCACCTGGACCTCATAGTTTGCCCCTGGGCAAAACATAATCCTGTTCTCTCCCGTCCCCGTCTCGACCACGATGACCGCAACACCTGTCTTTTTGCCCTTCAGTATTTTGACACCTTTCGTGCTAAGCCCATCTGCCTGCAAACTCTTCAAAAGACCTGCATGAAACTCATCATCTCCCACAGCGCCTACCATGCGAACTTCGACACCAGACACTTCTCCATCTGACGCCTGCTTTTGCGTTCGCGATAGTCGCGCACAAGCGACGGCTTGGTTTGCGCCTTTTCCACCGAAGCCTGTACTGAAAGATTCGGTGGTCAGTGTCTCACCTGCTACGGGTACGCGGGGCGTGCGAGTAACAAGGTCGACGTTTAAGGAACCGATTACGGATATGACTGCGGACTTGGGAGACATTTTGTGCGGGGTTGAGACTATATTCGTGCGATGTTGCAGATACACTCCACAGGGGTTGTTTTCGTGGGGTAAGTTACCGTAGTTCGATAGAAGCTTGCTTAGCGTGGTACTGGAGGCCGATTCTCGGCGTTGCTCATGCTCTTCAATTCTTCCACTCAAGCATAATTCGTGTTTATGCAGAACAACCTTTTGTTCGCAATTCTAACAAGTCGATTGAAACTGCATATTATCTGCCACTGAGGTGTATATACGAATATTGTTTTTAGGACAGGTTAACTGGCACTCCAAATACAAGGTCCCAAGACGTCATTTGTACAAAGACAAACTTAATCTTGTATTTCAATTGTAGTGCTAGACTAGCTTAGTATTAGCATTTAGGCATTAAAATGTAATTGATATCAGGCATGGAGGAAGTGCTTGGTGTCCAATTAATATACGACTTGAATCATACTCAAGACACCCACTTGAAGGAGGAGTGTGAATGAAGAACAAATACGTCTCTTAAGGTTACTCATCAATTATTATCCCTTACAAGCTGCTCGCGATATTGACAGCACCTCAGATGATCCTCCTTGAAACCAGAAGCAAACCACTCCTGTCTCGAACTGAAAAACCATCTTGCGGTAACCTTAATACCACCTGAAGGAACGCCCACAGTCAGACCGCTGAACCCAGTTTCAAAGAGGGCAAGTACCACGACCGAAAAGGTCGGAAGATCGAGTCGCGTTCTTGCGTCTCAGCGTAACGAAACTTGTGAAAGTCCCTGAAATGATTCAACCCCAGCGACGCACGCGACCTATAGGCCCCAAGCACACTGGCAAGCAAAGTTCATTGGCAGCAGACAATTTCATGCTTGGGCTGCTGATCGACCTTCCAGCACGGTTACTACGACTGAGACGGGGCTTGCTTCTATTGCGCTGCTACATCTGGATCCATAAACTGGATGGTATATGTGGTAGGATGTGACGTTGTGGCCTTCCAGTCTATTCTCAGAGGCATAGGTTTCCAATATAGCCTGCGGAGTACCGCTTAAGTAGAGTCGACGAATAGAAAAGATTCAACAGGGTTAACAAGATTAGGACGTCGAAGATAAAAAAAGGCAAGCGGGTCAGGCGATCCAAAGGGAAGTGCAGCACTGGCTGTGCACTGGTTAATTAGAGATAAAGGGATCACGCGAGGACCAAGGGGTTCGAGCTAAGTACCGGCTGCTGGTCGTATACATCAAAAGGCTTTGTGGTGAAGCTATAGGTCTGAGGCGTGCGGTGATGTTACGAAGGCGGAGAGTATGGTGAGAAGGAACCGTGCATAGTGCGGTAAGAGTTATATTATATATCAACGAGCAGCGCTAGATGTGAATCAGTCATCCAATCCAATCAACGATCGAAAACGCCGGTACCATGAACCGGGCCGTTGCGCGGAGGTATCTTTTCTCCACCTTTACTCGCATTTGCCCCCCATTCATCGTAGTGTCAAATGTAGAACGTTCCCACACTCCCTAACACCATGTTCATGAACACTTAAATCAACTCCACCAGCTACACATTGGACCTATACACAGCGCTTTGCCCGTGCCTCCACTGTATCGTCTCCCTTGCAGCCATAACATGAAGCGCGCGGCCCAAAGCTTGCTCTGAGTAGCCTTTTCCATCGCACATCTCACGCTTCAACGTCGAGAGGTTGACCTGCCACCCGATGGGCATACGTCTTCGCAGTTCTTCTTCAACCTTGTTTACCTCATCCATAAGCTCTTTTGATGCCTGACCCTCACCCTGTGTCACTGCATCCATGGTCGAAGCCAAGAATAGACGGATCGCTTCATCGACGTGGGACTCATCGGCGACGGGCGAGAGTGAAAGTTTGGCTAAAGATTCGGTAATACGGATGATAGCCTCTAATTGACGCACGGTAATCGGGATAGAAGAGCGCTGGTTCGCGTTCATTTCGGAGGCGTGCACCTGCCGCCTGATGCTGACGAAGTGCGAACTGAGTTTTTCTGCAGCCTCGGGAGACAGCCGTGGAGCGCACTTTTGCCGACAGTACGATATATAACGCTTCATTTTCTCGATTGGAATTTCGGCTTGTACTACCTCTTCTGTACCGCGGCCGCCCATGGCGAGACCCATGACGTGTTTTGCTATGCGCTCATCGCGACCGCGGTCGTGCTCGTCTCGGACGATGAAAATCATGTCGAAACGGGACAAGATGGTTGTTTGAAAATCAATGTTCTCGCCTGGTGTTTTCATATCATCGTAGCGTCCGAAAATAGGGTTAGCGGCAGCGAGGACAGAGGTTCGCGAGTTGAGAATGGTGGTAATACCAGCCTTGGCTATGGAGATAGTCTGCTGTTCCATGGCCTCGTGGATGGCGACACGATCCTCGTCACGCATTTTGTCGAACTCATCGATACACACCACACCGCCATCGGCAAGAACCATAGCACCTCCCTCCAGGTAAAATTCGCGGGTGTTGTGATCGCGTTGAACCGAAGCAGTCAGACCGGCTGCTGAAGAACCTTTACCAGAAGTGTAGACAGCAATTGGCGCAGCCTTCTCGACGAACTTCAGGAGTTGCGACTTTGCGGTACCAGGGTCACCGAGCAGTAGGACGTTGATATCGCCACGGAGCTTCATGCCGTCTGGCAGGATCTTCTTAGACCCTCCCATCAAAAGACATGCTATGGCCTTCTTTATGTCCTTGTTTCCGTAGATAGAAGGTGCGATGCAGTTCGCAAACACTTCATAAATGTCTCGTCTTCGGCTCATCTCCAAAAATTCTTGTTCTTCTTCCTCGGTGAATGACATGTTGCCCTTCGCAGTATGATCTACGTCCGCGTGGATACCCACGGCGCGGATGTAGGGATTCCGGATGGCTACTGCAGCATTCTGCGATTTCTTGGATCCTTTCTGCTGGTAGATGGAATATATGCCCATCACGGTACATCTCGTGCCTGGGACGACACGGTTCGCCAGATACCGATCGGCCGATATCATGATATGGCGGGGCAGTTCACCCACTGGGACTTGGTCCGGTGCTTCCTGCATCTTGAGCACTTGCTGGTCGATGAACTGGCAGCGTTCGTGCATAACATAATATGGGTCCAGAGGACATCTGTCGTCATTCTCTCCACGCTGCCGACTGCATGTTCGTGGGAGAGACACGCCCGAGAAGCCACCTGACACTGGAATCACCTCTTCATGTTGGCAATTTCGGCACCGGATGGCGAGCGTTGTGGATTTTGAGGAGAGGGTAGAGGCACCAATGATTATGCCGGGTATGCGCACGAGATGCGAGACTTGTGCGGCCGTCAGATCACGAATGGAGAGCTCCGAGGCGGACGAGTGCAGAAGCAGCTGGTGCTGTGGCAGCTTGATGTTTCTTTGCGAGGGGTAGACGATGCGCTGCGTGCACGACTTGAGTGCGGCCTCGAACTGCAAACGGTTAGGAGAAGATGAGGTGTCGAGTTGCAGGACGTACTAGAGGAATCATCTCGGCGGGGTCCTGGGTGAGCTTGTGCGCCAGCTCCTCGTCATATGAGATGAGATGTGCGATGTCAATGTCGCAGTAGTATTGTTTGATGAGGACATTCTCGCGTATTTGGTCTCTGTGCAGAGCATCAGCAGCGCTCAGAAGGCGCGGCGGCTGTCGACGTACCTGTAGACGAAAACATTGTCGAGGTGGAAGTCCATAACAAAATCGGCCAGGGCCTTCTGGATGCGGGTTGGGGCAGCATCCTGGCGGTCACCATCCCCCTCGGACGGGAACACGCTCACGGTGTACGTCGTCTGTCTGTCGGCCATTGTGCGTATGTTTGGTGTTGCTGGTCTCGGGCAGTGCGGGCGGTTGTGGAGGTTGGAGGGGCGACGCGCCAAAACGCGCTCCTGAAAACGCGTAATATTCGACCTTGTTTGAGCCTAGTGCATCTGGCACCCAGCAGCTGTTGGCCAAGAAGACGTGGTCGAGCAGCGGAGCAAACGGTGCGAGGTCGTTCTCAGGTTACGAAGCACCCAGAGGCGACATCTTATGCCTTCCCCGCGACGTGTTGGGTGCGACTTCCAATACCAGCAGTGCCTCCCGCGGAAGCTACGACCCAGCTGCATGTTACCCAACCTGGAAAGAGCGTGGTTAATGCCATGTTTGCCTCTCCTTGGAGGTACTCCTACTCGCAGGCAGGCTTTCAGATTCAAATCCAGACTCCCTGCGTGCGGCTGCAATTCGTGCTCTGCGACGAAGCCATATGGACTCGGCAGCCCGCGCTACCCGGCGCTCGGAGCCCCCAATGGCTGGTCCCTGCCAAGCTGCGGCCATGGTTCACAGAGCTGATGCAGCTCGGTGAGCACACCAACGACGACGCTTCTCGCCATTACGCTTTCTTGCTGCATATCTTGCTCTTCTTGCGTCCTGTGACCCTGTAACCTTTGATCCTTCGGCCCGGCATGTTATAGCGCCCCCCGCGACCCGCTTTGTCCCTCTCCCTATGCCTCGGCCACCCACGCGCTCCCGACTTGCGCCGCCAACATGTCGTCCTCCTCCCCCCGGCGGTCCCAAGAGAGCTTCGAGTTCCTGTCACCAAAACCCAGCCAGGGCCAGTTCCCCTTTCCCCAGCAGCATGACTGGGCTAACCGCCCCAACTCGACAGGCGGCCGCTATCAGCCACGTCGCGGGTCTACGTCAAGCTCGATACACTCGGTGGGAGGCGCGCTGGATACGGCCTTCAAGGGAAGCATGGGACCGGTGAGGGAGCAGAACAACAATGGTATACTCCCTACCGCACGCTGTAGCATGAGATATTGGTCTTGCTGACGCTCACAGCGATATCAACGCTGCTGCAACCCCCGATCGTGCGCACCGGCATGCTGCCGCATACCGCCCAATCTGCCATGTCCAATAGCCATAAACCGCCTTCCACAAGAGACATACCTCCCGTGACCCTAGCAAACATACCCCACGTTGATCCATCCTCCTTCAATCCTTATTTGTCGCAAGTCGGTAATCTTTATGAAGCTTTCCAACGCGCAAAGGCCGAGTCCGACGCCGCAACGTCGATATTTCGGAAGGACTCTGTCAAAACGGACGAGTTTGCAGATACGCTTGAGCGTGGCTTGCATGCGGGTACTCCAGTCGCAACCCCAAAGCTCTCGTCTTCAGCATTTTCGCCGTCCAGCTCACCGAAACCGAAACCGAAACGCCGTACGAGCGGGTCGAAACGCACGCTACCGACCGTCACACCGCTGTCCACGATCCCCAATGTCTATTTCGACGAGGACTTCCACCTCGAGAACCCCCGCACGTTCGATGTTGTTAGCGAAAGGTCAGAAGTTGTTCGGCCGGTGCGGACCAAGAGCGGAGACGATGTGGGCGATGGGAACGGGTCACTCGAAGCGCCTCAACCGCCAGGGCGCAAGGCGCTTGCTACGAATGCGATTCTCCAAGAGAAGCTGTCATGGTATATGGACACAGTGGAAGTGCATTTGATAACATCCATATCCACAGCATCGACCTCTTTCTTTGCTGCTCTGGGTTCCTTAAGAGAACTTCAGTCGGAGGCTTCCGAGTCTGTAGAGAGGATCAAAACTCTCCGGGAGGATCTCAAACGGTTAGACAATCAAATGGCAATAGGAGGCCTTAAAATCGTGGGCTTGAAGCGACGGCGGGAGAATCTTAGGAGGCTTACGCACGCAACCGATCAGCTGCAAGCAGTCATTACTGGGTTGTCTGTGTGCAATGAGACTGTAGACAAAGGCGAGCTCGACTCGGCTATGACTCGTTTGGAATCTGTCGAAAGGCTAATATGTGGCACGCTGGATACGAATGATCCCTCCACTACTTCTTGGATCCCGTCACCATGTCCTCCTACCATTGTTGATCTTCGAAGCTTGCGAGCTCTTGACGGTGTATCTGAGGGTATGCAGCAACTGAGATTTCGCATCGGGAAAGGTTTTGAGCAGCGATTCGTGGAAACTCTACGCACCGATTTGCGTGAACACGTCAAACGGGTGTCAAGCCGCGACACACTAGAAAGATGGACGAAGACATCACAACGAGGCCGCGGCGATCATCAACGGCTAAAGTCAACACTGCCTGCGTATCTAACGACAAGCAATCAGTTCCGGTCGGAATTGCGAGCGAGTCTTGTCGGTCTAAGTGGTTCCAACTTTACCAACCAAGCGAGTGCTGCCTTCCGAGAAGCTGTTGTCCGTGAGATGAAATTGTTGATTCGAAAATATCTGCCAAGTTCCACCGACGATGACACTGAGTCTATGACCTCCGTCTCCACGCGTGGCGGCCGGGGTTACAGTCAACAGGACAAGAATTCAATCCTCGCTCGCAACCTACGCTCAATGGATGCAGCCGATGCGGAAGAGTTCTTTGTTGGCATATTTACCGATATTGGTGAAGCATTGCGAAGATTAAGTGTTCAAGTCAAAGTGCTTCTCGATGTTACGAGTGGCGTCAGCACTCCCCCAGCATCCAGCGGAGGTCTCCGATCGCCACCACGGAGTCCCTACATGAGCAGTATTGATGGTGCGATGGGAGCTGGACCGAACCCGATGGATATGGATGGTTTACAAGAGGAGTTGATGCAAGCACTGGACATGTCTAGTTTGCTAGGGCAAGCTGTAGATGCCGCGCAGACACAGGTCACTAAGCTCTTGAAAGTCCGTGCCGAAGTTACGACCAATCTGCCCCTGGATCGATTCCTCCGCTACTTTAACCTTTGTCGCTTGTTTGCTGACGAATGCGAAGCCGTGTCGGGTCGGTCTGGTGCTGCCTTGAAAGGTGTTGTGAACAACCATATCACTGACTTCGTGTCTAAATTTGGGGACAACGAAAAACAAGGACTTGCGAAAGCCATGGACTCTGACCGGTGGGAACCAAAAGATTTCGATGAGCATGACAAAGAGGTGTTGTCAAAGATATTGAAAGGTATGGAATCAGATCCTTCGGAGTGGATACAGGCAGGCTCTATACTGGGCGAACTTAAAGACGAAGCTACTACGAATGGCACATCCCAAGCCAATGGCGCATCGACGGAGAAGAAAGTCCCAGCACCCGCTTACGTCGACGAAGAAAGGTACATCGTCTCGAATTCTTCTGCCGTCGTCATCCGCGGCATCGAACGCTTCGAGGTTCTTTTCGCTGCCGTGCCTAACATGACCTCGGAAATCTCGACCGCCCTCTGCGACTACATCAAGTTGTTTAATTCCCGACTCTGCCAACTTATCCTAGGTGCCGGCGCTATGCATAGCGCCGGTCTGAAAAACATTAACACCAAGCATCTCGCCATTGCTTCACAAACCCTCTCCTTCATTATCGCACTCCTACCCTACCTTCGCGAGTGTGCTCGCCGCCACGCAACAGGAAACAAGTCCGCCCTCACTGAATTCGACAATGTGAAGCGTCTGCTACACGACCAGCAGCAGTCGATCCACGAGAAACTCATCGATATCATGAGTAACCGCGCAACTGTGCATGTGCGTAACCTCAAGAAGATCGAATGGGACGCTGAAGCAGAGACGAAGAAGGACGTCAGTCCGAACATGGAGACGCTTACCAAGGAGACGGTCACGCTTCATAAAGTCATCAATAAGTATCTGCATGAGATGCAAGTTAGGATGATCATGGGGCCGGTTTTCGAGAGCTACCGCGATCAAATCGGAAAGGTCTTCAAGGAAGCGGCGGTCAAGACGGACCAGGGTAAACAAAGGTATGCTGCATAGCCGTCTTGGAGATATGACTGTATGACTAAAATTTTATTAGACTTCTTCGTGACGCGAAACTTTTCAGTGCAAAACTTGGACATATTGACGGTGCCACTGACACTGGTACTTACCTCATCCGACTCGTCGAGGAGAAAGTGGTCGTGCAGAGCAAACCTGAGGGCAAGAAGGATGGTGGAGAAAAAGATGAACAGAAGCCAGAGACCACAATAGCGGAATCTAGCGAAGCAGCAGCGTGAGAAGTGGAGATGCGCCGCCCGCCACGCTAGCAGTATACGATGGTAGTAGTATACGATGGCAGTGTCTCTTTTTCGAGAGAAGCGAAGCGGAAAAATGTTGGACCAAAACGATACGTGGGACAATCGAGAGACTTTCATTTGCAAATCCATGTACAATGAATGCATCAAGCATGGCGTTGGGGTGCATAGACGAGTGGAAGGAATTTTCACGTGCAGTCAAATAGCAGGGCAAAAGGATGCCCAAACCAAACCCAATTATATCACAGCAAAGCCAATCAGTGCGGCACGTTCCAGTTCTTGAGCGTAAGCCGTGCATGTTACCATGCTCAGAATGGAGTTGGTCAAGATGTCAGAGATGCACGGCAGGGTGGAAGACGACACCAGGGTGGAATTGAGACGGCACAACGCCCATACTTGAGTGGAGCTTACACCCCCAATGAATCATGTTGGGCCTGGATGATTGTGTAAGAAGGTCGGATCAAGTGCAAGCCTGGTCAGTGTGACATCGAGTTGCACCCAATGCCGACCGACCTGCCCGGACCGGCACCTATAGACGTCGGTCCGCCAAAACGCCCGAGGCCGTGCGTTGGTTGTATGGTAGCGATGTCTCGTAACATCGCACAGGGCGTCTTGCACGAGACTAAGCCCTATCTACGTGGAGCTGTACGACATTGCAGACAGGCAGTAATCATTCTCTTGGGAAGGTGTCACGACACGGCCTCACGTGCATCAACCGGTCAACTTGAAGCATGGAACCGTGAAGAGCGGTCAATTAAGGCCACGGGAATTTCGTCGGCGACCTCCGTAGGGACGCTGATAATCAACACGGATGATGCTGTAGCATCGATGCACGACTCTTTATAACTTCATCCAATCGAGCGCCAGAGTCATTGTTCATAGCCATGCCTCAAGTCAAACATGTTCACGTGAAGGTTGATGAGTAGACATGTCACGAGCGTCAGCAGACCGGGTCTTTTGTACTTGAAACGATGCAATGTAATCAAGCGGGGAACTCAAGTCAATGCCAGAAGGCCTGCCCACCAATCGAATGAGCCTTGATTGGTGAACGTCTACACAGTTTCGTGTCCTTGCCTGCTAAGTAACATTGCAGGTAGCATGTGCCTTGCCATAGTATGTCGTGAACAGCTTGAAAGCGAATGTGGCTTACTTCCTCCATGTCCCTCCACCCTAATGCATACATAACGCTATCATTCCCGTCATCCAAGACGTACCAAATACCACCTACTACCTTGACAGTATTTTGCTTCACGAACAACCCGTCACAGCAACTATATAACGCGCCATACAAACGCGTCTTCGGCAACACACTCCGCCATTCACCATCACCAACAACTACTCTTCACCCAGCACGTCATACTACCAGAGACGTACGCAAACATGTCTCCCCTCGCCCATTATATAATCTCCACGCACCAGTCCCGCCGCCCCCCAACTACCAACGTGTCCAGCACCGTTCCCTCGATGAACTCTGACATAGGTCTCCAAGCGACCACGGCGGACATCGCTACACCAAAGGGGTCCAGTGTTGATCTGACGCAGCAAAATCAATCAAAGAATATCACCCCCGGCAAATGGCAAAGCTTCCATGGCAACAGCGAGGAGAAGAAGGAGCAGAACAATCAGAATGGATGTGATGGAGGAAAGGACAGTCGTGAGTGCCCTTGTTATTGCATTCCCGATCTTAAACAGAACTAATCCACCAGGCAAGACGGGGTTTGAGCAACGGTATCATGTGCGGGACGCGAGGGATATGTGCGTCAGTGAGGGCTATGTTGCTGACATCCCAAAGATGTGGACGCGAATACGAACTGGCATGTGTCTTATGTCGTCTATGTGTTCTTTTGTTTTTGTACCTGTGCTTCATGACACGCACACTCTCTATTGGAGCTATAGTTGCTTAACGCTTGTAGTATGTTACGTTTACGTTCCTGATCTATAGTAACCAACGATCTTAACCATTGTCGGCATTAGCTAGTCCACCGTTGAATTGAATATCCTGTGTAGTTCTTAAGTTGTGAAAGTGTATTTGTATGTTATTTAACTTTACAGACTGCACTAAGCTATCAGTAGACATCGAACAGCAAACTCTAGGAAGTGATTTCTCAGTGAATGGCGCCCTAGGGCGTCACAGAAGTAGATATGTACACTTTCATAACTCTCGGCACGGTGTAGAGTTTCTGTCTATGTCCTTTGCGAGAGAAAACAAATATGGATATGGTATCCGTTGTGATGATCGTGCTGCCACTTTAAACAGAAAGCGCAAGTACTGGAAACCGCGCGCGGCCCGAATCAGTCAGTCATAATAGATCAAGATCTCAAGAGCGGGCATGGTTTAAGGATTAGCTGAGGTAGTTTGCCCAGGTGGAAGGGGCGTGAAGACTCATTGACGAGAACATGTTCGATACTAGATCTGAAAAAGTCGAAAGTAGATCTCTGAGGACGTAGTGTAGGTTTCGAGACTTCTCCCTTAGAACTTCAATAAGAGAAAAGAAACGAAATTGAACGAGAGCGAATCATTCTCTGCTCCATTTCTCCTCATTGTTGCCATATGCGAAAAGGCACAATGACCAACGAAAAATTCAAGATGAGAGGTAAGCTTGATTACAATTATTCTGTTCTATTAAATATCTAGCTGAGTCTAGAGAAAGCGAAGGATCAGCTATATGTTTGTTTATGTAAAAGGTTGTTGTATCTCTTTGAGTCTTTTAGTATTCGAGGATTTCCCAATTTCAGCGTCAGGTTGAGGTGATTTGAAAGTCTCGTTGTACTGTGATGGCACCGAGACCGCCCTGTTTCCGCGAATCGGTAGAACCGTTGGATGTCCTATCTGTGTCGTGACTTACTCGTGACGTCGATTCCCCAACCCAAGCGCCTCCTTTCATCTTCTGTTCTGGAATCATCTCAAATTCATCCTCATCACCCAGCTGTGAAAACAATCCTTTGGGTTTTCTCCGAGAATTCATGTGCCCGCTCACATTGCCACTTAGCCCGTGAGAAGGGTCAGGTGTTCTCATATCTGTGGGCCGCGAGCGGCCACTGGAGAAAAGCCGATTTAGACCAATGACTCTCACGATAGGCCGCAAACTCGGCAAGCATGCGCAGGTCAGGCCAACGTTGATTTCGACCAAGCTCCACAGATAGACGTCTTTGTAGGTGTATGTCATATCGAATGTGCCACTTGTAGTATCCAGCAGTACCGACAATCGTATCATCGAGACGATAGAGACGAAGGTGCCGAGCGCGAAGATGCCACCTAGAACGATTCGTTGTGCAATGGAAGCATGCAACTTCCAGACGTACGGCAAGGGCAAGACGACAAGAACGAGATCTGTTATAACGTTGGGGACGCTTCCACCGACGTAAAACGACTTCTTATCAACGCATTTGGCGGTCGTCGCAAGGTTGAGGTCCCAGCTTCCAGCTATCGGATCGCAGTTGAATATAACGATTAATGCCTAGTGAATGTCGAGTCAGTCACGAAACCTTCGCATGACAAGCAGAGCAACTCACAATTGTGATGCCCCATGCGATGATGACTCCACCGATAAGTATAAGTGGAATGCGAGCTTTCCGAGTCAGACCGAACAGTCTCCAATACAGGGCGACTATCGAGAGCTTCATAAACATAACGCTGGGCGTGTATAGTAAGTTCGCAAGCCAGAGATAGAGTGCGAACGCAGGTAGTTTTGCCATGTCTTCGGGTGACTGTGCAACGTCGGCGAGCCTTTTCCCTAGCAGTGGACGAACAGCTGATGAGGGTTATCAGCATTGTCATTATGGTAATGTAAGATAGGAAGGAAGCGTACCTGCATATATGACTGCAAAGACACTAGTCACAAATGCTGCACCCAACAAAGTGAAGGCTTCATCAAACCCCATATTGGTCCACCCTCCCGTTCTCTTGCGACACCATATCTTGAGCGGTACAACAAACATGGCGAACGCGTACGTGGTGATGATGGCTCCATCGAATCTTGCCCGGAACGCTTCATACGTCTCGTTCTTTGGGACGGTTGACGACATAGCGGCCAGAAGCGCTGCTACCTTGAAGTGTAGCTATGGAGGGGCACGTTGAATGAATGGAGTGGACGAGCAAGCCGTGGTCAATTTCCGCACGGCAGCGGGGAATGGGACTACCCATGGCTCCATTTGAGGGTCTTGAAACTTGGCCCCTGGAGAACGGGAGAGGCTCCGCTCTTTCCAGAGTGAATACCTGCTTGGGTAAGGATTCTAAGAGTCCTAGTGTTCGGCCTGAAACTGTCAAACTAATCGCCTTTGAGGCGACTGGCACTCGCAATGTGGATACAGCCACGCTCAATCCATACGCCGCCACGCGACTGGACATCTCTAAGGCCGACTTTTGTGGATCGCGCTCTATGACTCGTTGTTAAGCGAGAGACTGACAGGTATCGGCACGCGGGTACTGCCTGTACCGCCAAAACGGCGGTTGCTGTTGTTGGTTAATCTGCCCACACGAGACTGCCGAACTCTCGCCGGGGCGTAACCAGCAATGGCACAGTCCCGTCTGATCGTCCCTGTTGCCAGCAAAGCACGAGCGAAGACGCGAAGACATTTTGCAAATGCATGGGTCCGTGGCTGGGGTCGCATGCTCATCGTACGAAGAGGGTTCGCCTCGGCCCACCCCATAGTAAGGAGCCAGAACTCTTAGTAGCAAGTAGGAGGTAAAGCCGCGTCAGGGTGTGCCTGTCCACGGAGAGCGCAATTGTTCCATAAGGAACACAAATCCACATCCACCCTCTGCAGTCCGATTTGCCGGCATCCTTCACCTCGGACGACAATCGCCATGGCATCTGACGGGTTTCTCACCGTGGTCTTCAAATTTGCGTTGCCATTTGTGCCCCTCATTCTTGCTGCGTACTATGTTTTAATTGCAATCCAGACATGGCTCCCCCTGCGCCATATTCCGGGCCCTTTCCTAGGGAAATTCTCGTACCTGTTCATAATGAAAACTCAAGCAAGCGGAAAGCAACACTATCGGTATAGAGAAGTAGACCAGAAATTCGGTTCGCCTCTTCCAATTAAAACAGGCGAATTTGGCTGACAAAATGTCAATGTAGGCTCCATCGTGCGTATCGGGCCGAATGAACTTACCACCAGTGATCCCGAACTTATACGGCGCATGAGCGCTGCGCGATCTCCATACAAGCGATCGGACTGGTATCTTGGCATGCGCGTGGATCCCCATCTTGATAACATTCTCTCGGAACTCGATGTTGACACACACGATAAACGTCGAGCCAAGATGGCTGGCGCGTATGCTGGCAGGGAGAATCCACAACTGGAGAAGGACGTTGACGATCAGATTGCGTCATGGGTGAACCTGATCAAGACGAAATACATCTCGAATGGCGAATCGCTGAAGCCCATGGACATTGCTCTCCAAGCGCAGTACTTCACTCTTGACGTTATTACGAGTCTCGCTTATGGCAAAGCCTTTGGCTACCTAGCTAGAGATGAAGATATCTACGACTACATTAAGCTTGCTGAACAATTCGTATCAACAGCCGCGCCAATCATTGGTGTAGCGCCTATTCACAAGTTTTTGTACCGCAGTGGTCTTATTTTTAAGATCGCTCCAAACCCAGAAGACCCGAAAGGCTTCGGACGATTGATGTCCGAAGCAAAGGCTGCCGTCGGTGAACGGTTCGAAACGGACGCGAAAGATCGACAGGATATGATTGGTGCCTTTGTGAGAAACGGTATCCCGCAGAAGCAAATTGAAGCCGAGCTCTTGCTCCAAATCATTGCCGGATCTGATACAACTGCTTCGGCTATTCGTAGCACATTCCTCCGACTCTTGACTTCGCCTCGCGTCCTGGCCAAACTGAGAGCTGAGGTAGATGCAGCCGTGTCGGAAGGGAAAGTGTCCAGTCCCATTCAACAGAGGGAGTCGAAGGAATTACCCTATCTCCAAGCTGTGGTCAAGGAAGGCCTTCGTATCAATCCACCCTTTTTGGGTCAGGTTGCGAAAGAGGTTCCTGCCGGCGGAGACACGTACAATGGGATCTTCCTCCCAGGCGGTACACGCATCGGTCACAACGTCTATGCCTTGACTCGCCAGCGCTTATTCGGAGCGGACACTGACACATTCAGACCTGAGCGATGGCTTGAGGCTGATCCAGACACTCGACGTGAAATGGAGAAGACGATAGAACTTGTCTTTGGTTACGGACGCTGGAGCTGTATGGGAAAGAACGTAGCATATCTTGAGATGGACAAGGTGTACTTTGAGGTAAGAGCTCTATCTTTTCTTGTTGTTTCTCGGCAGCCTTATCCGCTGACTATCTCGCAGCTTCTTCGCCAATTCGACTTCGACATTGTCAACGCTGAGAAGCCATGGTCCTGTCAAAACTTTAATATCTGGATGCAACATGAGTTTTTTGTTCGGATAACAGAGAGGGATACGTTGAAGCTGAATTAATAAGAAACATGCTACCTTTTTATGTAGATATGCCTATGAATCATAGTAAGAATAACCAGTATAAAGATTTTATTTATATATTAAAGAGCATTCTATCACTGTCGCTGATCTATCAAGGATCCAAGACGTGACTTTCGGCCAAGCTCCCGAACCGCCGCCTTTTTCAAAACGACTAGCGTCATACTAGTATCTTAACGATATCACACCTTGTATGGTCTCAATCCTTACAGCAGTATTTCACGCGTTTAGGTAGGCAATTAATCCTGTATCATCTCTATCTGGATCAGAACACGTTCTTTTATGAATAGATTATCGCTGATCTTCCTGAAGCTTTCATTGTCGAATTTCTATACGAAATACTTCTGTATTGTAACGTTTTAGAAGATCCATACATCGTATTTTGTCATCAGACCAACCCAGTCCCGGGATGTCTGTCCTTTCCAGTATAATTTTAGATATTTCAAAGCTGTGAGCACGTTGGCAAACCCGAGATACTCGTAAAAATTTTGTAAAATATCTGAAAAATATTGTTGGTCTTCAGTAGTCACGCTTTCAAAAGCAGCAATGAAGACAGAAAAGACCAGAGTGTGCGAGTCTATTAGATAGTGCACGGGTAAACTTTCAACCGTCTTTCGAAAGCTTTGCAATAGCTGTTGAGAATGGCCGGCTCTGGACCCAGCTGTAACCGCATAGTGTACATCGCACAAGCTTGAGCGCTGACTGCATACATACTGGAAAAGATAGGGTCAAGCATGGGATACATTCTGCAACAGGCTGCAAATTCGTCCCATCCTTTGGAAGGCGAGGGCCGTGTGGGGGTTGTTAGGCGTAGCACCGCCATGCCTTGGTCGCGACTAAGGAAAGGCGCAGCATAGCCACGAAACCTTGATGACCGTTATCTCTATGTCGTATACGGACATCAAGGGTGAACGTACTTCTCGATCTGAGTAATTAGGAAATGGCCTAGATGCCCATCAATCAAGATATTGTCCTGCTCTGTAGCTTCGAGGAACGATTCTATCAGACTGAATATTCCACGAAAGTCGGGAAGACTATTGACTATTGCCGTAGCGAGCAACAGAAGTAATGAGACTAACACTCCCTGTTTGGCTGTTGTGTCCTGGGCTCGCAGGTTCTGCCTCTCTTGTAATCCGCGTATCACTTGTTGGTAGACGGCATGTGGCCTCAGAACCTGATTGTTCGATCGGGTGGACATGTAACAAATCGAGGCTGAGAATATAGCATCTCTCACAAGGGTATCGTAATCTGCTAAAGGGAGTACTAGGTACCGCCAGAGATTGAATCTGTCGTCGACGATGACCAATTTGGAAGCGATCTCCTCAGAAACTTTTGTTGTCAGCGCTGTCTTCCGTATTTGTCAGAGACTCACAGCAGCGAAAAAGACAAGGTTTATCTGAGTAGATCGCGTCGACTGAAGTCATCATGGATGGCTCGTCGAGATGGTGGAGAATGCATGATGATTTGAAAAGGTTATAACCTGCTGCGTTATCGAGTTCCGGGGTCTCTTCCAAGTTTGGTATGACGTGGGTAACGTCTTCATAACCTTCGAGACAAGTCCGATCAAAGAGTGGCGAAAAGGACTTCGCTGCGCATAGTTTTGGCGGCTCGGTGAATATGACGCTGTGCCCCTGTACCGGCACCTTGTTAAGCATACCCGAAGAAAGCCTTTCGTGAGACCCTGACCAGTGTTGCTTTAACCCGCCAGGGGCTTTCCCTTGTGCAACTAGATCATCGGTAAACCTGTATCTGATGCTGCCATAGCCACTGCAGTCGATTCCTTTGGTCTTGCATTTCCAGCAGGTTGGGACGGATAGATCGCAGCTGACCCGGCGTTGCGAGCACTCGTGGCAACCTACCGCTCGTTAACATGTGTGATACTCTACCCAGACAAAGCCGTGATTTTACCTTTGATTCGCGGCGCGTACAGTTGCTTCTTGTGGCATCTCATAGAGATCTCCCAATCGTAAGATTGTTGTTGTGAATATCTTTGCGCTGCAGGTTGGTGCAGGATCCGCTGATGTGCTCAGAGTGTAGGTAGTGAGGGTGCCAGACTATCAGTGGCGAAGCCGCAATGGCTTTTGTAACCTTGGGGGATTGCAGTGGAAGTGGAGACGCACGCCATGATGTCTCTAGAGATATCGGTGAACGCGATAAGCAGTTGACCCTATCTACCCTTCGCTCTTGCCAGACGATTGAGTACCCCGCACTTACACTAGTGTAGCCGCGGGTAGTCTTAGACAGACTAGGTAACTCCGACGAGCACTTGCTGCAGCGTGGTTGCTGCAAAACAAGAGAGAGGACTCCGCTTCGAACGTGCAGCACCAGTCCAGTGACAAGCCATCTAATTTCGGAATGATTACATACGATCAGTGATGCGCGTCCACGGATTGGTTCTTGCCAGCACTCCTAGATCTACATCGAGTAACTCCCATGAGCACCACGCTGTCGCGGACAATATGCAACTGAATGGTCCATTCTAAAACTCGTGTATAACTACTGATATCGGTAAAAGAACCCTTTCTTATCTATATGTAGGATATGATTGGCGGCTCTAGAACTACTCTCCTGTGGGGACCAACCAAATCAGTATCGACAGTAAGATTTGATTGGATAGCTGAATCGCTCAGGGGCGTGCCGAAGTTGTCATACAGATCAAATATTGCTCCACATTCGCAGAGGTACCTGCTGATGATCGCGAATGGCCGTGTCAATGATAGGCAACTCCACTGAGCGCACTGCTCGTAGCGTCTTCCTATGCACATGCACATGTGTACGCTACGGAAAAGTAGCACAGGAAAGGTTTCATAACCTTTCATACTATGCTATGGTAAGAACCATTATATAGAGACGGTGGGGGTATAAGTCACACCCCAAAAGTCAGTATCAGCTACATTCGTCAAATTCTTACAGACACCTATTCTTATTGTTCAACACAATGCCGCCGAAACCCAAGTCTCAAGGACCCAAGTGTTCCAGCCCTTATACTGCTGGCAAGACGGAGCCTGTTAGGGCACTGCCTGCAAGCTGGTATACATCTGATGACATGTATCAGCTTGAACGAAGGGCTATCTTTAGCAAGAAATGGTTATTGGTTACTCACGAAGTACGATTTACAGAGCTCGGGGACTGGATCAAGTTCGAAACTGCGGGATACGAATATGTTATCACCAAGAATCGTAAAGGCGAGTTTCATGCGTTTCACAACACATGCCGTCATCGGGGATACCCCATTGTCGATGCTGAATCAGGTCGCAACCAGATCCTTTCCTGCAGATGTCATGGTTGGTCCTACAGTTTGGAAGGCAATCTCACGAAAGCGCCGTGGTACGACAAGGTGGAAAATTTTGACAAGACCGAGAACAGTCTGTTCAAGGTTCATCTACGGAAAGATGCTCTTGGATTCATCTGGGTGAATTTGGATTCTTCAGATACTCCTGAATCGTGGGAGAAAGACTTCGATGGAATCGACACTCAAGATCGATACGATGGTTACGACATGAGCAAGTACGTGTTTGATCATGAATTCGAGATCGACGCGCCCACTAATTGGAAGCTCTGCTCCGACAACTTTAATGAATGTTACCATTGTCCTACATCACATCCTACGATTCCAACCTTGTTCGACATCGATACACTGACCTCAGATGCGAAAGATGGGTACGTGATATCCGCCTCGGCACAAAATGAGGAGCAGATACGAGAGGGTCTCCAGATCTGTACTACTTACTACTTTCCCAATGTATCTACGAATATTCTGTGAGTTTTCCCAGAGTCTACAAGAGGCCTTAGGCCGATATCAGAACTGGACTAACTCCATGTAGTCCAAACTACATTATGCTTTCCATTCTAGATCACATCTTGCCTGCGTTTATTTCAGACAACAACTGGCGCCAAGCAGTCAGAACAGTTTTCGACGAACTGACGAGAAAGGGTAACGTCGTCGTTGCGTTGCGGCGCGCTGAGTGGGAGCGTCTTGAGCAGCAGCTGGCCCTGCATCGACGAACGAACTCTCCAACGCAGCCAGAGACAAACTTGCATGCAATGCCTCCAAACGAACGTGAGAGTGGAGCGGATAGTTCAAATGGGCTCGACCTTACAATGCGAGAGGCTTTTGATGCCTTCGAACCGTTCGCCATGGACGGAGATGATATCTCGGCGCTGGCCTTACAATTTGAACACGAACAATTTCCTTACGAAATTTTTCCAAATGAAGTCATTTGATTGCTGGCATGTTCCGATATTGTTCTTACAGGTGTAGGCAGCGAATATGCTACCCCAGATCGCTTTGACATCGGAAACGTTGCGGTACAGTCATGTCTATCCACGAGCAAGGCATGTGTGACTGAAACGAACCGTATCCGGTAATCCTAAAGCAAAATCGACACACTGTGGAATAAGGCGACGTGCGGGATTTCGCCGAAATGTGGCGCTGTCGGCTCGGCGAGCGACGCTAGCAGCATCGTCTGTTTCGGGAAACTCAGATGAGAAACCATGATGATACTTAGCTGCAGTAACCAGTCATTTTGCATATATTCTCTCATACTCTTACGACGTGGCATCAGCCCACGACCAGCCGACCCAGGTTCAGCCAATCAAGAGGTACCGAGACCCAGACAGCACAGCATCAGAGTAAACAGTCATGTCTACATATGAGGGTAAGGTGGTAAGCATAGCCGTGCGAGTCGTTGAGGCCAATTTCGCTAACTTGGGCTTTTTGGTTGGACAGATAGCTATCACCGGCGCGGCTAGTGGCATGGGCCTCGCAACCGCACAATTCCTTGCGTCTCGTGGTGCCATACTATCGATGGCTGATATCAATGAGAGCGCACTCAATGCTGCTCTAGAGTCACTGAAAGGCGGTGCCGCGACACATATGGTCACCAAGATCGACGTTCGAGACCCTACATCCGTTGATGCATGGATCGAAAACACAGTCTCGAGATACAATAGACTTGATGGTGCTGTGAACATGGCAGGCGTTCTTGGTCCTTCGGCGCCTATCGTCGATTGTACAAAGGATCAGCTGAATGCTGTGTTTTCTGTGAACGTTGACGGTGTGTTCAACTGCATTCGGGCCCAACTCAAGTCCATGAAGGCAGGCGGTAGTATTGTAAGTCCTTGCCAGATGAGAGTGCAGACATGACGTTGATTTCTGACGGTGTACGTAGGTCTCGGCGGCAAGCACATTCGGGCAGATCGCCATGCCCAAGGCGTCGCTTTACTCTGCCAGCAAGGCAGCTGTGATATCCCTAAGTAAAAGTGCTGCAAAGGAAAACCAACACATACGTATCAATTGTGTAGCACCAGGTAAGCTTGGGGTTCCTCTGCTGGCAATCTTGCCAAAGTATCTACAGCCAGCTGTGCTCATTCGTTGATAGGAACCGTGTTGACGCCAATGTCTGCGGATCATGATCCCAAACGTGTGGAATCTGGCATCATGGCCAATGCTCAGAGGAGAATTGGCTCGGCCACTGAAGTGGCGAAGGTCATTGCGTTTCTCCTTGGCGATGACTCTAGTTTTGTAACCGGGGCAGTTTATAACGTCGATGGCGGATGGATTCACTAACCTAAGACATCACAACTTCTCCCACATTGAACGCTGTTAAACGAGGTTACTCTACCTCTTCGACATCAACCAACGGGATAGAAGCATTTTGGAAGCGAATTTTGATTATCCAAGCACTGGCAACAGAAACCCTGCACACAGACTCTAGGAGTTAGCTAAAGATTGACATTACTCTGATTCTACTATCCTGCCCAATTAGCACGAGAGAATAACAGGTCTAGAAGCTCGGTCAAGAAGCTCTCCGCTAATAGCTATGTTACTATTGTCATGATGACTCTCGCCCAGCCTTTTAACCAGAGCCTCGAGCTAAGGCTTTCTTTAAAACGGCCATCGTCCTGTAAGCGTCATAGCCACGGACAAAACCTCATAAAGTCTGCCGGTCTTTAGGTCACCTACTCCTTATAGCAGTGTTTCGCACGTTGAGGTAGGTAACAGACTTCATCTCCTCTTTCTCCAGATTAGACAGTGTGTCTTCACAACCATCAAATTCTTTATTGATGTCTATACTAAGTTGTTGGCGTTTGGTAGATTTAGGCTATTTTTAGAGTGAATCAATATATTCGCGAGGTTTCAGACGTGGAATAAGATCATTGATGCTAGTAATGTAAGCTCTATTTATGAGACTAGATACATCTTCGATATCGCTCCATTACCATGCTAGAACATTCTGCTGGCCTGGGCCGCACGAGAGGCGTGCACAGAAATCCTCATCCTCTTTGCTCACTACGTCCGAGTTTGGCGCTTGAGATGCAGGCCACACCTGACGACCGGCGGCTTTCTCTACCGCTGCATGCTCCATCACAGCTTCACGAGTCTTTGCCTGCTGATGTATGACTGGACTCTCAATGTGCGGGTGCATCTGTCCATTCACGAACTGTCCGCGTTCCATGTTCTTCTGGACACCACACGCAAGTCCCTTGTCTTCATTCATGACCTGTTTGTACAGGATATTGATTTTGTCGAAATGCTCTTGCTTTGCATTCTTGTTTCGAAAGATTTGATAGTGCATTTTTGTCCTGCGCGCACTCAGGGGCAGAAATCTCTGCAGCAACAAGACAGAAGAAAATTCATATTCCAACTGAGCGGGGAGGAAGGTCTCTGTGTGCATCCGTCAACAGCTGGCCATGAGAAGAGATCTGGTAATGCTTCAATTACTTACCAAGTATTTCCCGCTCAACCATGTTAGCAAGAAGCATCACAGTGTTTGAAGCAGATTGTACAGACTTCTTGACAAGGCTCGCTACAGGACCCGCGTCGTCTAACATAACCGTGATCGTGGAAAAGTTGCGACTGAGAAGTGCAAGAACAAGCGGTCGAGTAGCTAACACAATACACTAATGTTACGGTCTTGTCAGTTAACTCATGGGAAACAGACATGATTTCGTGTCAGATATGGCAACTCACATGGTGGTACAATAGCGCAATACTGCAAAATATGGTTGGTAGCTCAACTTGGTTGGCTCTGAAGACTGATGTGACCTCATCCAAATCGCGTGAGATGCCGGCCAGGTCATGCAAATTCGCTACGGTATTGCGAACAAAGTCCGAGTTGGCGTCTGCATCGAGACTATAATTCTCTAAGTGCACCCTGCGTAAGCGTGGAGGGAGAGACAAATCGCAAGAGGGTACTCACTTCCACACAGGTCGGAAACCAGCCGTGACAAACGTGCGCGCAATGCGAGAGCCTTTGCTGACGATGTATCTGCTTTCACGTCGGGGTATGATGTCGTCACGCAGCTCAGCGATACGTTTGGTGGTAAGCCTAAAGATGCTGTGAATTCTTGGTCAAGGATATAGACTGTCCACCAAAGCTCGCCACAGCGAGTCGAAAATCGAGCATCGACTAGTTGATCCGATACACGTCTGTGCATTCCGTCGTGAAGACACAAGCGGACTGCCTGTCCAATCTAGATTCGTTGTTAGTCTATTGTGTCGCTGTTCTTCTGGCAGTACGTAGGACTCTGACATATTGGTATGCGGCCGAGCGCATGTCGATGGATTGCAAGTATAATGCGCTCAAAGAGTGTACCTCGATGGCAAGCATCGAAGGACGCTCTTCCTGTAAAAAAGCGACATTCGGGAGTATGGACAGAGCACGCGCAGCGAGTTCAGATCCAGCGGGGACAAGGGCGGGTTGGGTCGGAAATGAAGTATATGCCTTGCCAAAGGCAAGCAACAGTAAGTATTGCACGAACCATAGGCGATGCTTCTGGGCAGTTGCGAGAGGACTTTTGTGGAACTGGTCAAAGATGGAAAGGAAATGCTGCTCATCTACAATAGCAGCCAGCTCGCCAAGATGGAATTTAACGGCGTTGTACAGATACAGGGCTTGATCGGCCGGAGGGAGCTTGGCCAAGTCAGAGGCTTCGATGCTAGACTTGGGCTCCCATTGCAGTTGGAAGGCGGTTCCATCGAGGTTCAATGGGGCGGGGGCAACATTTGTAGTCGCGTCCAGCAAGGCAAGGGCCCGACGACAGAAGGACCACGTCGAAGTATGGCCCAGATACACTGCAGGTGATTAGAGAAAGACTACGCTCGGTCGGTCGGTGGAGGTACAAAGCCTACAGCCGTCAGGTGACGTGACATAAGTCATTTCACCCACGGCCGCTCCATGCTCCGAGGGTCCCACGCTGACGGCCGTGATGTCGCTAGAACGGGCATTTGTCGGAGCGGGGATGGTGTTGGTGTTGATGCTGTTCGATGCGGTCGGGGTCGGGGCCGAGAGCGAGCGTTCGTCGGCGCGCCGTAGCAGCTCGCGCATGTAATGCTCGGGCACAGAGACGTGGGCATCGTCGGCGGCGTAGGCGCACGTATCGCGGCGACGAAGACAGCGCTCGCATGGCCGCCCGCCCGAGCATCTGACTTTGGAGCGTCGGCATTGCTTGCAGCTGGTGGCGATAGCGTCAGTCTCGGTCTCGGTCTCGGTTCGTCACCCGTCACTTACACAGTGCCTCTGCGGGCAGCGCGTGTACCGTGGTACAGTCTTATTGAGGCCATGGGTTGGAGAAGAGAAAAGATGCTCGAGATAAGGCTGGCGTGCATGCGGGGTGCTGCTCGTCGCTGGCCGCTCCGATGCTGGGCCCTGATCCCGATACCAGCCCGACCGCATATCTTGAAGAAGGCGACAGCAGAACGTACATACTCGTCTCCCATTCCTCCAGTGTGACCATGGCCGATGCATCCAATTTCGACGTGCTCATCATTGGCGCCGGTCTCTCGGGATTGTGCGCACTCCATCACATCCGCAAACACTTCCCCCAGCTGACCGTCGGAGCCCTGGAATCAGCATCCGACGTAGGAGGCACATGGTTCTGGAACTGTTATCCTGGCGCCCGCTTCGACTCTGAGTCTCTGTCATATGCCTTCTCCTTTGATCAGAGCATACTAGACGATTGGCATTGGAAAGAGTCCTTTTCGCCCCAAGAGGAGACGCTCAAGTATATTCGTTTCGTCACCGACCGCCTTGATCTGCGACGAGACATTCAATTCGAGCGAACCATCAAATCCGCACGGTGGGTGGACGAGCAGCGAAAGTGGCAATTCACAGACACCGCCGGTCGCATAACGTAGTTTATAAGCGAGTCGGACATACAAGCGAGTCGGACATACAAGCGAGTCGGACACCCCACCAACTTTGCGCACCTCTGCGCACGTATATCATAACAACGC
>JACVRA010000693.1:0-13347 GCA_019828545.1 Paracamarosporium sp. OC-R06-R3 | reverse complement strand
TGTTCTCTTCGGGTCTCTCTGATTAGGCAACTTGGTGAGTAGCATAGCCGATTGGCTATTGCGTATTGGCGTATGCTAACTTCTTGGTGTAGAGACTCCGCTTCCCTAGACTTCCATACTACTAACCCCTTATCTTGGCCATTATACATTTACTTCTATTAATGTAAGTATCCTTGGAGCTGTATGGGCCTATAGGGACCTAACTGGCGCTAATAGTTGTAAGTAGTAATAACTTCTTTCTATTAGTCTACTATTGGCTCTATCTGGCTCCATTAGTCCCTATTAGTCTCTAATTGGCGATGTTAACTCTTGCCTAGTGCAATGCGTGTTACGTAAACGACAAGCTGGTCGCTTCTAACTTATACTATATTAAATACATCTTAGCTATGTCTAAGGGTAAGCTAGAGGTTGGCTGCTATAAGTTTCCGGCTAAAGGTGCTGACTAAATCCCTTTCCGGGTTTCTAATAAGGTGGGCAATAAGATTTACCTACAATGTTACTAATATTGAGTGACTAAAAAGGCCTGCTATATAGTAAGTATCCCCTTGTGGAGAGTATGTGTTTAAAGGTGGCCATCTGGCCTTATCTAGCACTACTAGGCTCTATTAGGTCCTAATATACTCTAGTTTCCTCTAGAAGACATTTAACACCTCTAAGATATTAGTAGTGCCGCCTGTAATGCTATGACTTTTGTTCCTAAGCCCACCCCAGAGAATAAGACTGCGGTAGAGCGTAAGGTGCGTAAAAGTTAAACTGGCCGTGCCTAGACCCTTCTGGGCAACTTAGGGACTAATAGGTTCTATTGGGAGGCATTAGACATCGTCTTGCACACCAATGAGCTTCTTACTAACTTAGTGGGTATTCTTGGGGAGAAGGCCTATTAAGCTGCTTATGAGGGCGGCTATAGTGAGCATTACTAGTTGCATAGTGGCTAGCTAAACCTCTATACTTGTTATGCTTAATCTAGTATAGTGGAGCGCTCCTGTAAGCGTAGCAACGACGAACAGTAGTGTATAAAGACAATTCAAGACTAATACGCTGCTCTAGGTTCAGATGTGTTACCTCAAAAGGTAAGAAGGCCTAAATTGGCCTATAGGGGCCAACTAGGGCCTAACGGGTACTAACTGGCATAGATGTCTAGTCCTAAGCGCTGAAATAAGCTGACCGACCTCAAAAAGGAGAGCCGTGCTAGGCCTAGCCCTGTTGCGACCCTTATTAACGCTCTAGTCCAGCCTACCTACACCCAGGAGGAGCTCCGTATTCAAGGTCAGAAGGACGAGCTCCATGACGCCCTAATGGCCGTACCTGCCAAGAATCTCGCGGTAGAACCCTGGGAGAATAGGAAGGGTAATGCCCGTAAGGTAGTTACTAACCAGCTTCTAAAGGAGCTAAACTAGCGTACTAAGGTCTATTGCGATGTGCAGCGCGTTGTGCCCTTTACGTAGATCCTAGAGGAGTGGACCCGCAACTACAAGAGTCAGAAGGCTGCCTAGGACGCTCTTGGCAAGACATGGTGGATAAGTATTCTCTAGGCGCCCCCAGGGGCCCTTCAGCGCTATCTGGCGCCAATAGGCGCCAATAGGCCCTATTAACTACATTTTCGATGGGATTTGGTTATGGAGGGAGATTTTCTGGCGTTTTATAGTTTTTAGAATTGGTTATAATACCCCTAGGTAATATCCTACTCTTATTAAGCATTCTAGATATTTCTTCTAGCTATTAGCTTTCAATAGAGGCTATTAGGCGCCGTCTGGCTCTAATAGGACTAAATAGGCGCTGCCCTATATAGACTCTTTACTAAATAGATTCTATTCTATAGATATTTCTTTCTTCTTTAGTAGTTAATTTTAATTTTTAACTTAGGAAATTTTACTAGCTTATTCCCTACTAAAATACCCTACTTTTTAAAGCTAACCTTTGCCAAACTCCCTATAGGAGACACGCAAAGGAATATAGGATAAAAGGGTAAATAGCTACGTCTAATAGGTCTTAATAGGTCCTAAAAAACCTAAGTATTAGGTTCCTAAGTCTATTGTAGTCTAATAGGTCCTGGTAAGCCCTAGTAATCCTTAGTAGTTAATTTTAGGTATTAAGATTTACCTCCCTCTTTTTTAGAGGTCGTCCACGGCCTCTACGCTTTTGTATAGGGATTTTAATAGTTAATCTTCTAGAAGATATCTTTAATTTTTTTTAATACTCCTTTAGAGCGTTGCTGCTAATAGACGCCCCTATCTTCTATAAGTTCTTACTAGCGTCGTAGCCAGTCCATTTAATAAGGTATTTCTATTCTCTAGAGTCTCTTTGCTGCCTATTAACTATAAAGTCTATTTCGTACACGTCGTCGCCCAACTGGCGCAGGGTGTTAGTAATAGGCTCCTATAAGTGTAAGGGGGACCCACGAGGTCTATACGGCTCTAGTAAGGAGGGGTAGAATACTAAATATACTTCGCCTAACTTAGGCAGGTCTACTTTGTAAGCTATTAGCAGTAAACTAATACATTCTTTAATCGTACCTAGTCTTAGGAATTTCTAATTAAGCTTTTTACTTAGTCTTGTAGACTTCATGTACCGGTTTAACACCTATACCTTATCTCCTACTTTAAGTTCAAGGGGTAATCTTTTCTTATTTATAATACTTTTTTAGTACTTTTGTACTACTTTAAGTTTCTTATATGCTTATGCTTTAATTTCTAGTAGTTTTCTAGCTATCTAAAAACCTTTAGGGCTCTCTCTGTCTCCCAAGGGCTAATAGGGCCAATTGGGCTCCGTTGGGTTGTAGCCAAAGCAAACTTAGTAAGGAGTGTAGCTAGTTAATAAGTATTGACTATCGTTGTAGGTAAACTCTATTAAGGATATCTATAAGGCCCAATTGTCTTATTTAAGGGAATAAAAGATCTAAAGATACTATTCTAGAGTCTAGTTTTAACGCTTAGTCTATCTATTTATCTAAGGGTGGAAAGTAGACGTTAAGACGCGCCGTAAGTTTAGGTAATAGTAAAATATATCTTAATAGTAGGATCTTATTATCAGGCCTCTATTTAATAGTACCATTTCTAGGTTGCCGTGTAAGTAGA
Organism: Paracamarosporium sp. OC-R06-R3; assembly: GCA_019828545.1. Lineage (NCBI taxonomy): Eukaryota > Fungi > Ascomycota > Dothideomycetes > Pleosporales > Didymosphaeriaceae > Paracamarosporium > Paracamarosporium sp. OC-R06-R3. Next base: position 10,273 of record JACVRA010000693.1, on the reverse strand, counting down.
TTACCTCTTGGATCTATGCCTAGGCCAGGTTAGTGCCGTCCCAATCCATCCGTATAAGTATATAATAGGCTATTTTTAAAAAATGGTTTACTATAACTAGGATTGCGTCGTATGTTATTCCTATAAATTAGCTTAAGGGCAGATTGGTGATGAAATCCATTATTATGTGCTACTAGGGCCTATTAGGGACAGGTAGCGTCTAAAGAAGGCTGTATGGCTTATATTTCTTTGTAGTTGCCCTTTAGCAGCGTTTATAGTTGTAAACATAATCTAACACGTCTTTGGCTATTCCAGTCCAACGATAACGTCGTCGGACCTGCTTAAGGGTTTAAGTAATACTAAAGTGTCCTAAGAGAAGGCTATTATAGCAGCTCTTAATTGCGTCTAGGCGTTCTTAGGTTGTCTTGATCCACCTAGGTTTTGTTAGTTCTGAACGGAGGATGTTAGGACTACTTAGCGCTGGATTGTTAGTGTTATCCCCTGATGAGTCTGAACTCTTAGGTTTTAGTTCCTTTTGGTCTTCTAGGGACTAAGGTTCCACTATCTCCCTGTCCTTCCTTTTAAAGTTGTGAATCTGGTCCCTTAGGGCCTGATCTTGCTTCTTCGCGCCACCCGATCTAGTGGTGACTGCAGATACGAGAGTCTTATCACCTTCCTGCCGAGATAATATCTCGGCCAGGGGTCGTACAAAAGCTTCATTGCTTTTCTGCTTGGGCTCACTGGCTGCAAGCATGTGGTCTGGGCGTCGGGACAATCCGTCCGCCGGATTTGTAGATCCCGTACGATAAGTCATCACAAAATCGTACTTAGACAAGGTCAAGTAAGACTGAACATGACGTCCTGTGAGCGTCTTCGTCTCCATAAACTATTGTAGGTTATTATGGTCCGTCAAGACCTCGAAACGTTGTCCTTGTAGATACTGGCGCCAGTGTTTGATGCCTTTAACAATAGCAAGTAGCTCTTTGTCGTGCGTATCGTAATGATACTGAGCAGCGTTCAGTTTCTTCGAAAAGAAATTGATAGGCCGCCATGTCACCCGCCCGTCCCCATTAGGGACTAATTGGCTACAAATGGCGCTAATCGCCCCTCTAGAAGCGTTAGTCTCTAAACGTGTCTTTCTGCCACTCTTATAGTGAGCGAGTATCGGCACGTTGAGAAACGCGTCCTTAAGGTCCTAGAAAGCTTAGCGACTCTCTGGCCCTAATTCCAGGTGAACGCTCTCCTCCCTCTTTATGGCTGGCCCCTAACGGGCGCTATTTGGACCTTTCTTCGTCAAACTGGTAAGAGGAAGCGCTATTTGGGAGAAATTGGCGATAAATCTACGATAGTAGTTTATGAATCCAATGAATACTCTTATATCGCGTACACAAGTTAGCATAGGCCACGATCGGATTGCTTTAACCTAATTTGGGTTAATAGTTAGCCCTTCGGCTGTAATGATAAAACCTAGGTACTCTGTGGTGCTAGTGTGCCATTCACACTTCTTTGTGTTGACAAATAGCTTTGCTTCTCACAACCGTTGTAAGACTTCCCGGACATGACGTACGTGGTCCTCCTCTGTGTCCGAAAAGATTAAAATATCGTCTAGGTACACAATGCAGCTGACGTCGATCAATCCAGCCAGTGCTTGGGTAATAAGGCCCTGAAACTAGGCTGGCGCGTTGGTAAGTCTAAAGGGCATTACTAGATATTTAAAATGGCCGTAATGGGTCCTAAACGCTGTTTTCTATTCGTTACCTTCTGCTATCCGTACTCGGTGATAGGCCTCTTTTAGGTCGATCTTGGTAAAGACTTTGGCCTGTTTAAGCCGATCCAACGATTCTGCGATTAGTGGGAGAGATCTACGGTTCTTGATCGTGATTTTATTAAGTCCTTAATAATCTACACAAAGCCTAAGGCTGCCATCTTTCTTCTTTACAAAGAGGATTGGCGCCCCCGCTGGGGATTTTGAGTAATAAATCCAACCTCTTGCAAGGTATTCCTTAATATACTTCTAAAGAGTCTCTAATTTGGAAACCGTAAGGTTGTATATAGGGAAATGCGGCAGTTGCTGGCCTAACTTGAGCTCTATATATAGATCGTTTTTATTATGATCCAGCACAGCTTTATAGTCCTTGTTAGAGCCGAGGTCCTTGAACTCGGAGTAGATATCTGGCATTGGTCCCTCTTTGGGGCCGGTAGGTCTATTTAGTGCCAAGTTGCCTACGCCCGACACTACAAAAGCATAAACGGCTGCATACGGGTCTCGAAGCGTACGATCGAACTCCTCCGTACCTTCAATAGCAATCTTCTCAAAGGGGAGATGCAGTCCCTCAATCTCCTTTTGAAAAAGGATTTGACGACTTGCAACGTTCACCTTTAGGTTTGTCTAGTTAAACTATAGTAAACCTAAGAATATGTTATACCTTAAAAGGTCTACTACTATAAATAGTAACGTCTAAATTTGCCTTCGTCCTTAAGAGTCTATAAGCTCCGTATTAAGGACTGTAGTACTGTATATCGCCATTTAAGACCTATTTACTGCTTTTATAAGTAGATCGTCTAAAGGCGTCACGTCCGCCCCTAACTATTTAGCCTTTGCTAAGGAGAGGAGGTTTAGGGTAGACGTAGAGTCTACTAGGGCTTCTATAGACTCTTATTTAACTCTAGCCCTAAGGGTAAGCATCCCTTTTAGCTACTTATATAGCTAGTTAAACAACGAGCCTATTTCATAGACCTCTAGGACTTAGTTAATATAGTTTACAACTAAATTAATATAGGTAGATAGGGCTATTATAAGTCCTTCTACTACTTATCTTTTTTTAATAGGTGCAACTTTTCTTTATCCGCCTTAGCGTCTCGTAACCTGGGGGCGGCTGCCTTATTAAGAGTAGGGTAGTCTAGACAGATATATCCCACTTTATTATAATAATAGCACGTTAACGCGTTATTAGGCTTAGTAGGTCCTAATAGCACCACCCTACTTCTTCTTAGACTATTACCTTACTTACTAGCCTTCTTTGTTTGCTTTTAGGGTCTATTGCTCCCCCTAGTTTCTAACTTCTACTATTAGTTCTTAAGTGGTTGTCTTTAGGCTAGGGAAACGGCCCTTATTATAGACAATTTTTCCATCCTAAAAATAATTAAAGCCTAAAGCTTAACGTTAGATATTGTTATTTTGAGTTCTGGCAGAATCGTCTATAGGCGTTGTTAGATATATAGAGAAAGGCACCTAATAAACTCTAACTTCTAGCGTTCAACGTTAGTAACCTCTAACTCCTCCTAATAGCTCTAAAGATAGTCTAATAGGTCTAAAGGGGCCTAGCCTAGCCTCTATTAGCACCGTTTTAATTGATCGTACGCTAATTGGCGTCGTTCTTCGGGGGATCCCAACGCTCGAAGCATCTTTCCCTTTAGTGCCTCCCATGTCTCCTTCCAGGATGGATCTATTAACAATTGGGACTGGACCTCAGTCTTCCAGGCTATACAGAGGACGTCGGAGACAAACTGCAAGGCGTAATTAACCTTTATTTGTTCACTAATGAAATACGTCTCTAAGGCTTAAAAGTAAAGTTCACAATTATCCTTCTACCAGTTGAAGTTGCAACGATCCTTTTGCGTATACTCATGAGGCTGCTTTTGCATTGGTGGCTGCAGAGAGGGAGCCTTCATGGCTCCTTGCTACTGTACGGTATCCCGTGTAGACTCAAAGAGTGCACTGGCGTCGCCTGACTCGTAGCGTCGCCGAATGTCATTTATACGCTGCAGTTCCGCAGCGTTTCTTTTATCTCTTAGCTATTTGAGGGCTACATCTAGGTTACTGAACGTACCGTCGTCTATTGCGTCCCAATTAATCATAGTTGTCGTCAGCTGGTCCTCTCTTGGGCCGTTAGGCGCCGGTGGGCGTTGACTAGTGTAGGTTGTTGCTGGTTAACGGAGAAGAGGAGGAGTTATCGGAGACGGAGTTGGTCGTACGTCTTTACTCACTAAATTAGCATTATCTACTAAGACTATAACGTAAGAGTCTTGGGCGGCCTGGCCGCTCCTAGATTCAGCCCGTTCGGAGTCCATGGAGGTAAGTCGGTCTAGACTGCTTACGTAAAAGTAAGAGCAATTCAAATGTCAGGTTACGGGTAGTAGCAATGTAGACTTAACTTAAGGGAATTAATAATAGATTATAGGATAGACAAATTACTAGCTAACTATTTTTGCCAGCTCTAGTATAATATAACCCCTTATCACCTAACGTGTCCCGTCGGGGCCTAACAGNNGTGAAAACAGGTACTCTTTACCTGCCTATGTAACAATTATTAGATGGCCACTAAAGCTAATTATATAGCCGTTAAGTTAATTTTTTAATAATATTATAATTAGCTTTAGAAACTAGTAAGCCTTCTATAGTAATAAGTATATCTATAAACTAATATTTAACCTAAAGTATTAGACATTTTAACTAGTAATAGCTACTATAAAAGAAACTTAATATATTATTATATATTCTATTACTAATACGCCTAAAGAGCTACTATTATAAGGTATACTTTAAAAACGTTATAAGAAATCCTTTTAATTTAGTACTTTACTATATTACTATATATAAGTCTTAGCCTTATATATTAAGTAAGTATTCCTTAATAGTAAACTATTAAGGGAGGGTATAAAGTCGTCTTAGAAACTTAATAGTCCCTATATATAAAAGATTACCTTTAATAAGTAGACAACCTTTTAGGAGAAGTTTATACTAGCGTAGCCTACCTATATATAATAGAGTACGTAGGATACTTTTTAAATAGAGAACTAGCCTACCTTCTACGTATATAATTATAGCGTAAATATTAAAATTAAAGTAATTAAGTAGATGTAATCTATATTAAAGAAGACTTAACTTTAGCCTATTAAGAAAGCGTCTAATTCTAATAAAGAGGCTATAGAGCTTAAAAATAGCATTACCTATAATAGATAGTTTAATAAAGAAGTATTAAAAGTAAATACTATCCCTTATATTAACTATAATTACTAAAGCTTATTTACTAATAGACTAGACTAGCTTAAGATAGAGTTAAAGTAAAAGTATATATTAAGTAATATTAATACTATATTATATATACTAGTAGTTAATATTAATTATCTAAATAGACGGTTTATAAACCTATATAATAAATTAGTATACTATCTTTTAGCTAATTAAAATAGAGTACTTTATAAGTTTTAAAGATTATAAGACTTTACCTTCTACTCTTTAGTATTTTATTTAGCCTATAGTAATTTCTTATTACTTTAGCCTTTAGCCTTTTTAATAGATAATCTTCTTACTATTATATAGGAGAATATAAGCTACTAGTATAATAGATTAAATATATTAAATTATAAATACTTTTAAGGTTACTCTAATATTAAAAGGAGTATTTAATATAAACTAAATAATTTATTTATAACTAAAGGCATTACTACTACTATATTAGTATTATTTAATTACAACGGGGCTTTATTTATTTATATAGTATCTAAGTAAGACTATCTCCTATAGTACTTAAGAGAACAGCTTACCCCTAATAATTTTAAATTATTAAAGCCTTTTACTTAAGAGTAATAGTACATTAAGTAGGCTATATTAAAAAAAGAATATACTTTTAGAATAGAGTAGGTCCTTTTTATATAAGTATTATAGCTAAGTAATAAAAAGTAGAGCTTCTTAGCTATCTTTAGTTTTATTTTCTAATTAATACGTTTCTTCCTTAAAAAGCTATAGTACTATATATATCTTTTTTATTCCTTTAGGTTATTTATATTTCTTAGTATTCTATCCTCTTTTATAAGCCTATTTAGTAGAGTAATTAATAGCATTTATATTTAATTTAAGGCTACTAACTTTTAAGGGCTATATACTATATTAGTAGAAGACGTATTAACTATTAATTAACTAAAAAGCTACTACTTTATAGGATTTCTAAGATTATTAATAGGCTTAGTACTTATACTACTTAGAATAATTAATAGCATTAAGTAAGGTATATAGCCATTTATTAATCCTAATATACTTAACCTATAAGGCGCTAGTAACCTAAGCTTGGTATAATAGCCTTAGTAGTAAAATAAATAACCTATAATAATATATATAGCCTCTTTAGCATTTTACTATAGGCTAGTAATTATAGTTAGCTATTATAGTAAGATATAGTTTAGTAAACTAAATAGATTAAAAGTATAAAGACTAAGTAGTACTACTAAGTTTTTTAAAGAGGTCTTTAAAAAACTATAAAAGCCTTAAATAATTATATTTATTATCTACTACTACTATTAAGTATTAAATAAAGGTAGTTAAAGCTATAGATTAAGTAATAGTTAAAAGATACTATAGCTATTAAAAGACTAATAAGAGTAAGTAAGGTAATAGGTATAGGCTAAGTATCCCTTTTTATAAGTATAAGTAAATAAGATGCTATAATTAATATAGTAAAACTATTAATAAATAGTAAAAAGTATAAGCTAATCTTTTTATTAGTCTTATTAAGAAAGTTTATAATACTATCTACTATATTATCTAAAATATAATAAGACTTTGTATAGGACCTATATAATAGCTATATATAATTTAAATAAATAGTAAGGAGGCTATTTTATTTATAAAATATAACTTAGTTCTTAATACTTTACGCTACTATAAGGTATATAAGGGTAAAGATAATAAATAAAAACTAATAAATTAATATATTAACTATAGCTATATTTATATATTAAATTAAGTATATACTAGGTTTATACTAGTTAAAGCTTAGTTACTAAAGGGTTACTTAGCTAGTAGAATTAGTACCTATAGCTTTAGTAATTATAGTAAGGCCTAGTAGCCTTAAGTATACTACTATTAAGGCTAAACATTAAATAAAGTGTTAGTACTTATAAAAGAGTAAAATTAACTTTAGCTATATAATTCCCTTTAATATAATACTATAATTAGTTAAGAATAGGTTTTAGTAATATAAAAAGGTATTTTAAATAGGTAACTAAGGTATACTAAAGTACTATTAAATAGTTTAATAATGTCTTATAGTATACTTAAGTAATCTACTTTATAATATTCTACTTATAATAGTATTAATATTAGTCTTATTATTTATAATATCTACTATAGCACTTAAGGCGTAAGCGTTTAATATAGGGCCTAAGAAGGACTATTTTATATTTATAGTAAGCCTAGTAACTAGAATACTTTAATTTCTATAGCCTAAAACCTTTTTATAGAATACTAATAATAGTCTTATACTTTATATACTAAATATAATAAAGAAAATTAGTAAGTTTTCTAAAGAAAGAAGAGATAAGCTTAGCTAATAATTAACTCTATAAAATATAAGAGTGTTAATAATCGTCTACTTAAAAAACTAGACTAGATTAAAGTTATTTAAGGTAACTAAAATAGTCTATATAATAATAAAGTTATACTTTAAAATTAAAAAGTACTATTAATATAAAGGAGGGAGCTAATATTATTATAATTTAATATAAAAGAATTTATTAACTTTATATTTTATAGCTATAATAAAATCTAGTTTAAACACTATACTTTTATTATTATAAAGTAGTAGAAATAATTTAATTAATTTTTATTTTTTTCTTTATAGCTTCTTTCCATTTATATTTACTTATAGTAGTAGTAGGGGATTATTTATAGTAAAAATAAATTTTTTAATAAAATAATAAAAAGCTAGTTACTTTAAAACGTTAATAGTATCTTAGCTAGTAAATGTTATTACCTATAAATAAAACTTTATACTTTAGTTTTACTCCCTTTATAATACTAACGCCACTATAAATTATAAGAATAGGCCTTAGTAAGGGCAAGGATATAGGATTAATTAATTTAAGAGTAAATAAATGGCTAAAGTAGTATAAATAAGTACAATATAATACTCTTTTTAGCTAGCTTAAAGCTATATTATTAAAGTAGTATAAAACGTAGCTAAACGCTCTTTTAGTTAGCTTTAAGTTATATTATTAAAGTAGTATAAAACGTAGTTAAATACTCTTTTAGTTAACTTAAAGTTATATTATTAAGGTGGTATAGAACGCAGTTAAATGCTCTTTTAGCTAACTTAAAGCTTAATTATAAAAGTAGTATAAATAAGTATAATACTATTCTTAAGCTTAAATAAGTTCTTATAAGAAACTTAAGGCCTTTAAATCTACTATACTAACGCCATTATAGATAATAAGGATAGGCCTTAATAAAGATAAAGGTATAAAATTCTCTTTTAATCCTTAAGTATATAATAGCTATAATTTTAAAACGTAATTTAGTTATACTTTCTAGTTAGTATAAAGTCTAATTATTAATATAATATAAAATTTAACTAAACTAAAATACTAATTAATCTAATACTAGATTTTAATAATAGGCCTAAGCTAATTAATCCTTTCCCTTTAATTTCTAGACCCTCTTCTATCTCTATTACTTATAATTAGTATAAATAATTTATTTAATTACGTATAATAGGGAGCTTTATTAAGGTGCTAATTAACCTAATACTAGATTTTAGTAATAGGCCTAAAATGCTAATTAACCTAACGCTAAATTCTAATAATAGGCCTAAAGTGCTAATTAACTTAATACTAAATTTTAATAATAGGCCTAAGGTACTAATTAACTTAATATTAGATTTTAATAATAGGCCTAAGGTATTAATTAACTTAATATTAAATTTCCTTTAATCTTTAATATCTTTACTTAATTTAATCTAGCCTTTTTAGTATATAACCTACTATAGAGTATTTATAGTTAAAAGGCGTCTACTTCTTAAAAAATAGTAGCATCTTAATAGCCTATAAGTAAACTAAAAGTATAAAAAAAAAAGAATTAAATTTAATATAAGATAGATTACCTTTACTAAATAGGTCCTATACTATAATTAAATAACCTAGTTAAGGTATAAAACTAAAATAAACTTAAAATTTAAACCTAAAATCTTTAAAATTCTTTTATATTTTTTATAAGATATTTTATCCCTTACTATATTAGTAATCTACCTTTTTAAGGGTTATATAAACTTTAGTAAACGTATAGTATAAAAATTAAAGTAGTATAGTAGTCTATTAAAAATCTTTTTAATTTTAGTAATTATATAAAGAAATATAAAAGAATAAACTATTAAATTTAGTAATATAAATAAAATAAGATTACTTAGCTACTTATTTACTTTTTAATAAGGTATAGACTATTAACTTAACTTATAAAATAAAGAAAATAAAATAAAGAATAGCCTTTTAAAAATACTACTTAAATAGAAATTTTTATATTTATAATAATAAAATAAGTTATTTAAAAGTAAAAAGAATTCTTTACCTAATTAAATACTATTTATTTTTTAAGTTATATATATTAGTAGGATAGGTATTATTCTTTAATTATTAATAAAATAAGTTATTTTTTTTTTATATTTATTTTTTTATTTTTTTATTATTATATAATTATTACGTAAAGAGGGTAATTAATAGAGATAAAAGGTAGACCTTTTACGTATTATAAAAAAATAAAAAAAAAAAGAAAAAAAAAAAGAAATAAAAGAGAAGAAAAGAGAGGGTAAATAGTAGACCCTTTAAGTATTACTTAAAAAAAATAAAAAAGAGTAAAAGATTTTAATTAAAAGATAATAAAATAAATATAACTAAAATAAAAGAAGAAAAGAAAAAAAAAGTAAAAGATAAACTTATTTATAATAAAAAAAAAATAATAAGTTAAGAAATAATATAAAAAAGAAAAGAATTAAAATAAAAAAGTAATACTAAAAAACTAATAATAAAAAAAAAAGTATAAATAGTCTAGTATATAATAGATTATAGTAATAAAATATATAGAAATATTAATTTTTTAAGTAAGTAAATAGTATTTATTTAAAAATTATAAAAGTAAATTCTATATAAAGTATTATAGTATAAGAATAAAATAATAATTAAAAATATAATAAAAAAAAGGATAAAAAACTAGTAAAAAGTAAAAATAATAAGTAGAAAAAGAAAAAAAAAAATTAATAATAAGTAGAAAAAAAGAAAAATAATTAATAGTAAGTAAAAGAAAAAAAAAAATAAATAGTTAATAAAAAAGAAAAAGTTTTAAATAAAAAAATTAAAAAAGTATATAATATAAAATAGAAAGAAAAGAGGTATAAATAAAAAAGAAGAAAAAAGAAATAAAATAAAAAAATAAAAAAAAGAACTAAAAAAAGGTTATAGTAAAAATAAATTAAATATATATAATATTAAAAATAAATAAAATTAAAGAAAAAAATTTATAAAAAGTAAA
>JACVRA010000680.1:0-20576 GCA_019828545.1 Paracamarosporium sp. OC-R06-R3 | reverse complement strand
CAACGCGTAGAAAGCGCAAAAAGAAAAGGATCTAGCAGAAAGGCACCTTAACAAAGGCAGAGGCAGAGGATATTATTGCCCAAAGAGACGTTGAGCAGCAGCTAGAGGGGGAAACGCGCTAAGGCAAGGCGCAATCAGGTACGAGTTGGCAGGCTTCAGCGCGCTGCAGCCGCTGCAGGCAGACTGGCCATAACTTACGAACCTATAAGAAAGATACTATAGATACTCCTTAATCTAGCGCAGCTTAAATATTATAATTATCTTATTGCGTTATTAAGATAGATTACTGTAAAGGCGTAAAAAGTTAATAGGGGTGGCCGCTCGCTTATAGTGGCCGCTCGCTTATAAACACGTTATCCCAGTTAACCACAAGTATAGCTTTCCCAGTCATCCACATCTCCGCCCTTTCTCAATTTCGCAACCTGTGGCCACGTACAGAGCCTCCTTGTCCTATTTTCTCCATTCGTCGGGCCCCAACTCTTAATGCCTTCAACCGGCTCCTTTCCTTTCTCTACCCATTCTACCAGTGCAGAAGAAACGGCATACTGAGCGGGTACATATGGATACTTCGCAATATTCGCACCGCAATGCCCGCCACCGGGGACCATGACAAGCTTCACGAAATCGTTTTCTGCTATCATAGTCTCATGTCCAATCGTACTCTGTGTGATAGCTTCAACATGTTGGAGCGCCCACATCGGAGCGATATTCGGATCTGCCCAGCCGGCATATACAATCATTTTCCCACCACTGTCGCGGAAATAAGAGAGATTAGTGCTGATTGCGTCGATTAGCGGGCCGGCGCGTGCATCCAGAAAGTCTACATCGGATCCCCAATTAAATGTCGCGGGGTCATAGGATAGGTTTTGGTACACCAGGTTTTGCAGTATGGGCACGCTGAACCCATTTGAGAGGGCGGCTTGGACTTGGGATAGCAACCAGCCGGCTTCTGAACCTAGTGAGAGTCCAGGGAAGAGAGACGTATCGGGAAAGTCTGAGCGCACGGGCCCTTGGTATATGGCTTCCACGGCGGAAAGCTGAGGAGGCGTGAGGCACGTGGCGTTCATGGCGAGTGTATCTGTTGTGCAGGCTAAAGAGGAAATGTTGAAGTGGCAAGCGAGCGGATTTTCGATCAGGTTGTCTGCTACGCCGTCGATGATGTCGCATTCTTGGATAACCCTGGCTTGGATGAAGTCGAGAACGGGCTCAGGAAGAAATGTTGCATTGGTCTGCATCATGTGATTCAGTAAGTGGGAGAAGGAGATCGGATGGGTGAACCTACATTCGTGTGTTGTGCGTTCCATAGGAAGCTTAGTATGAGGTGGGTGAACCAATTTGCAGGGCAACCAGCAATAATCCCATCGAACAGGTCTGGATGGAATTCGGCGAGTGAAAACCCCTGCGCGCCGCCGCCAGAACAACCACGATAGTACGCATGCTCTGCTTCCTCTCCATAGAAGTCTTTAATTAGTGCCTTCGCAGCGGGCGTGAGGAGGCTAATCGCGTTGTGAAGCCAAGCTTGTACTTGATCTTCATCGTGTAAGTACGGCTGATAGACGCCAGGCGCACCGATGCTGGGCCCGGCGCCAGCATCGTTATCTGAGGCTAAGTGACCTGCGTTGCCACCAGCGACGGCGAAGCCCAGCCCACTATTCAACTCGGTCATCATGTCGCTATATTCTATAACCCCTGCCTGGCCCCCGTTGCCTAGTGCCATAAATCGTGAGGAGTACTGCGTATCGGGCAACCAGAGCGCGAAGATTAGGGAATCATTTGTACCGTAGCTGACAGAAGCATAAACCTCGCAAAATGAGATCTTGTTAAGTGTTCCCGATACATTCAATGCGCCGGTGGCATAATATGTCGCATTGAGGAGAAAAGCATTGTGAGCGCTGAGAGATGTCGACTGTATAAGGGACGAGCAATTGGGAAAAAGATAGGATGCGGCTGTGGCCAGGGTACACGCAGCGACTGCGACAAAAGAGAGGTGACGTCGAGCATACATGGCGAGGTACCTTGAATGTAAGGGACATCAAGAAGAAAGAGTCGTACCATTGACTTCATATAGATTGTGGATACGTAAGACCGGGTTAGGTTCATGGCACGCTACGATTGGGCATAGTGACCGAGCAGAGACAGTCAAATAGGAATGTAGTACGAACAAGCGACGAGTCATTAGGCTTCCACTGATGCAGTGCAGTCTTTGGTGCACTTCGTTCTACGCCCGTTACTCTAGTAACTGCTCTGATTGGTAGGTTTGTAAGAATTCCGAGATCCTCCCGCCGGTTAAGTGGCTACTGAGCTTATTTGAGCGAGTAAGTCTCACGCCACAATTTACCTCTACATGCCCCACTATAGGATCCTACATGCATATGAATTAATGTACTTGTACACCAAGCGACATATTCTTAGAAGACAACCTGTGACACAAGTGGAAATAATTGACTACAGCTATATGTATGCACGACGCGATACGAAGGCAATCTCTCGTAATCTTTTGGGTGTTGGCAAACCTCAAGTAACGATGTGGTAACACAAACCTGTTTATAATACTCTTATTCCCAGCGATGGAATATTTGGAGGCAAATGTGGAGGTAATAAGCGACATGTGAGAGAGAGCTATGAGTATGCCCACGATAAGGATCATTTAGTAATAGGTTTGTCGCACTTTTGCAAGGGACCTGAGAAAGACGACTATGAAGACCATAGCGGCGGGCACGGGTTTGGCACACTTGCAGGAATGAAGTAAATGAATGCGCGGACCAGGGCATAGCCATACAAGCATACACAATTCATCAGTAAGTTAATAAGTCGTATAAGGCCATCCGTTGATGTGAATGAGGGATTTATTATGGGTTCGGTATAGAATACGCCGGGCAAGGTTGGCGAAATGAAAATGGTCGGTCAAGTTGGCGAGTATCTGTACGAAGGCACTGGATGCGGCGTCGTAGTAAATGCTAAGACCTGTGTAGGTAGGTAGGGAGGTCATATAGAAGCTAGATAGTGGCGGTAAAAAGAAATAGAATGATCACTATGGTAAGGAGGAGAATCGGTGCGTAATGTGAGCCTTATGAGTCTACTTCCCCATAATCCAACCTATGTGATTCTGGGAGAACCAACCATTTTCGGTTCTCCCAACGCACTTGCTCGACTCCCAACCAAAACAGTAGCAAAATGACAGTCAGGCGCACTCTCAAAATGGATTACATGACCTAGAGAAGGGACGCGTCACAGATGCCAGCGTTAGGGCAGTACAAAAAAGTCCTGCCGGGACAGTGCAGCAACACCTGGTGCTGGGTTGACCCTGTACGTCCGAAAGGCAATCATCACGACTAACTACCTCAAACTAGACAGAAACTTGTTTGTCTTAGTAGAAGGGCCTAATGAAATCAGCACAAAAATCCTTACGTCTGACAGAGTTTCGTTGATTTGTGGTGGCATCGGCATCACTGGTCTTCTCCCATTCGCACACAATCATTGGAACGTGAAGTTGATGTGGAGCGTTGTCTATTATTTCACCTTCTCATACAACTGGACTTGTTGAACTGCTGAATTTTCTAGGTATACAAACATTGTTTCAGAGAGGCGAACTCCAAGCCATGAACGACGTTATTCGTAGTAAGCTATACCATAATCTACAGGCACTATTGTCTAAAAGCTGTGAGCCGTGCTAAAGCACCAGATGTGAGTATAATGAGTCATATAGGTGATTATACCGAGTTGTTTTGTGCAAGGTAGTGCCCTAACGCGAATGGCAGGCTGAACGACATCTATAAGGAAGTACTTTACACATATACACATTCAAGCTGACGCCGTAACTCACGTTTATTGCATATAGCTTAGACGATATGGCTGTTGCTACCATGAGAGCAGTGGTATAGTCACGGGCTTTACTGCCAGAGTGGAAGCTTGAAACAAGTGGCTAAAGACTGAACCCTGAATTCAGGGATTGATGACAATCTAATCGATTAGACAGTGCATGTACTTTATTTAATATTCGTTACTAATACACACAGAATAAATGAAGGACCGATACATATGGAACAGGCAAGGAGTCAACATACACAGAGAGCATAGAATTACGCAACATACACAAACAAATAGAGGAGCTGACAAACGTCAAAAGGAAAGGTAAGAAACAATATAATCTAAACAGAAAGAGAGCGAACACATGGAGAATCACAAGTACTAACAGATAAACCAATAGAAAGGATGGAAAAACCTGACTTCGTACAACGTCGGGCTGCCCTAGACCAGAACCATTCAACGTTCGTGTTGTTTACCTAGCTCTCGGCATGCTCAATCCCGGGATCATGGCTTTCCATCTTTTCAAAACCCTCAGATCTCTATCATAATTGTTAATAATCTGCTGCACCGTACTACTATGCAGTTCATGAATGGCCCTTTCCTTTAGCCCAGCAGCCTTTGTTTTGGCTAAAAGCTGACGTTTTAGCCTTTTCAATCTTTTCCGTTCTACCTCTCTCTCCTTTTCTAAACGCGCCGCATCTTGTGTCGTCTTCGCAGCTTTTATCTTAGCCTGATAGGAATAGATAAGCTTCCTTTGGTCATCCACCGCAGTTTGTGCAGCAGCTTCCTCAGCTTGTGCGTTTCTCAATTGCGGCTGTAACTTCTTGAGCTTGGTGTTCTGTACTTCCATATGTTTCTTGCTTCCAGACCTTTCTTTCTGCTTGAGCTGTCTGTTCAGGGCGCGGTATTTAATTATTGCAGTCTGAATCTTGCTCTCAGTGCCATGAGTTCTCTCGTTTATGCGATCTGTAAGCCATCTTTTGCCGTGTGCGGATACACTATGCAGCTTCTGATCGATGTATGCATCCCAAAGGGTAGGAAGCTGGTTCACATTTCGATTGGTTAGTTGCCTTGCATTGGAAAGCTCCATGCGCATATTTCTTATCTCACTCCGCATACTGCTGACAACTGTTGGGTTGTTCATGTATTCAAATACAGCGAAACCCTAGTGTTCTTGTTAGAAGTGTCAAATGGATAGCTTGACAATCTTACTGTCCGAAGTGCACTTAGATACACCGTTGACGGCAGTGCCCCGTCCACCGCATCTTTTACCGCCTGTCCGTATTTCTTTATTTCCATTAGATTGACCTCTTTCCACATGAGCATTTTGGAAGTATTAATTTCATCGTCACAAAGTAGAAAGTCTTGACGGTTGAAGTTTGATCCTAACGCTTCAAACACAAGTTGGTTCAGCGAGTTGCGGCCAGGACCGCCCCTGTAACTGGGTAGATTCCTCCTTGCTGCGACGTGTTGTACGTTCAATATCCTACTCCAATCGTCCTTGAAGAAATTTATAAGAGTAGGATCCTGAGCGGAGGCCCACGTCATGAACATGCCGACTGTTTGGAGCTACCACTATTAGGATGATCAAGCTTGATCTCAAAAAAAAAAAAGATTACTCACCTCAATAATGTGTTCGGTTATCCACCCTTCGTAATCGGATGGCAAAGTGCTAGAAATTAGGATTCGATGATCGGTAACCTTTTTCTGCTTGAATTGAAGCTTTTGAACCGGATTACCTGCCGCGTTTCGCCCACTGTAGAGTTCTGAGCCACTAGGATAATCTAGAGCCGAAATCCTGAAATGGGTGGTGCCTAATTTAACAGGAAAAGTGCGAGCTCTCTTAATGAGGGAATTCTCATATTTTGCTAAAACCACACTTTCGTCACGTGCAGCAAGTGGAGGTACAGGTGCTTGTTTCTTGAGATCGTAGTCAGTACTACAGTCTACGAGTATGTCGCAAATGTTGACAGCAATCGTCGGATATGGAACATGAATTTTAGGCCATTTCGAAGCTGTCGACGATAAAGTTGGTTTTTTGCTTGTAGACGGCTTTGGCTTCAATCTTTGGTTAGGCTTGAACTTGGGAGTAGGTGACGGTTCGGTTTTCGAAATGGATTTGGATTTGGAATTTGGTTTCGGTTTCAGGGTAGGCTTGGGTCTTTGCACGGGAGGCTGAACAGGTTTTGGTCTGCTAGGTCCTCTTCCCCTACCCTTGGGTGCCCGATCTTTTAATAAAACTGGAGTCTTGGTGTCAGGAAGATTGCTGACATCTCTTAAGGCCAGACTGTTGCGGCTACATAAATATCAGTATTCGTCCCTCTCTCTTCATCGCTGTTGACTTAACTAGTTTTCTGGAAGAATGTTGGCCTGAACGACGTATATAACGACTATCAGAAACAATATCAGACGTCTGAAAGTCTGAAAATTAACTGGATCCATGCCTAATCGATAGATGAACAGATTGCTCTTATGTTATGGGAGCAATAATCTCAACGATGAACACCACGTCTAAGGAAAAAGGAACAAGATCAACACTAAAAGAACGAGTGAATGAAAATGTAAGCCCCGGGTCACGACTCTGAAGTTCCACATTCTTTCTCGATCTGTTTGACTCTTATACAAGTTCTGAAACACTTCGGATTTGTATGCAAGATACTGAATCTCCGGACGTATCGGCGGAAATACATTCCCGGGCTGCTTAAACATCCGATACGTGACAAAAACGTCTATGTTGACGGCGTTGGTCCTTCGGGTAATCGCGAGCGACTAGGCGGCGTGGTTGCACTTATGTCCCGAGAAAAAGGATGGCCAAATTATTATTATCAGTCATGGAGCACAATTCTATCGGAGATCAGGTATAAGGCTGTTCTGAGGGTGTTTACGCATGATTACCTATACATAGACTGGAACCCGGAATCTTACAGGAGCCAGAGATGTATGCAAGCTAAGAACGTACGGGAGCACAAGAAAGGGCTTAACCAATCAGAGTGTTTGCATGTAAGGCCAACATGCGTAGTGATTGGCACACCGAGTCCTGCCTGCGGAAACTTGCTTCGGACATAGAGAGTTGATCTAATGCATGATTCCAAAATATGCATCGGCTCAGTGATACAGGAACCAATCACGTGATGCTTTTCGGGTGATACAACAACGCAGCTGCGGGGCACCATCGGGGCACAATCCCCGATGCCCGACGTGGGGCACAGTCCCTATACTAAGCTAACGCCTAGGAATGTCTTTGAAGATTTCGGACACAGTCCTTCTCATTGACGCTCAGATCTGGAACACCCGTGGATCTTAGCTTACGAGCCCTCCGCTACCGAATTCCGAGGTGCACGTGGTGCACGTGTTATCCCGCAACCCACTAGCAGAGGCTATAAATATCTAACGGACCCTCGATTCGAACTTGAGTTTCTCCTCTCGTCCTTGGCAAGTTCATTTTCAAGGTCGCAGCCATCGATAACAACGCCGTAAAACGCGCATTAGCTATTCCATCATGGACGGGCCGCAGGATAACATTGACCATCTCCGAGAGGTACGACGGTTATTAGATCAGAAACCTGGCAGCAAATGGGGATGGGTGATCTTCCGAACCACGTACGGAGAGGATTCCCAGTGGGAACACTTCATGAACTATCTCAATACTCGAGTGCGTCTCGAGCTCGAAGAGCAGGGTAATAGCGACCTCTTCACCCGCATTGACTGGGCTGTCCAAGAAAGTCCTCGTCTTCAAGACGCCAGTAATCGCCAAGTGCGCGAGTAAGTTCCACCCATTACTAGGTTTTATACTAATCCGAGGAATAAGTGGCATGTAACTGATGACTAATTGCTGTGACTTGGACTAGGTATTTTCGCCGCTGGATAAAGACGACAGATGAACCAAAGGCGATGATCGCACGATTTGAAGCTTGCATTTCGGTGGGAAAGCATGAAATCGAAACTATGCTCGAACTTGCGCCGCCTCCAGAGGAAAGTGATCCGTGGGGAATGGCGTGGGTATCAGTGGTGTCGGTGAGAGAGGAAGAAGGGGACACAGCGGTTGGCGTGTCAGCTCTGACACGAGCGTATGCAATTGTTCAGTCACTAGGATGGGAAACGATCGAAACGAAGGATGAGGATGTGTACTGCTAGAGAAGAATTTGAGAAAGGCAACCCTTCTCCCTTTGGGTGATACCGTATCAGCGGTCCTGTTCATCTCGGTCATCTCTAAGCAATGAATGAATGAATGAATGTAGCCTAACGGATGTCCAATGAGTCTAATTCTAGAATATGAATATGTCATGGAGACATGTTGTTACGCTTCCGGACATTGGGCAAAGCTCTGTGCTTTAGTAAAATAGTTACAACTTCCATGTCTCCAGGGAGATCACAAACCATGAAATCAACTTTCACTGATTTGTTCAATTACTATTCGTCGACTATCATATGATAGTTCGATCGGCTAGGATTACTATAACATCATAAAGGCTAGCAACGTCACGTGACTCAGTTGGGAAGCTGTGCACACGCAATGCTTAACTCTGGTCACAAGACTTCAACAGTGGATGCATGCCTGACTTCGAACTCAAAAAAAATGTCCACGTTCGACTCACCATGCCTCGAATTATAGGACTTCGAAGCGTTGGAAAACATAGTAAAGGACCCACTTGCGAGCATGTGACGCCATATTATACAATATGAAAACTCCAAGTTAGCAAGAGTCTACCATGTATATTCTGTAGGCTCAATTGGTAGGGAAAAACAAAGAGGGGGGCGGGGGCGGGGGCGTCTGAGGGAACGGCAGGATGAGTATGTACAGCTAGTCCCAGGTCATCCATTGCATCATATACCTCACGAAAAGCTTGGTACGCTCCAGTAATCACAAGACAACAGTACCTGCATCTACTACGATTGCGGCATTCGGACAGCAGAGCCGCAACAGGAGTCCTAATGACACGCTTGCGTGGATTCAAACAAATGAACGGCTGCGCACATAACACAAAAAGAAAATATACAAGACGATCGGTTGTTGATCTTTACTAGTACAGGCTTTTGCCAATTGCTATATTGTTCGGAACATGACGCGCGCCGTTGGCCCGGGATATTGCAGGGATGAGGGCATCGCGCAAGCAATATAACCGATACAACACATCACGTGGTTAGCTGTCATACAGTATCATTATTGATATAACGGCAATGTCAGGGGTAAGTAAGAACATACTTATGGGCGCCACGTGTAACCTATGGCCGCAATCAAAAATAAATTTTTAGATAGATAGGCTGCCGTTCTCAGATGCCATCCGTTATTTCTTACGCTCGCTCGTTTCTTTCTTCGCATCTAAAGAATTCATAATCGCAATACCCCCGCAAGCATGCGCCCTTCAGCTATCACTGTGGTTTTCACAACGCTCATCCCTTCCATCTCAGCCCACGGCCGCATAACAAACATCACAACCTCATCCGGCACCGTCTACACTGGCTGGGACCCCGCAACAGCCCAGTCGCTCACTTCCACGCCGCTTGCCGCTTGGAGTGCATCAAACCTAGGCAATATATTCGTTAAGCCCTCACAATTCAATACTTCCGACATCACGTGTCACTACGATGCCACCCCCGGGGCTATTCATATCAACACCACCGCGGGCGATACGCTAAAGCTCCAATGGAATGAGTGGCCTGTCTCGCACAAGGGACCTGTCTTAACGTATCTAGCGGAATGCAACGGAAGCTGTGCGGATGCAGACAAAGCGAAACTCAAGTGGACTAAAATTGACGAGTTAGGGTGGCTGAATAGCTCGGGAGTGGATGTGCTTCCTTTGGGTGGCACATGGGCAAGCGACGTCCTCATTTACAACAAAGCGAGTTGGAAGGTGAAGATTTCAGAGGTTCTGGCAGAGGGAAATTATGTGCTAAGACATGAGATAATCGCGCTGCATGTGGCAGAGCAACTAGATGGGGCGCAGGCGTATCCACAGTGCGTGAACCTGAGAATTGTCAATGATAAGAACGAGAATGGGAAGAAGCTTGATGGTGGGGTTATTGGCGACAAATTGTATGTAATGAGGGATAAGGGTGTGTTGGTGGATATTCATGGGAATGTTACAGGGTACGAGATCCCCGGACCAAAGGTTTGGCCGTTTGCCACGAGATTCAAACAACCAAATCAGTAGCATTAAATAGACGCTTCTGTACAATGAATTGGAAAGAATGGATTGCATTGTAGAATTCATTGAAGGTATTAAAAATGGCGGGTAATACGGAAGGGTAGGTCATGTATCCCACATTACTGTGGCCTTTGAGCGTAAATTGTTATTTGAGCCGCATTTAAACGTCATAGTAGTTTTAGTAGGAAAACGTGCAGCTACTACATGACCATATACGGTAATGGCGCGCTGCATATCTTATTATCGTACCTGGTGTTTCACGTGCCAATTCAGATACTTTCCTTTTACTTATCCTCTTCACTGCAATCCATGGGTTTCCCGCCGGTCAGTATATCTTCCGCCATGGTGAAATTTGCTATACATAGAGAGCAGTAGTAGGAGGGAAACAAGCAGACTTCATAGCATCTATTAAGCTTAGTGTGGTGATATGGGTCGTCTTGCGTTTGCTACGGTCAAAGAAGCATAGTAGGTCGATGTCGGACGTCCAGGTAGTTGCACTGCTACCGAGCCTGTATATATTTAGCGCGTTTACTCTTGACTACATCGAATGACTGTACCTCGAAAGAGAAGACAAATGCGGCTCTTTGGGGATTGAGTACAGAGCGAGGGTTTGCGGTCGATATCAGGGCAGTTGTGCTGCGCAAAGCAACTGCCGCTCCGCTTGCCGCGACATGTAGAAAAGTGCGCGGCCAGGCGGCAGCAATTTTTATACGGGCGGGGAGAAGCGAAGTTGTGGAGAAGATGCGCAGGTGGAAATCAATGGTGTTGGGGCAGTGGAAGGCACGGTATTTATATGTCAAGTGAAGGTGCTCGCATTACGTCACCTGTTGGAGCTTGAATTGCGTCTTGACCCATACGCAAAAGTCACAGTCAGGAGTCGGGGAGATACTCAGTCACTACATACCAACGAAAAAGCGGCATGCTGTACGCGCCACGGGCCAATTCATATACTTTCCTTATTAAGACTCGCTGTGCAGTTCAGGTCCCTGCCAAATTATCACAGAAAGTGCTGAATATTACCGAAAGAAGGTACGTAACGCTATTTACCGCATTGTTTTATACATTTTGCCAAACTTGTCACGAAGGACGTCGTCAAGAAAGCGCAGCATGAGAGGCACTAGCGAAGCGAACAGGTGGGGTCGGGAAGAAAAATGGATCAAGGATCGGTCCGCCACGGTCCATTGAATAAGGTTGCGTTAGCTTGGGTGGTCGTTTTAGGGATGTTTTCCTCGTAGTGTAATTCCCATAAGAATGCCTTGTTGCTACATTGTCTACACTGACGTGGAAGCTCTCGCGCCTCCCGAGTGGTCCCTCTTCGATTGTCCAAAACCTGACTGCGATGACTCAGCATTCTTGGCGCTCAGCGATGCGGGGCAGCTCTGGCGCACACGAATAAATGGCAGACAGCACGGCCCCACAAAGACCAGTAGGCCTTTCTAAACATCAATAATAATGTACTGAAGGCAGCCTAGAGAATTTATACTAAGTTTTCTTCTATTTAAAAAACTAATCTAGAAGTCTACAGCCATGTGTGATTATTATAAAGTTGAAACTATTGAGTAATGTCAGGAAACGCGCTTCCGCCCTCTGACCCCACGCAGTTTACGATCTTCGCGCTTCCTTCCTAACCAGCCTCCGCTTCTGCATCCGCATATGTGTCTGCCGCATCGTCTCTACCTCGAAGGCGGTCTATCGAAGATGGCGAATCGTATCGCAGTCGGGTGTCTCCTACGGCAGCCGCAAGTTTGCGCCCGGTGTCTACAATCGGCTGAAGAATCTGTATACTCGCAAATGTTGGCATTGCGGGGGTCCAACAGTGATCTTGCAAATGCCATGCTCCTCTGCAGGCTCTGTCACAGCGTCTACGACCAGTGGCAAACCCTATGATAGCTTTCGTCCCAAGCCTCCATGTTGTTTCTCTGCGAGTCCTTCTCGACCTATGATGATCGTTCTTTTAGACGCCCAACCTTATCAATAGCGCTTATGCGGCGTGAAACGCTGCGCCGCGCCTACCCTTGCCTCGAATTCTAGCATCCTTGCCGCTGCACTTTGCATGCCGATCCGTACCGAATCGCAGCTCAGAACACCAAACCCATACAAATCACACTCACGCCGAATGTACAGTTGAACCTTCTCTTACTTAACTATTAGCAGGAGAAAGAACATTTCAATGGCGACCTTTGAACTGATCGATCGACCATGTTCATTAGATTTCTCTATACTCGGCAAGAACCGCGAACCGTGGTAAAAGAAGCCGTTCATTGGGATCGTGTTTCAGGAAGCGCCAGACTCCTGAGCGCGCCCCTATCAGAGCGCGACACTCGTTCTCGTCGCTTAACATCAACTGCTGCGAACTGTACCCCAAAGGCGTCCTGCAGTCATGATCTACATTTAGAGTGTGCTCCCTGCTGGTCGTGTTGCAGATTAAGAAGCTCGTAAATCTATTGGCTCTTACTTAGTCGCAAAGCCCATCTCCATTGGATTAACCGGGCGTTTGAGCTCAGAGGTGCATAGTTTGTGTTTTGGAAAGCCTATACACGGAACTCGAGGCACCCTTTGTAGCGCTTATGCTGCAAGGCGCATTTTGCTTGTCAAGAGATGTTCATGTTACAACCTTAAAGATCTTGCGCCTTATAAACGGCCGGTTGAGGATACAACCAACGTAGCGTGTATCCTCATTTTTCAGTTCCTCGAGTACTCACTTTATCATTACAATTTTGTGTTTACAATTTCCTCATTACAGTTTTATTATTACAATTTTGCCTCTCCATATTTGAGAGTTCCCTAGCAACTCTCCTTGCGATTAGCATATGAAACAATGTCTTCTATGATCGCCAAAGCCGACTCATTGGACCAGCTCCAAGCTCCAGAACAGACGGAACTCCTGGACGCCATCGACAAACTTCGAAACCAGGGGTTGGGTCACTACAACATAAGCCTCCCACAACTCATCGTTTGCGGCGACCAATCTTCTGGGAAGAGCTCCGTGCTAGAGGGGCTTACTAGGCTCCGTTTTCCGACCAAGGACGGCCGGTGTACAACCTTTGCAACAGAGCTTATCTTGAGGAAGCAAGCAGTCACCGAGATCCATTGCTCTATTATCCCAGGGCCAGACCGATCCAGAGCCGAACGAGATGAACTCGCCAAGTTCAACCGATCCTTTGCTTCTTGCGATGAGTTCGCTTTTCCGTCGCTCATTGAAGAGGCTCACAAACAAATGGCATTTGGAACTGCATCAGATGGAGGGCTATTCTTCAAGGATGTCATGCGGATCAGATATTCCGGACCCGATCTCCCTTCATTGACTATTGTTGACTTGCCCGGCATCATACAATCTCAGGTTGAGGGGAAAAGCGGAGTTGCGCTGGTCCGCGAACTCGTAAAGCGTTATATGGCTGACGAAAAGTCGATCATACTCGCCGTGGTATCAGCTCGCAATGATCTTGAGAATCAAGGTGTGATCGATTATGTCAAAGAGTGCGACCCAAATTGCATTCGCACGTTGGGGATCATTACGAAACCAGATACCTTGGAGATAGGATCCCAAAGTGAGTCTCGGTTCGTCCAGCTGGCAAGGAACGAGGTCATGCCACTCAAGTTGGGCTGGCATATTGTGAAGAACCGGAATTTACACCAGAGCGAGCAGTCGGACGCAGAGCGTGACGAGTCTGAAAGACGGTTTTTTGCGTCCGGAGTCTGGACCGCTATTCCTCGCACAAACGTTGCTATCGACGCATTGCGGACCAAGTTATCTCGGGTTTTGCTCCAACATATCCGTAACGAGCTTCCATCTCTCAGCGCCGCTATCGACAGTGCGATTTCCTCGGCAGATACTGATCTGAAGGCATTAGGGCGCCCGCGACATGAACCGCAGCAACAACGGAATTTTCTCATGGAAAAAGCACAGAAGTTTCATTCCTTAACGCATGATGCGCAAAGAGGCTTGTACAACGAAAAGTTCTTCAAAGTCACTTTGTGGAATGTTATTCCACCCACTCGTCTACGCACCAAAATCCAAGACCTCAACTTGGCGTTTGCATGCGCAATGTACAAAAAAGGCCATCAGTATCATATCATTGACAGCAAAGTTTCTCCAGATCCGGAAGCAGGTTTCCTTGCTTCCAATGCGACTCAGAACTATGACTGCCTTCCGGACCCAAGCCAAATAGATTTGGCAACGTTCCTAGATCGGCATATTGGGAATGAAGTGCGACTCAGCCGACAATCAGGTTTACCTACTCTTGTCAACCCCGGGGTCATTGGCGAGGTTTTCCGCCAGCAAGCGAAACCCTGGGAGGCTATTGCTAAACAGCATGTGAACGATGTCTATAAGGCAGTGGACGACTATCTAGAGGAGAGCTTAATCAGCCTGATGGACAATGAAATAATCGATGCGCTGATGTACGAGCATGTTGATCCTGAGCTCAAGAGAAGGCGTGCGCAAGTGGACGAGAAGGTGGTTGAATTGCTCACTCCTTATAAAGAACAAGAACCCATCACATATGACCCAAGCTTCATTCATGACTTGAAGCAGGTCAAGTCCAAACGGTTTTTTGCATCGAACAAGCAGTTCTCTTTCGGTACACCACAAAGAAGCTCTGCGTCCGAAACCCAGCTCTTAACCGAGGAGTTGGACGCTTCCACCAACGTAGAGATCCTTGACCTCGTGCAGATATACTACAAGGTCAGTGTGAGATAGTCTATCATGAAGCAAAGAAGATTAACTTGCTGTGTAGAAAGCAATTTCAGTGTTCATTGACAATGTTACAATCCTTGCGATCGAGAACTGCCTCATCAGAGATCTTAAATCGCTTTTGAGTCCAGAACTTGTGCTCAACATGGACGAAGAAAAGCTATATGCTATTGCAGCGGAGTCCGAAGAGATACGCATAGAGCGTGCCGCTCTGAACCAAAGATTGGCTGACCTGGAACGTGGAAAGCAAATCCTCGCCAGCCAAGCACGCAAGTCAGGAAAATGTATGTTTCTCCGCATGTCGACTTATCAATTAATTACTCGGTTCAGGACCGCTGACGATGAACTAGTCCCGCGTAACGCTTACAGGTCGCAGAGAGCAGCCAATCCAACCCCTGCTCAAGCCTCAAGCTATAGGCCAATGACTCCGCCAGACCAAACGACTTGGACTAACTATGCTAATTCAGGTGAGTTGAGGCCGCATACAAAGACGGCAAAAGGAATACATGAGCTAATCCGACTCAAATCAGTCGACGATCTCGCCTCAAGCTTGAGCGGAATAAACATCACTCCTCCTCCCGTTACTAAAGATCTGCTTCCAACACATTTCGGGCAATCGCCAGCAACACCTCCGAAGTCTCCTAGGGTTTTTCCAAGCCGTCAGATCCTTGGATAATGCGTTCGAGTACCATGGAATCCGTACATAAGGATTAGTCAAGCCGTTTCAGTCGCACTGAACGCTTATTGAAATTCGGCGGGTCGACAGCTAGTTTTCGAGAAGGAGATCAGGGATAGAAGACCAAGAGATTCATCGCAAGTTGTTCAGATACAGTTAGCTATTATGGAAGGTGAGGGAACATGTAATAATGTAACGATATAGATTTCTGTATAAGTATCGATTGAATGATGATGGAGGTCATCTGGGGTGGGTGCTATTGATATACGTACATGCCAAGACCATGCTCGCGTGGCAGATGGCCTCCTGCATTCCGTCATAATGATATATTCATAACCTGGGTCTCAGGGAGCTCAATAGATAGCAATAGCGATGATAATCTGAACCTGTGGTGCCAATACTCACTAGCAACCCCAGAGCCCTTTTGCATATCAGCTCAGCTTTAAACACAACTGTAATGGACGTGATTAAGTTCTAGGACTGAGATTGATTACAGAATAGAGAAGGTGCTGAGACTATATACTGAGAGCTAGATTGCAAAATTATTAGCGTAACTGTCCCACCGATGGCGTGAGCAGTACGACCCGTAATCAGTGACTCCTCCCGAATTTTAGCCATCATGTCTATCATCACTCCAAGTCTCTTGCATGTTCTTGCTGTACCTTGTCATGGTAAATCTATGAATATAGGTTTCGCCTGTGGTCGGATGTGTAAAAGTGGACTCTTTTTCCCATGTGCGATTTGGATCAGTTTTAGAAGATAATGATAATCTGCATGATTTTCTGGCTTTTCTTCCATCGGCGAACACATGCGTGTGAAGATGAGTAATAGATGGGTACCGCTCGTGAAGTCTTCTTGGCACGACTGAAGGGGACGGGCGTGGTGGTCTTGACGTGGCTTTGTTCGAAGAAAGCTTATAGTGGGACTTTGCAACGTTGCGGTTTTTCCGGCTGGTTTGTTGTTTTGATGGGAAATGGATTCGTTTGAAGGACCGCCATTCACCTTCCAATTCGACAATGTCGTTAGTTGAGTTAATCGACGTTGTGACATGGTCCAGATCAAACACTTTGTTCGTAGATATTGCTTGATCTCGACGTTTCGATTGTTGTGGAACCCGCCTAAGTAATTCGGTCTTGTACCCTGTCCAGCACCTAGTCTTCGGGCTTTGACGATCAGCAAATCTCAGGGGTACAGGCATTCTACAATTGGGGTTATCTCACCAGTTTATAACTTCGTCAGCCTCACCAAAGCTCAACTTGGCGTCGCATTTCGGACATTTGCGCATGGAAAGTGGGAACCCCGTGACCATCATGGACATAGCGATCTTGGCTCCTGGGAAGACAGACCTGCTCCATGTTTGATTCGGTCTATGGATGAGTCTGCCGTGAACGGGATTCAAGAGGTGGTACTTTTTGTTCGTTACCCACCACTCACCGGCTGCGCCGTGAAATTGGTCGTGGAGGAACCCTTGAAATGTCTAGTGAAAACGCGTTAACATCCAAACGTTTCCGGCGGGATATACGTACTCTCCAGTTATGGAACCATTGGTAGGGCAGATTGAACGGGCGTCCGAGGGCATCCTCAAACTTGATCACATCGCCTCCAATCAGGCTGAGAGTAGGTGGCAGCCTCATCCATGCATTCTGTAGGAATAACAACATCACAATTATTGAAGGGCTGCCCGCATCAGTATCAATCGTGAAGAGGGCTGATACCTGGACACTTACTATAGGGTTTGAAGTAGCCGGACTCCGTGCCGAAGAAGTGCTGAGATGCTAATCAGTCAGTAATGCGGACTATGTTTAAATCTAATTCTGCTTCCTTACAGGGAAACGAGATTGGTCTGGAGCGTGTTCATTGCTTCTGCATGAACAATCACTCGGTTCGTGTCTAGGTGTGGTGCGTGTGGAGCTTCCTGGCCGGTGCTTTCTTCCACTTCCAGCGATGTATGGCTCTCATTTTGGCCTTCTGCTGAAGCTCCATCGGTGACTCTTTCGATTCGAACAACACGTCTCATCTCATCAACCATCATGAAAAGGCTTACATTGAATGCTCGTTGCTCGGCATTGAACGTTTGTTGTACCGCGACATAATCGCTCTGCCGTTGTTGCAACGCCATTACCCGACCGTCCACGGCATCTATGCTCGTCCTTTTACAGTCAGAATATGCAACCTACGGTGGCACAAATACTTACATGTTCAATTCCTGGAGCTTGACTTGTATCGTCTGAAGCCGTGCCGTCATGTGCTGTCTAAATTTTTCTTCCTTGCCTGACGCCTGCAGAGCCCATTTGGCCATCTTGAACGATCGTTTCAGGAATGAAGAGTCTCTAATACCACTCAAAGATGGTCCGAAATGGGTTTGTACCGCCTTGATGTAACTGTGCACAGGTTGCTCGGCCAGAGCCGCGAGCGCTCGTATCTCCTCAAGGATGTCAGGATTAGCACATTGGGCGTGGATGTGCTGCAGTTGTTGACAGACGACTAGGAGGCCTTTCCAATATTCAATTGCCAGCTGATACTCCGATGCTGCGCCACCCGTATCCTTCATCGCATTCGCGATCTGGACTGTAAAGTTGATTGCCATCGCGATATCGCCCGCGCTGAAGCCAAACGGTACCGCCATGGCCGCCCTGTGTTGAAAACGCTCGATTTATCGAAATTCAAGTTGTGTGTCGAAGGTTTTGAGTGGGATGTGTGGATGGGCACAACTACGATGAGCTGACCAGGCTGTGGCTGTGTCGTATGCGCCTTGCAGAACTTCGAAGGCCGCCTTGGCGTGGGGGCCGCCTTGGGAACAGCTGAACCCGGATTTCGACTTGCAAAATCTATGTTCGAGGTCATCGTATATGTTGACATCTATTTAATGTTAACTAAACTAATAAGAAACCATTGAATCAGGTTCAGCTATAAGGCTCAATTAGGTCAGTTGTACAGCATAGCTGAGATTAACCTCCACCCAGTGGCCTCTATGTCCATGTTTTGCTATCAACCAGGTAATTAGGTAGGTCGACGATCTTAGCGGTTTCCAGTTCCTCAGAAAGGCCCTTCCCATCCAGGATCTTGGTCGCGGCTTCCATAGTAGAGTTCTTAGATTGCGACTCACCGTCGTACATGTCGTACTTAATATCAAGCCCGGCATAGGTCCCCTCGAAGCGTTCAATGCGATTTTCTTCTACAACACTTACTTCTCGCTTCACCGTTGCACATGTGCTAAAAGTACTGATGAGCCCGCTCGTCTATACCTTTGTCTCGCGGGCGGGCTAGCTCTTGCTCCTCCAAGGCAACGACTGGGGCGCCGCTCGCATGTAGCTCCGCAACATGCGCGTGATTTTGTTTGATGGCGGCCTGCTGCTCGCGAGCAATGGCACTAAATTTGATATAGACGTGAAAGAGGTGGTTGATTTGGCCGCGATGCAATTCTTCCTCGCTGCCAAACTTGGAGAAGGCGCCACTGAGCACGCCGTATTGTTTATCCTAGTTACCAAGATAGTTGAGGCACTCAACATCCCATTTGGCCTGATTGTATAGGTTGGCTAGGAAGCCGCCGATGACCTGCTACGCAGGTAGGCGGTATGTTAGGGGTTCGAAATGTTGGGCGACCCAAATTGGACTACGGCGCGTTTGCGGCCCTTGGACGCGTCGACCGGATCGTGCAGGCCGATGGTAAAGTCACGGCCGTAGCAAAGCGAGTGGGTGGGCTTTGAAGAAGAATCAGACAAAGGATCGGTCCGCCACGGGCCGTTCGATAAGCGACATCGGGAAACTGGCGGCTGCGTTTGGGGTATATTTCGACACATAGTGTCAAGGAAAATCGCTGTTGCACTAACGGCCGCGGTTGATCCACGATCTCAGACTCGTCTGTTACTGTCTGAAAGTATTGCATTATTCGTTCTTATTCTTACAACACCGCTATGCAAACATGATAATCCAACCAAAGACTCCCGAAAGATGGTCCAACCCCTAGGTTCCACTTATAGAAATTAGCGAGCGACACGTCCGGCTACACACATGCGATATACATTACACGTAGAGCTCATTATAGAGAACCTTCTAGGCTGCCTACTTGTTTGTAGGTGAAAGCACCTTTTGTAGTGTATCGGGATGTAGTTCGGGACGTGTCTTTTCGGCGGGTCCGATGACTGACTGAATGCCTACATCAGAAGTATCGGAATAGCCATTCTCCTGTTTAGGATCGATAATGTGCAGGTCGTTCTCTCGCTTCGGAGCGGCAGTGGGTTGCTATGGCTGCTTATCAGGGTAACTGAAAGACACGTTGTCTTCGTAAGTGAAGCAAAGGTATGACGTGACGTTGAGCCATTGGTTCAACGCAACGGGATCTTTGAGATCTATACCAACGATATCCCAATCGAGGCACTGGGTGATACAAATAGTGGGCAATCGGAGAGCAGACAAGCCGCGTCGTCACCCGAAGATGCCCAACATCTAATGTTAGAGGGTGACTGCAGATAGAACTACTCGTCGGCGGGGAATTGGCTGGCGATATCATCGAGGCGGCACGATGTAGGTGTGGGCGCCGCTTGATGTCATCGGCGACGATGATGTTGTGACGCGCGAGGGAGCTTGCAGTGGGCGGGCGCAAACTGCATCAAGGACGTCCATAACGCCATAAACCATCGATTTTGGGGTCGCTGCCTGCGTGGCTGCTTAAAGATGGTGTTGATGTTTCTCGTTGTTTGTGTCGCCGCCCAGCTGAGCTGAGGGCTTAAAGATTACCTAAGCCTGGCCTTATCGATAACGTGTCTGTGCGCGTAAAGCCCGGATTCACGTAAAGCCCCGGCATCACTAAAAGTAGCTCAGGCAAAAATGAGGCTCTAGAGCCACGCAAAATAGATATTATTACGAGATTTTCTAGTGGAGTACTCTATTAATTCTTGCAATCAATTTAGGCTATTTATATCTATCTAGAAGGTTAATGTTACGGCCTAATCACATTAATTTGATTGGCGCAGCAGATGCGCCCTCAGGAGCCTCACCAGCTCCTACAGTATTAACAATACGTTTTTAACGCTTTCTACTCTATAGAGGAGGTTGTGAGGCCTTCCTCTTACCCTTTTAGGATAATTGTAGAGCCTTTTTAGCGTCACGAGTAGACTTCTGGGCGGCGCGCTGAGCTGCCTTTTCAGCTCTCTCCTTCTCCTTTGCCTCTCTGGCTGCCTTACGCGCAGCACGCTTCTCCTGCTGGATTTTCTCCTTGTATAACTTAGCTGCCTTCTTAAGCTCTGCCCTCTCT
>JACVRA010000676.1:0-19758 GCA_019828545.1 Paracamarosporium sp. OC-R06-R3 | reverse complement strand
GTTCACCTCTTATCACGCACTCCCATATACCTCTGCCCGGAGCACACCTAGCACAGACCTTTGACTACCTGCGCCGATACAAGAGAGCGCTTAGGGCGCTCTCCTAGAGCAAAGAGAGCAGAGACCAATTAAGACAAGATTAAAGAATGGGACGACTAGTATATAGTCTAGAAGGATCTCTATACTTTTCCTACTCTTCGTAGTCAACTCAAATTGTATCTTAGTTATCTAAATTGTAAGCACTTCTTCTATACAAAGAACAATCAGTCTTCTCTTAATACATTGTTAAGTATCTTCAATACTTAATTAGAGCTTAACAACCTTTATTGCCAAACCGCTTTCTATTACTAAAGCCCCACGGGCCCTGCTACGAGTAAACCCTACTGCCTTAGTACGGATTAGACCAGGTACGTAGTTCGCCCCGTAACAGTTAGGTAGCCTTACGTAAGACCCCTACCCTAACCCAACCCCTACCCATTCGCCAGCCTAGTAACACCCTAGAATTTAGGTCGCAATTAAAGCTTCTAAAGGAGAGGATTTAGAGGCATAGAGATAGTTCACTAACTTTAATAGTAGAGGCGCTTAAAAAGTTTAACAAAGGTGCAGCAATAATAGCGCATTCTATAGTTTTAATAATTAAGCGTAACGCTAAGCTTTAAGCTGCTAACGAGGCCGCCACGTGACGTAAATCGCATAAAAGAAAGCGTGTACAGCGTAAGGGAGTTCTAACAGCTAAGAAAGACCTACGGCTAGCCACTCTAAAGGACTTTGCAGCGCGTAGTAATGGGAAGAAGGCGAAGAAGAGGGCGCGCGCTGATGGAGGCGAATTGACTCAATGGCGCTGTGGACGCTGCGGCCAGCCTGGGCACAACAGAACAACTTGCAAGCAGCCTGTAGAAGTAGATTCTACGTAGATTGTACTATTACGATTTTTCATAGTGATTCATAGTGATTCTGTACTATCGTGTATAGTATAGACTTTAGTGGGGGCTTGGCACGCCCGGCCACTCGCCCGTGATGTACGTTGAAGGTGGATAGATAACTTGATAGTACAATAATGCCAAATCAAATAAAAATAAATCCCTTATTACCTTAAAAACAACCCTTATATCCAAGCAGTAGCCTCTAATTCCACATCAGTCCCCAAGGCCAATTCCTTCACAACAACGCAAGCGCGTACCTGGACATTGAAAGGCTTGGTTAGAGACGTGTTCCGTTCTGCACCTTTCTCGTGATTTCACAAGACTTACCGGCTTCGGGTCCTGAAAATATCTCATATATTCTTCATTCATCAGAGGAATATCCGCAGCATCTGTCACCCAGATAGTGACACGCAACACTTTCTGCATGCTAGATCCAGCAGCTTCAAGAACAGCCTTGATGTTCTTTAGAGCTTGAGCCTATGGAAGGGGTCAGCGGTCGCAAACTTGTCTCATATCGATGGCAGTGCAATGTCGCTGTTGGCAGGAAATTGTTGGACAATGTCGAAAACGAACTTGCCGCAGCAATTCAAGACAGATATATGGACTCACCACACGGTCCTGAATAGTTCCCTCAACTAGTTTTCCAACCGCAGGATCAATACCTAGTTGGCCACTCGTGTATACAACATTATTGAAGACGACCGCCTGTGAATGCAATGGGATCGCAGCATATGGCGCTCTGTCTGTAGCAATGCGCTGCATTTTGAAATGATGGGGTAGCGTGTTAGAGAGATGCCTAAGGTGTGTCCGTACGTGCTGCTATAAGATTGGGGTTTAGTATATGCAAACCCGTTGGAGGGTGGCGGAACGTTCGGAAGTTCGGTACTTCGTTCGGAAGATATGGCCTAATCTGTACCACAGCATTGCACGTTTTAGATGCCGTATCGGGTCGGCTTTTACTGTTCGCCGTGGAATACGGCCAGAGCCGAGAGTTAGCCGGAGCCCCGGTGGAATCAGCAAGTGCTACTTCTACTCCAGACCTCCGCTCACGCCTCGAGCAATGCCATAATTTCGAACCATTGAACGTCCATTGTCGATTCTCGGAAGATGGACCAACAAACAGCCAGGATCCTGTTGGTTGGGGGTGGAGGGATAGGGACGGTCGTCGCATTGAATCTTGAACGTGGTGGTAGAGCCAAAGTGTCCGTCGTTCTTCGATCGAATTTCGAAATTGTCACGCGCGATGGCTTCACAATTCAGTCGATTGACCATGGTACAATCTATGGCTTTAGACCAACTGAAAGTAATGTTTTCATCCATGGAGATCATCGCTTTAGCTAATGGAGACCGCTTTCTTGCGCAGTTCTTGCCGCAGTCCCAGACATATCGAAAGGGAATGATCCTTTTGATTATGTCATTTGTACCATGAAGAACACTCCAGATGTAGCAGATCCAGCTCTCACAGAATTGATACGGCCTGCAGTGACAGAAGAGCATTCGACGATTGTGCTAATTCAGAACGGCTTAGGCATTGAGAACGCATTCATAGAAGCCTTCCCAAATAACATTGTATTGTCTGGAATCAGTCTTTGCGGATCTATTGAAAGAAGTCCCGGTATAATAAATCAAAACGTACCTGATGAGCTTCTCGTCGGTCCATTCCCGTCGCCAGATAGCCAGGATAAAAAGCACCGTGAGAGCAAGGCCTCCACGTCGGCCCATGACTTCGTGGCCATATATAGTGCAGCGGGCAACACTAACTGTCATTTTGACGGAAACGTCGCTATATCGCGCTGGAGGAAACTGGTATACAATGCAACAATCAACCCCGTCTGCGCCATCACCGGGCTCGACGCAGGGGAGATGCGACTGTGTCCAGGGATCATTCACCGGCTGGTGAAACCTGCAATGCGCGAGGTTTTAGCCATAGCCCACGCGCATGGATATTTCCTTCCAGATCAAATCATGGACGATATGATCGAGGGCGACCCAATAGAGCTCCATGTTCATCCAAGCATGCTCATGGACAAACGAAAGGTGTGTACGCTCTCAAAATTGTCGAGCTATAGATTAGAACTTTGTATCTGACAACTCACTGGCATTAGAATCAATACATAGAAGTTGAAAATCTTCTTGGAGCACCAATTCAAGCTGGAAGAGCACGCAATGTTGAAACACCAGTTTTGGACATTTTGTATTATCTTTGTAAAGGCATTCAACATCAGACGCTGAAAACACGTACAAGACGTGCTTGAATAGAAACTCGTCCGCTTGCCTTGGTTTTAATAATGAGAAAACACCAATTGAGGTGACGCGTGGAATTGATCCAATGACTCTAATTAGCATAGTTACCATGTAGCCCGGCAAGGAAAAGTTCAAGAGCCGGATTGTCTTGCGTGGAAGACATGAGATTTGCTGTGTGTCTAGCATTCGTTCCGTCGTGGCTGTAATCATTGTACAAGCGCCAATTCTCAACCCAATGCGCGTCAATTTCTTCGTCAGTCCCATTAATATCATCCCCAGGGGCATACGGTAGCGAAGTCAGTGTACCTCCATCGGTGCTGCCTCCAGGTGCATGCACGTTCATGGAACCTAAAGAAGCAGCAACCACCTCTCTATATCCAGGACTAAAAGCAAGGTCTTCAGGGCGATGGTCTGACTCGGACTCACGAGGCATGCGTTCTGCATTTGCAGGCCGCTCGTAAATACTCAGGATACTCTTCGCATAGAGCCAGTGGCACGAAAGTTCGCGGAGTACTTGGAGTAACAATTCATGATTCTGCAATGACTTTGAGGCAAAAATCGGGTTGGATGAGTCTAGGTCGGTGTTCGTCTGCACGAGTGCGGTGAAGACAGCGTTGACACCGAATATGGTCAGGACCGAAAGTTGTTTTCGCGCGCGAAGGTAGTCGGAGATTGAAATGATGCATCTAGCTGCATCTCTGCAAATTTCCATATCTTCCGTAAAGCGATTGCCTGCCTTTAGAAGTTGCCGATGAAGAAGAATAAGCAAATTGTTGTACGTGAGATGGAAAGCAAGTTGCCAGACATCACCTCCACCATTTAGATCCAGATGCATGGACCCCGGGAGCGAGTCGAGAAATTTGGCCACCTCTCTGTCCGCTTCTCGTGACTGGTTAGGGTCAAAGGAAGCAGAAGATTTGAAACAGCTCTTGTTTGTCGTTAATTTAGACACCAGGATACAAAACCTGGTATGATAGGTGATGAAGTCTCGATGTGCATGAGCGATTCCTTCAAAATGTCTTTCGCTCAAAGGCGGGACATCACAATCCTCCAAATTTCTACAATCGTTAGCACAAGTCACAACAAGGCGCATTCAAAGCACATTAACTTACAAGGCGCGGGATCGTCCATATGAGAGCGATGTGAGTACATCAAACTGTACTAAAGTCCACCACAGCCGAACCCATGTTCGCTTATAGACGGGTAACAGGCCCGAACGAGTCGAGTCGCGGTGCATACCCAGCCCTAAGGCTACCCTGGCTGCGAGACCGACCCAATGCCACGTATTTGCAAGAACATCTTCGACACCATCTGAGTACCAGCTCAATAGCAATGCTACTTGAACATGCATGGTGCGATCTTGCTCAAATCGGGCGTCAAAGAGTAACTTCGCTCGGCGATAGAAGGATTGCTTCAGCTCGTGCAGGCTAGGTCGGCTCGTAGCCAGTACATGTGCTCCAATGAGAAGGACAGCATGCAGAAGTGTCAAAGCAGGAGGGTTCTGTCTGTCCCTACTTTTATACCGCGACATGAAATCCTCTTCGTCAACAATCGGCCAGCCACGGTTCACATGGAAAAAGTACGCCTCAACGAGGCTATCTGCCAATTCCCTGCTTGGCAGCGAATATACGTCGGCAGGCATGCGATCATAGCTATATGCGGTGTGCCTACGATCAAGCTGACGGCTTGAAAAATGTAGCAGTCCGTCGTGGCTGACATGGCGCACTCGCTGACGGACGATATAATTTAGATTGGAGGACTCGGTTCCAAGAAAGTACAGGCGCGAGTCTTTTCCAATCGCAAGCGCCTCGATATTGTCCTGGTTGACAAAGTCGGCGAGACTTCCAGCAGCTAGCTCGTCTTCAGGCGTCGTTCTGTCCTGTTGTGAGCCAGTCGGCGCAGAAACCGCCTCAGACACAGCGGCAGACACGACCGGACCATTGACAGGCTGCGTCGAAGGAACTGTTTCAATCCTGGTTTCGGATACCGGATGGTTGATGCCCTCAGTCCGCTGAGATGGTGAAGAGAGGTCATCTAATGGTTGAGCCCTCGGCAGTAACGGGTCCTGACGATAGTTTGGTTGCAAGGGGACAGCCCTAGTCGACTTGGATGTACCATACATCCGACAATCAGGCCGATTTTGCATCTGACAATTAGAGCACGGCGTGCCGACCTGCAAGGCATCGCATCGAACTTTGCGCTGGTGGCAGCTCAAACATGCACGTCCATCTGCGACCGAAGTTAGCATCTAGGACGACATGTCTGCAGGCGGGCAACGAGTACCCACTGGTTCTTCGCCTTGCCGTGATCCGACGTGAAGGTAGGCGTGGCATGCTGCTACTTTCCATGTCCTTGGTGCGGGTGGTATTGTGAGGGATTGCCGAGTTCGGTATCTAAATGTTACAGATGCAATCGGAAGTTCGGAAATTGACGCTAAGACTTGGTTATCCCACGGTACTGTGTCTTGGCATGTATGCAAGACCGTCGCTTAACAATGCAAGCCTGCAGATTGCCGGCTCGGGCTTTATCGCTGGCTAGTGAAAAGCTTGCGGAAGTGAAGAACACGTGACTCACATTTACACACCAGCATTGCGGCGGCAGTGCGGTAAGTCTCCCGAAGCAAAGGGGCGGGGAAGACTGATGCAGGTGAGATCTGATCCCGCGATCATGCTGTTGTGCCCCTCGGTATGTACTGAAGACATTTTCTTCACTTGGTGCCTGCTGCACTCGGTATATATACTTTTCATGTCCCACTCTGGCGTATTATACGCGTTCGTCAATGCTAGCCAGGCACACAGACACGGATCCTTTCACAATGGCTGTTGATATGATGACAGGCCAAGCGCTGGCGAGTCCTAACGCCGCTCGCATATCGTCTGAGCCACAATCGCCTCGTTCTACCCAACTCCCGAACGAGTTAGATCCCTTGAATTTTTCCAAAGTAAGTTCAACTCATGATTTTGTCTTTGCTAGATTGGGTGTCAGTCATCCGATCCTGTCTCTAACGCCCCTAGCAGTGGAAAAGAATACACATTGTTTTTGTTGGCTTCTATTGCGCTTTCAATGGCAATTTCGGGATTTCTGCTCCCTCGGGAGCAATGTCCGTTCTCGAATCCTCTTTCAGCATTACAGCCAAATCACAGCTCGCACTACTCAACTCATTATACATGGTGGGCTATGTTGTCGGTCCTCTAGCATGGGGCCCTCTGAGCGAGTGCATTGGTCGAAGGCCCGTCGTCGTCACAACATTCTTTGCTTATATCGCTTTTTCGATAGCCTGCGCCGCAGCACCGAGTTGGGTTACTTTGTTGACATTTCGTCTCCTGTGTGGCTTCAGCGCTGCGGCCCCAAATGTCGTTGCAAGTGGCCTTTACGCCGACATCTTTGACCAGCCATCCAGTCGCGGAATTGCGATGTCGCTCTTCATGTTCGCCACCTCTCTTGGACCATTCCTCGCACCGCTGCTGTCAGGATGCCTTGCCAAAATATCCTGGCGTTGGTCATTCTGGATAGCTGTGGTACTAGCATCTCCCGGGGTGCCCTTCGTGATCATGCTTCCTGAGACATACACGCCAGTAATAATTTCCAAATGGGAGGGATCAAACAATCGCAACTCAGG
Source organism: Paracamarosporium sp. OC-R06-R3 (assembly GCA_019828545.1). Classification (NCBI taxonomy): domain Eukaryota; kingdom Fungi; phylum Ascomycota; class Dothideomycetes; order Pleosporales; family Didymosphaeriaceae; genus Paracamarosporium; species Paracamarosporium sp. OC-R06-R3. Next base: position 12,972 of record JACVRA010000676.1, on the reverse strand, counting down.
TGCCGTACCGCAAAACTCTACGAGAACTACGTCCCGCAGCGCGAAGGACATATTCCTGAGACCTTTCCAGCTTCTTCTTACCAAACCCAAACTCCTGTTTTCGTGTCTGTATACAGCTTTGGCTTACGCCATAACGTTCCTCCTCTTTCAAGCATATCCTATCATATTTGAAGGTAAGCGTCCTATCTAGGCTCAACATGGTGGTGACTTGTGTCTCCAAGTCCATTTCGAGATCTCTGTCGGCTTGATTTATTCGCTGATTCCTTCTAGAATTCTATGGACTGGCTCCTGGTGTTGCAGGGTTAGCGTATATTCCGTGTGGGTTACGATCCTCTGGACGTCCTTGGGTTCCATGAGAGATATAGAAGCTGATTTAGAGAATAGTAATCATCGGGGCTTGCACGGCATTTTGTATATTCTCTGCTTATACTCGCTGGCACACGTCGGCTTCCCAAGCCGGTGCAAAGTGGGCGGCCGAAGAGGCATATCGTCGACTTCCGCTTGCATGTCTTGCTTCACCACTGTAAGAATTCCCTTCCAAGGAGAGCTTCAATTCTCAAAATATTGACGCCGTGCTTTCTACAGTATGGTCACAGGCATTTTTTGGCTTGGTTGGACTTCGAATCATTCGTTTTCGCCAATTCTTCCTATGGTGTCTGGGTTTTTCTTTGGCACTGGTTATTTGCTGTTATTCATGTCCATGTTGAATTACATTAGCGATGGATTTCCGGCAGTTGTTGCGTCGGCACAAGCTGCAGCGGCTACGACTCGATCAATGGGGGCTATATGTTTATCGTTAACAGCCGATCATTTATATACACAGCTCGGCGTCCGCTGGGCGCCTACTCTCCTGGCTTTCGTTTCCTTGGTCATGGGTGTCATTCCTTTCATCTTTATTTACAATGAATCAAGAAAAGGGAAATGTTAAACGATTTTATAATGCGCGCATGAAAAAGACATTGATCAAATCACCGTACGCTTTCAATTATCTAATGGTCTTTTTGTATATCAACCAAAAGACGGACAATTTTGGCCACTACAATAGGACAAAATTACAACAGCAGCTTGATCAATCCAGACCCCTATTTCGAATACTTGAAATGATGCAATTCTGCTATCCAACATGCATTGTCGATTTTCTCAGGGCGTTTCAGCATCACGATTCGTATTCCCCACAGCGCTCTTCACCTGTCTTCCCATACATCAATATCTCTTTATATGGACTCAGATGATACAATTTAGGTTCGCGTGTATGTATCAGGTCTATTCGTCGATATGCAAATGCTACCTACAGCGTGACAATCAGATCAAGACTTCGCTCCCAACAAAGTCTCCTATAGAAGTAACATCTCTAAATGCTTGATCGATAATCTTGGCGCCCTTCAAAACATCTTCTTCCGAAATTGTCAGCGGAGGTGAAAATCGAACTTTCCCAGCAGCGGCCCCAACGAGAAGGCCGCGCCTAGCGCATAAAGCACCAATCTTTCTGGCAGTGACCTCCGGATGGGACTCATCAACAATAGCTGCAATAAGTAGTCCACGGCCTTTACCATTGAGACTTTTTATATGAGGCGGATTGAAACGTTCAAGCTCGGAATATAGCAAATTTCCTAATTTCTTGGAGCGTTCGGATAATTGTTGCTCCTCAAGTATGTCGAGAGCGGCAATGGCAGCAGCACAACCAGGAGGTGAAGCCGCCTGTGTAGCCCCAATCTCGAAACAATGTACGATATCCGTGACTTCATGATTTCCTAGAATCATAGACATTGGGTAATGTCCACCAGTAAGAGCCTTAGCTAGGATCACCAGATCGGGTTTCACTCCAGGCTCGTGATAGTGGGCGAGATCATAACCGGTACGGCCAAAGCCAGACTGAATCTCATCACAGACGAAGAGAATGTTATGCTTCTTGCACAATTCAGCCACACCGCGAAGATATCCATCAGGGGGTGAGCGTGCACTATGATAAAACATCAGCCTCAGACCGAGTATGAACTACCATTTTGGGGAACATGAAGGCTTAATCGGCTCGTACGTACCCAGCTGACCCTTGTACAGGCTCAAGCATAATAGCGGCAATCCTGTGACCATCACGCTCAACAGCTTCTTGCATATCTTCCAATGACCCATATTCGATTAGTTTACCTGTCGAGGGAACATACGGTCCGATATTGGGGACGTGGTCTCCATAATCTGTTGGAATTTGTCAGCTCAGTTCGGACATGGACGGGTCAATGTTCAAACTTGACGAGCAGATCTGTATACGAATATTGGATGACCAAATGGAAGAAACAACCATACCTTTCGCGATCACATTGTTGAGAGCCATCGTCGCCAACGTGACACCATGATAACAACCAGTTGCAGTTACGACCCATGCGTCATTTGGAAGAATACCCTTTTTCTGATATCCCCATCGTCGGGCAATCTTCACCGCTGCCTCCGCTGCCTCGCCTCCCGAGAGAAGAGTTGTGACCGTCTCATATCCAAATTTCTTGGTGAGCTTCTCAGCAAGCTGTAGGTATACAGGGTTCAGCCATGTCGTCCCAACCAGAGGGGCCTTCGCGACTTGGTCCGTGACAGCCTTGACCAGTCGAGGGTTGGCATGACCCATATTAACAGCCGCGTACATAGCAACAAAGTCAATGTATGTCTTTCCATCGACGTCAACGATTGTGGCGTTCTGGGCGCTGGCAATGGCGACCTACGAAGAGGAAAACTTAGCGAACAGAGCCCATAGAATTGGAAATATTCGGATATTCTCACCGGAAATGTACCAAAACCTCCTCTCACAAGCTCCGCATGCTTGTTATACAGCTCGCTCGTCTGGGGGCCGAGAGCTGGGACGAGATGCTCCTCACTTTTGGTCGCTTGTGCTTGGAGCACACCCACCGTTGACACAACTTGAGTTGAGATCATATTGCTGTCAGAAACAGGGGGACCTTTGGCGCTTCAATGCCAAAATCGTATAGTCTATTAGCAAAGCGAGAATGTAGGCTTGTGGCAGTTCATGTATCGCCTCCAAGAGCAGCAGGTTTTTCTTAAAGCCCTTGATTTTGGGAATCGATCGTTAAATTTCAAATCGCTACATATCTAGCTAGTAGAGATGGTGGAGTATGAGCCTTATCCTATGTTACCGGACTACCCAGGTATGATCGGTAATTCCGGAAATCGGTTTCCCGCAAACCAGATCCGCCACGACGCGAAAGATGATTGGCTGATGAGAAACATCACCGGATACGCGATATTGACGTCGACTGAGCTCAATCAACGGTTGGTCGAGCTACAGTACTCCGTTGCTTAGCATATACATCAAATCTCGGAACCTATCACGGTTCTACTAGTGCTAACATCAATAGCCGAAACGTCCAGTGTCTGCGGTGTGTAGAAGGCGTTGATTACATGTCTCCTAGAGTTCATGAACGAGCGCAGCCGACGAACAAGCTGATAAGCAACTTTCGACAATTTTCGTGTTTAAAAGATGTTAATAGTCCGACTAGAGTCGCGAAGAAGTACTCATTGTTGGACCATCTCCAGATACTAAATCTTCTATCAGTTTGATTGCTGTCATATCTTGTCAAAATAAATATCTAAAATCATGGCTCGTACCGACAAAGAAATACCCGTAACTGCATCAGATCCAGATATTGAATATGGAGACTCCGTCGCGGTAGATGTTGGCATCACCACCCATCGCGGACTCAAGTCCAGGCATACTCAACTGATCGCCATTGGTGGTTCTCTGGGAACTGGTCTCTTTGTCGGATCAGGGGCTACCTTGGCGAAAGGAGGACCGATCTTCATCTTGGTGTGCTATATGCTCGTTTCAATTCTTGTGTGGATAATCGTCACGACAATCCAGGAAATGGGCTCGTTCATGCCTATCGCCGGAGGCACCCTCGGCTCGTACGCCTCACGGTTTGCTTCTCGTCCTCTTGGCAATGCTATGGGCTGGCTCTACTGGTACTCGTTCGGAATCCTGATCCCCTACGAACTGACGGCAGCCGGGCTTGTGATCGGGTACTGGCCGAGCGACATCAATTTAGGAGTATGGCTGACCGTTATGATGGTCATCATTGTGTGTCTCAACTTTCTCCCGGTCGGCCTCTACGGAGAAAGCGAGTTCTGGTTTGCTGGAACGAAGATCATCTTGATATTAGGGCTTCTTTTGTTGTCCTTGATTCTCTTCCTTGGCGGCGGACCGAGTGGAGACAGGCTTGGTTTCCGATATTGGAAGGATCCAGGGCCAGTCAATGCATGGCTCGTACCAGGCTCCGCCGGCATTGCTGCTTCTTTCTTCGGCACCTTGATCTCATCGGTTTTCCCGTTCACATTCGGTCCAGAAATGTTGATCGTATCAGCTGGCGAAATGAAGAACCCTCGGTACAATCTTCCTAGAGCTGCAAGAAAGTTCTTCTGGCGCCTTATGATTTTCTATGTTGGGGGTGTCCTAGCAATTGGGTTGACATGTCCCTCCAACGATGCCGCCATTGTATCTGGATCCGGAAACGCTCAGTCATCGCCCTTCGTAATTGCAATTGTCAATGCTGGCATTCATGGGCTTCCCTCCGTTGTTAACAGCGGAGTGTTGCTCTCGGCCTTGTCATCCGGGAATGCTTTTTTATATCTTACAAGCCGCTCGCTCTACTCTCTGGCGGTAAACAATACGGCACCCAAGATCTTTGCAAGATGCAACCGATATGGAACACCATGGGTCAGTGTTGCCATCTCGGCACTTTACATCCCACTCTGCTATCTCAACCTCTCCGAGAGCGGGAGCGTCGTATTTGGTTGGTTCGTCAATCTTACGAACACGTCTGGTATGATCAGTTGGATATGCTGCTGTATTGTCTATCTGCGCTTCCGGAAAGCGTACTTGGTCCAAGGACGTCAGGAAGAGATTCCCCACCGCCATTGGGTCCAGCCTTACGGTGCTTGGATTGTTATTATATCTCTTACAGTGTTGTGTTTGTCTAATGGGTTCGATGTGTTTTTACCCAGCCGATGGAACATGTCCTCCTTTTTCACAGCATATGTGGGGATTCTCCTGTTTGCAGTCATGTATGCTGGGTCTTGGGCGTGGTGCGAGAAAGGACGAAGAAGAATTATTCCTCCTCATGAAGTCGACCTCGTTACCGGTATCCCAGAAGTGGTTGCGATCACATTCACGCCTGAGCCTCCAAAAAGACTCGTCGCCAAGTTTTTACACTGGCTTCTTTAGTCCTGTTCAGTTACACCAACTTGTCTTCTGTTCACATTTGGCGTATTTCACATGTATGTTACGGTTTTTTTGCTGTACAGGAAGATTTAGCTTCAGAAACCTTTGAAACATAAGTATTCAGTTCCATGATTACCTGCATGATGGTATTACCTTGGATTGCCATCAAATCTATGGTCAATGAGTGTTCTGGCTTTCAACTTCGTAGCATCCGAGCCTTTTCTATCCATGTTTCGAGGAAAACACTTCAGTGTTCAAAATCATATGGAGGCGTCTGCACAAGCTTGCAAGTCACGGGACTGGCGACCATGATCCAGAATACTACCTAAGACAAGAATCATTCTGAGTCTTCATCAGTGGAAGAATCGATAGCGTGATCTCTGACGTCTTGGCTAAGTGTATGTGAACTGTCCGGACTTCCACGGTGAAGAAACACCAACTATCCACTGCATAACTTTCCTTTGTACTTTCATCGGCGAATGCTAGCATTATACGAGTTCGCAGCATACTAGGAGCGCGGCAATGGGTCGCGACAGTTATGAACTGAATCAATTCAGATTTACGATCTTCGCTACATTTATTCTTCGAGGTATTTGTCGAGCGCACTAGGTGGGAGGTCTTGACCAAGATAGTTTGGTATGCGTTCAAACATCTCCCAGCAGGTGTGCTTGAGCAGTTGCACCTGGTCCTTCACCCACGGCTCCACCTCCTCCCTTGTAACCATCTCATTCTGTCCCCGGCGCTCCTCAATACGAGCCAGTGCAATATCACAACGATCGCGAAGGCGACGAACCTTCTGCAGCATAAAGCCGTCAAGCGTGTCCGCCATGTTGTCAAACATTGGATTGACACTCTTGAGCGTTGTCGCGCTGTCATCGGCGTCCGGGTCGGTATAATTGAAGCAAGCAGTCATTGTAAGTCGCTCGGTGCAGTTTTGAGCGCGCAGTGCAGCATGCTCTGTGTAGCCACCAGCAATCATGATCGCACCACCCATTGCAGCCCCGCGAGACTTGATGACTCGGCCGTCGCCTGTCTTAATTGCGGTCTCTCCGCCAATCATAGTAGTAGTGTCGCTGAGCATGAGGACGACAGTCACAGGGGTCATGTCCTTGTGCCACTTATCAACGGGGATCTCGTCGTAAGCTGAGCTCGGCAGGTTTTCACTTCCAGGCAGAGGCTTCGAAGGGGTTTCTCCAAGTTTATAGACGCCCGCAACGCCCTCGGGCCCGAGTTGAACGTTGATATAACCCAGATCATTTTCTCCCAACTGATGTGTCAACGAACAGCCAAAGGCATCATTGACTGCCGCCTGGGTGACCGGGTGATGCCATGCCTCAGAGATAAATTTTCCTTCCTATGAAAGATTAAGTACGTTGCTGCTGGTGATCTGAGCTACCTGTACCACTTCTCATGCACTACCACAGCAGAACTGAGGAATTACATGCATGAGACGTATCAGGTAATCAGCATAGAAACGGGTAGAATGATCTTACATCCTCAAGATTTGCGTGACCTCCAATGATGCAAGGAGCTCGCTCCCATGATCTCAGGAATTTGTCCAAGAAGGACTTACGGAATACCTCTCTTCGGATCATTCTGATTCCCTCGGTAGAAAAGAGCTGGAAAGGTTCCACAAAACAGACGTCCGGGCATCCTTTAGGAATTGGGAGCCCAAGCTCAGTGAAGGAGTGTCGGGTGGTCGGAGGCTTGTAGTTCAAATGTATAGATGGGTCAAAAGGTGGAACTGGAAGGTCCAGCTCATGGACTTCGGCGCTCCCGTCGAATAACGGTTGCGCGGGGGTTGAGATAACGGACATGGTGTGTAACTGGAGGGTTACTAAATGATATGATGTGTGGATTTACAGTAAAGGTGTTTACCGCAATTTGTATCAAACTCTTCGTGCTAAGGAATGACGACGACGGCTACATATATCTTTGTTGCTGCCCGAGATACTGCAAATCAAGCTCATCCTGCGCGCCAACTTAATGGATGATAAACACTCCAATTTTCCGCTTGTCCTTCTCCCATCGCTATCTCGGAACTCTTTAGTCACACGTATTTAGTCTTCCCGAGCCACCAATTATGAATGGCGCTAGTCAACCTAGCTGAACTTCCGATGATTTGTGACGTGAGGTATCGTTGAAGGTCCACTTAATCTTTAAAGACCCGAGGGTATCGGCAATATAGCCAATTGGATTTTGAAGAATGCTTCTTTTCTAAGGGAATGTATCAAAAAGATCTGAACCTTCCGATCAGTTAATCTGTCAACCCCTCATCCCGACGTGGATATTATGATAGCAATATCACCCACATCATAATTTGACATATGCAACTCGAAGGAAGTCTTACATAAATATATTGAAGGTATTGGCTATTGAAACGCTCTGCGCGCAATCTAAGGCCGATACTACAGCTGACACTCGCACGGGAACTGCATATATTGAACGCAGACTGGTCGGATGACGAGGTAAGATTCTTTGTTGTTTCACTCAGGTCATTCGGGGTTGAAGTCATGGATCATAAAGTGGTAAAAACAAGATGAGCTCGACCTTGATCCTTTATGCAACACGTCTCATGGAGTCACCTTATCCTCCTCTTTAAAGTCTGTCGAATGACTTAGGACTTCCCAGTGTTTTGTATTAGATTGATAATTTTTGAGAATACCTTGAAATGCCTCGACGGCATCGCTACCGGCTAGAATTCGAAGGGGTGGATCTTCCATGTGCGCAATGTCATGTATGAGGGCCGCGCACTTTACTGGATCTCCAAGCTGCCGGCCATGCATCTTCTTCATCGTCTCTTGTACGTCGAAGTGTGGGTAGTATTGGTTCATATCAGCGAGGTTGCCGAAATCGAGACCGCCAGCTGCCCAATTTGTACGAAAGCCGCCGGGCTCTAGCATAGTGAAATGAATATTCCACGACTGATGCATTTCTTGAGCAACACATTCTGTGAATCCTTCCAAAGCCCATTTTGAGGCGCAATAAAGGCTGAAGTTCGGCTTGCACCGATGTGCGCTGATAGAGGAAAGCTGCACGATGTGACCACCGGGAGGTTGCTGAGATCGCATTACATCGATTGCCTTCCGAGTCATCTCCATGGTACCGAAGACGTTGACGCTCATTTGAGCAGATATTTGATCCATCGACAAAGTCTCGAATGGCCCGACAAGCCCGTAGCCAGCATTGTTGACAACGACATCAATCCGTCCAAAATAAGCCATGGCCGAGGCGAATGTCTCTTGAATTTGAGGCATGTTACATATGTCAAGCGGAAGTGGTAGGAAATTCTGGCTAGTTGTGGCTTCAAAGTTGCTCAAAGCCGCTGTCTTTCGAGCGGTCGCGACGACGTAGTCCCCACGGTCTATTATAGTTTGGACAAGTTCTTGGCCAAAGCCGCTGGAACAGCCCGTCACTAGAAAAACTTTAGGCATTTGCAGGGGCCGTAGTAGGTGATATTGGCAAAATGTTGGGAAAACAAAGGATGATTGCACAGAACAAGATACTTCAAATATATATTGTATTGATTTCAATCACTACAACTAAAGGAAATAGTAAGTCATTCCCGGATATACTATACAACTACCGAATTTGATACTTTATTTCCGGAATTCGGCTTTCGGAAGTATATTCGGTATCAACTTCCACGGCTTGTCACGGGGGCCGTACAGGAGCCTGTGTACACGCCTAACCGCTGCACCACGCCGCGCGTGGACAAAAGACTAGAATACGAAAGTCCCACTTTCGCATGGCTCTCACATACATATACCCGTGCACCCCTTGTGGCTCTCTAGCCCCCAAGGTTGCTCTGTAACAGCGGCTTGTCTGATAGCCCTGTAACACGGCTTAACGTACCTACTTCATAAGCGAGTCGGTCAGACAAGCGAGTCGGTCAGAGTGCCAAGCCCTCACCAAAATCTAAACTATACACGATAGTACAGAATCACTATAAATTACTATAAAAAATCGTAATAGTACAATCTACTTAGAATCTACTTCTACAGCTTGCTTGCACGTTGTTCTATTGTGCCTAGGCTGGCTACAGCGTCTACAGCGCCGTTGAGTTGATTCGCCTCTATTAGCGCGCGCCCTCTTCTTCGCCTTCTTCCTATCACTACGCGCTGTAAAGTCCTTTAGAGTGGCTAGCCGTAGGCCTTCCTTAGCTATTAGAACTCCCTTACGCTGTACACGCTTTCTTTTATGCGATTTACGTCGTGTGGCGGCCTCATTAGCAGCTTGAAGCTTAGCATTGCGCTTACCGTGTCCGTGCGCGTGATGCGCATGTTCACGTGATGCGCACCCCCCACTAAAACAACCAAAACTTCGCAGCCTCATAACTCCACCAATATGGCTCCAATTGACGATGCGATTGCAGAGATAGAAGCTCTAGAACCTAGAAAAGAGTTTTCGTATAAGAAAATTGCTACTAAATATTATATTGTACGATCTACGTTGACCCGAAGGCACAAAGGCCTAACGCGCCCTCTATAAGTCAAGAACTTTAACCAGTAGAAACTCAACCCACAATAAGAGCAGGAGCTTATTAGATATATTAAAAGACTTATAGAGAGACACCTACTACCTACTAAAGAGATAATCTAGAGTTTTGCCTCTATAATAGTAAGAGAGCTAGTCTTAGAAAGCTAGATTATTTAATTTATTAACTAATAAAACAATTAGCTTATCTTATAATAAATAATTAATATAGATAGTAATTACTATTAAATTAATTTAAATAATAAATATTAACTCTACTTTACCTACCTATATGGCAAAATTAGGCTGGTAAATAGGTAGAGGTTAAGTTAAAATTAGGCTAGTAAATAAGTAGAGTATACTTAAAAGTTAAGTAGAAATTAAGTTTAAAATAGTCTAAGTATAGGTAGGGTTAAGGTTAGGTTAGTTAAAGCTTAGGTAAAGATAGGGTAGAAGTAGTTAAAGCATTAGATAAAAATAGAGTAGAAGTAGTTAAAGTATTAAGTAGGAGTAGAATAAAGGTAGTTAAAGTATTAGGTAGGAATAAAGTAAGTATACCTACTAAGTTATTTATAAATAATTATTTAATTATAAAGTTTTATTATAGTATTATTATTTAAAATATATTTAAAATATATATTTTTATTTAGTAAGATCTACTTTAACTCTATTATATAAGACTCTACTCCTACCTAATATATTAATAACCCCTATTTAACTTCTACCTAATATATTAATAACCTCTACTTAACCTTTACCTAAAAAAAGTATTAAAAATTTAGGTAGAGGTAAGGTAGAGGTTAGATAGTCTTATATAAAACCTTTACTTTAACCTAACTCTTATTTATTTACTAGCCTAGTTAAAATAAAAGTCTTATATAAGACTACTTAATCTCTACTTAATCCCTACCTAGATTTTTAGTACTTTTTTTAGGTAGGGGTTAGGTAGAGGTTATTAATATATTAAGTAGAAGTTAAGTAGAAGTTATTAATATATTAAGTAGAGATAGAGTTTTATATAATAGAGTTAAAGTAGGTCTTATTAAATAAAAATATATATTTTAAATATATTTTAAATAATAATACTATAATAAAACTTTATAATTAAATAATTATTTATAAATAATTTAGTAGGTATATTTATTTTACTTTTACTTAATACTTTAACTATGTCTACTTTACCTCTATTTAATACTTTAACTATCTTTATTTTATTTTTATTTAATACTTTAACTACTTTTATTTTACCTTTACTTAAGCTTTAACTAACTTAATTTTAACTCTACTTATACTTAGACTATTTTAAACTTAACCCCTATTTAACCTTTAAATATACCCTACCTATTTATTAGCCTAGGTAAAATTAATTAGTATTAGATTAATTCTTAGTATATTTATAATATAAATAAGAAAGGCTACCTGATTAGTATTATTAATAAATTAAAAAGGATATTTAGTAAGTATATATAAGAGAATAAGAAGGGTAGGGTATTACTTTAAAATAAAAACTAAGTATAAATTACTATTTTAATATATATATATACTAATAAATTAACTTTACTATTAGGCCTAATTTATAAGGCTGTTAATAAAGCTATCTAATCTACTTAGGTAGAAAATATTAAGGTAGAATACTATTAAGTTTTTATTACTTTATTATCCTTTAGTTAAATAAATAATAATATTAGACTTACCTAGCTTAAATAGATATTTAATTATTATATAAAGCTAGCCTTATATTAATTTTATAAGCTTTTAATTTTAAATAACTATAAATTTTATATTTTTATAGATTTTATTAATTATTATAATAGGAATTAGATTTTTTTAGCTATTCTACCTTCTTATTTAACTTATACACTTTAGCCTTTAGACGTAGGCCTATTTAAGCCTCTATTCTTTACCTACTTAACTAAGCTATTAAAATACCTTTATAAGAGCTAAAGCTTAGTTTTTATTAATAAAGGAGACTTCTTTCTACTATTTTAAAAGGTATAAAAGGACTTTTTTAGAGAATTAATAATTTTTAACTTATATAAAGTAACTAATATATTACTTTTTAATTCTACTTTTATCTTAAATAAATTTATTAAAGATTAAGACTTAAAATTAGGCTTCTTATTAAGACTTAGTAATTATAACTAAAGAAAGCTAAATAGGCTTATATAATTAATAGTAGAGGATTAGGGTAGTAAAGAAATTTAAAAGTTTTATAAATTAGTTTACTATTTATTTATTTAAAATAAGCTACTTTAGTATAATAATAATAGGCTAAGGGAGGCCCTATTTATTAAAAAGAGGTATAAGAAGAAGGGCAAAGTTTTAAACCTTTAATAGTATAAAAAGTATTATAATAAAATAATCTTTTAATTATTAAAGAAGCTAAAGAAGGTAAAAGTATATTAATTAATTAAAAAGTAAAAGGAGAAAAAGTAGTAGTTTTAAAAAGCTAAAATAGTAAAACTAAAAAAGGTAGTTAAACTATATAAGGAAAAAATCTAGTAAAAGAAGCATCTTACGTATAAGATAATAAAGAAGATAAAGAAAAAGAAGAAAATTAAAAAATAACTTAATATACTACTTAAAAGTCTACTTATAATACTAAAAAAGCTTTATAACTATTTTAAAAGAGTAAGTAAAAGGCCTTATAACCTCTTTTATAAAATAAAAAGTATTAAAAATAGAGTATTAATACTATAAGAGCTAGTAAGGCTCTTAAGGGCATATCTACTATACTAATTAAATTAATATAATTCGGCTATAATATTAACCTTTTAAATAGATATAAATAGTATAAATTAATTATAAGAATTAATAGAGTACTCTATTAAAAAATCTTATAATAATATTAATTTTAAGTAGCTTTAAAGCCTTATTTTTACCTAAACTACTTTTAGTAGGGGGTGTATATTACGTAAATATATATATTATATATATAAATATAATAGTTATTAATATTAAAAAATATATTATTATCTTAGCGCCTTTTATAAGCTTTTTAATAGCCTTAACTATTATAGTTAGGAAACTATTTATATACCTTTAAATCCTCTACTTTATAAATATTAATTAAGACCTTAATTTTAGAGTATTTTTTAATATTTATAACTATTAGTTACTATAATTTATAGTAACTAGTAGTAATATACTTTATAAGTAAGTTAATTATATAAATAAGTTAGTTAAAGTATTAAGACCTTACTAAAATTTAAATTATATATAATAGTATAAAATTACTATAAATTATTATAAAAAATTATAATAGTATAATCTACTTA
>JACVRA010000675.1:0-20389 GCA_019828545.1 Paracamarosporium sp. OC-R06-R3 | reverse complement strand
ACGTGCATTGACTGCCAAGACACGGTAACCTTAAAGCAGCCAACAAGGCCGCAACGCGCCGTAAATCGCACAAAAGAAAGCGGCTTCAGGCAGAAGAGACCCTAACAGTAGAGGAAGGCACTCATTTAGCCACTTTACAGGAGTTTAGGGCGCGTAGTGACGGGAAGAAGGCAAAGAAGCCAGTACGCGCTGAAGGAGGTGAACCGTCTCAAAGGCGCTGTAAACAGTGCTAGACAGTTGGGCATAACGCGCGAACATGTAAGAACGCTGCAGAAGTCAACTCTTAGTAGTATTTAATCCCTTTCTGTACCAAATAGGACCAGTTTGCGCCATATCGTGCGATAATAGGTGTGGTTTTAGTGGGGTCTTGGCAAAGGTGGGCCACTCGCCCGTGTGGGCCACTCGCCCGTGGAGTACGTTACTTTAAGTAATAATCTTCTAAAAAGTTAAAATTACTATTTATAGTCTTATATTGTATCGGCGCAGGTACTCAAGGCTCCGGATTCGGTGTGACTCGTTGCAGAGGCATATGGGAGTGCGTGTAGAGAAATAACCTTGGATGATTTGAATACCTATAGGCCTGGTACGAAAGGATACCGGAAAGCTACCGAATCTACTAGGAGCCCCCTATCCTACATATACCCTCTGTCTTCCAGCAGTCAACGTTAAAGCGGCCTTGAAGGGTTTGGGGAAGGATCCCTCCGCTAACCTCATCTGGTATCCTCCGATCCTGATCCGGCTAGGATCTTAGCGCAGCGAGGCCCTGATCTGATCCGTATCGGAGGCAGGTCGGTGTTGTCTTTTGGTACTTCCGATAAGGGTCCGATTCGGATCAGAGTCGGCGCAGCGCTCCTCACAGCCCTCGTCTCTGACGCATCCAAAATCCATGTGGCTCAGATGTTCCGTGCGCCTCGTCACAGGTCCTAATCAGAGACATGTAACAATGTGAGACAGTGACAGTAACAAGTAGCTTCAAAGTGTTCTATTGTAGAGTGAAGACGAATCGCTAGGGATCCCCTTAGCAATTCCAGGACTATATATATCCTTTTGTCCTAGCTTGGGACGGACTGGAACCAACTGTTCACATCTATTCAGATAGCGGCCCTATCGGCCCGGCTCCTAACACTAGTTATATAAAATAAGCTTTTAATGAAGGTCTATAATATATAAACTATAATTGTCTACTCTATTCTAGACTACACTGATAGGCGAGACAGGAGTTATCGCTATCAATATCACACGGCTTACTAGATAGGCGAACAGTTTCCTCCAACCAATTCCGGAAGGTACCAACAGTTGAAACTGGATCAAACTCCAAGTTGTTTATCATAACCCATTCCATATTCTCAAAAGCTTCCATAGAGCCGTATAGATCCTCAATCGCATGAGTAGTCTCTGCTTTCATAGCATCGGAGACTTTGTCGCTCGCTAGTGCCTTCTTGTAGGCTTTGATAGCCACCTTCACGTCAGAGGGACAGCTTAGAAGGTACACATGCTCGCTTCTTCGTCCAATCTCGATTTGTGTGGTAGCTGACGGCCATGTATCGTATCCGGCTTCGCGAATCAATTGGGCTGTTCCTGTCGAATCTTGGACCAACTCGAATGGAACCTTGACGGTATTATTTGGTAGGTTGCTAAGCACAACATTCTGAGTATCGGATAATGGTGGTGTCAACATTAGGCCATCATAAACCGATTCAAGTCCGTTAGAAGCAAGAAGAAATTCTTTGTAGTCATCTGGTAAAGGAGGTATCTTGAGCCGCTTCTCCATATCTTCAGTATCTTTTTCTGTTGCGGGATCGTGCAAATAGATCTCTGGCGGGTCTCGAAGTGACTCTTTATAGAGAGTACCTACATTCTTCCGAGTATTCTCTACGAGTATTTCGAGCAGCTCTTTGATTGGTCTCCCTTCATGGTTCCCCTTCTGTCGGCCTTGTTCGAATCGTATGCGAATTGTCTCTACTATGTCCTCCGCCGTTGCACACAATTTCGCGTCGTCTACCCCTAACTGTTGCGCGATTACGCCACTGGCTAGCAGGGGCCAAATTTCACGGTGCTGTATCAAATCGTCGATATAGAAGTGGAAATGCTCCGTGATCTTCTCGAGCGCTTTGGCAACCCTCTCATCCTGTTGGATTTCTTCTACATCTGTTTTGCCTTGTTTCTCGCATGATACGACTGCAATGGTGAGACAAATAGCGGGATCTCTCTGAGAGAATTCCCTCCGATTCATGAGTTCATCGTATCTTTTCTCATCCATTGAACCTGATGGCGGAATTTCGAGCTCATCTAGGGCGTTCTTACTTCGCGCTGATTCAGGAATGGTAGATGGCCAGTCGCCTGTTTGTTCGAAGGCAAAATTCAAGAACTTCATTAGACTGAACCCATGCTCTGTACAGTTTTGCGAAAGGAGGAGAGCTGTAATTTTGGAAGCGATGTCGATTTTACCCAGGACGGCGAGTTCCTTAGCCAGTTCCCTTATTATTGAATAAACAACAGGACGTGATGGATGATATAAGATACTATCCTTATCAAATTTGGCTTTGTTACTCATGTTAAAGTTTGGGCGATTGAACTGTTCGTGGAAAGTCTGAAGGTTAAGCGTGTAATAGGTGTAGAATCGTCGTGCTTATCACTCGTGGCTTGAAAAAAGGCAACGTGTTCTGACGTCATAGTACGCAGAGGAAAATGATCTATTCTTGGATCTTCTTCCTTCAGCACCAATGCGACACGATTGATCGACGAGTAAGACACAGGGATTACGTACCACCAATTAGAAATGTCGCTCGCCTCACACCAACGCTTTATCGTCGTCACGCTTGGCGGCCCTCCAATGTACATAGCGTAAATAAATATCAAATTTATTGTCTACGGATCATCTCAAGGTAAGGCTATGAAATCAGTTTCATTACATATGGGGTATCTTCATGACATCATTTTCTTGTCGGAATTGGACAAGGGCGGGGTATAGTCTGTGTATCTTCCGGGAACCCCAACAACCCAGAACGCCTCTTATAAGCTCACAAAGGAGCACCCTCGTCAGGCTAGGGTTTTCTCACTCATGGGGTTATTGCCTTTCTCACGCCTCAATAATATTAATATGGCAGTAAACAGCCCGAGAATCTTGCGGACCTGGGACGGTAACTCAGCGATCGTAAGATGGATGGGATTATGCTAATCCTTGCTCTGCTTTCCCCCAGGTTTCGTCTTACTTACTAAGATAAATGATACGCAGGCAACCTACTGTGTCTCGCACGTGACCAACAGCGTTTCCCAGCATCAACAAAAATACCAGAATAAGCTCAAGAGTCGCGTCTTTCATGTGCATGAACTTTATGGTTTGGTTGTGAAAATGGAGTTTTGGTTAGCCGAGATATAGACTCTTTTCATGTAACTGACACACTTCCTAAGTATACCTATTATAGGGTTAGAGTGTAGTTAAGGTCTTTTCCCTAGTAACTAATAGTACAAGATGAAATTATTTATCTTCTACTCCACCAGTAATAGCTTCATCCAATACGAGTAACACAGGTTTATTTTCTTTTTCTTTTTTTATATAATGTTTTGATTTATATTATTTACTATTTATGTATTTTTATATTATAGAGTAGCAGTCAATATAATGCTTTTCACCTTGATTGCATATTGCATTTAGACCACGGATTAACCAAGGTAGATTCTATTATTCAATCAGTCTATTGCACGAGATGACTAGAACATACTTGCTTAGTGATAGGGTAGAATACACCGCGCTTGCAGTAGCTCAAAAACAAAACATTCCACAAACGAGAGAGATACTGAATCCAACAGCACATGCTCAGAACATGATAAAGGCCCTCCCCCTCTTTCCGCTTCTAGCTTATGAAAAGTCGGACTCGTCTTTGCATCCAGCACCAGAAGACATGCAATAGGACAAGCAGACGTTGCGGATATTGACGGTATTGTACTTTCCTGAAATGCCATCGGTGTCGCATGCTGACTTGACTACGAGATGTTAGCATGATCGATTGAACACATGAGGCTAATCACCCAAGATACGATGTCCACATACTCTTATCGGCTCGCTCAATCAAATCTCCCTTAGTGATGCCCGGCACCGTCTTCGTCCACTTGATGCAGCATCCAGTCTTTCCGTCCTCGTTTTTCCAGCAGAGCTTTTGAGTCTTGTCTTGTAGTATAGTCTCTCTATTTCCGTAAAGGTCATTAACAAGGCTCTCGCAGACCGTGTTGGTCCCGCCGTTTTTGTCGTCACATTCGGGTGAGTTGATATCGTTGACTCTACAGCTCTTGGGGCATTTCGGCTGGAACCATCCTCCGCAATCCGCTCGTAGAGCTACGGACCTCTTACTTTCTCCGTACTGGACGATGGATCCACCTTCGCGTTGTTCAACGTCCAGCTCAATAAGGCTGGTCTCCTCGCCTATAGCAAAAGGAGTAGCTGTCAAACCGTTTGCCATGAGGCTGGTCATGAGAAGAGTGACAGTCGAAAATTGCATTGTAAGTCTTGTATTGAACTTTGTAGAAGACAAATGTTGAGTCAACGATATAGAAAATAGAGAAGTGTTGGAGTTAAGTAAAGTAATTTATTGATCTTGACTTGATTATTGTGTTGTAACTTTATGAGACGGATACTCTTGACCTTTTTTATGTACAGTTCTCGCCCGACGATCTATGGTGAAGATGGTCGTTGCTGTGCACAGCCTGAACACATGTCTCTCAAAGTCGTCATTGTCGATCGTAGGAATGTACACGTAGAAGCTGGGCGCCGAGTAGACAAAGCTAAATTTCACCTTATCATCAATGCAAAAACATGACGCAATTCGAAAGCATCATTGATTGGACGTATGAGGATAGATGACAGAATAGCCCCTATTTCACTTTTCTGTTACATTCAAGTCAACACGTGTACATCATTCCGTGTCCTGTTCAACAACTTTGTGTTTTGGTTCATGTGGTATAGTTGGTGAGTATGGCGTGGTGAGTATGGCGTGGTGATTGTGGCGTGGTGAGTGTGGCGTGGTGAGTGTGGCGTGGTGAGTGTGGCGTGGTGAATGTGGTGTAGTGAACGCGGTGTGGTTGGTGGGTCTTGGGGCAGGCTTACGAGAGTACCGTAATAGAACTATTTGGTTTTAGGACATGCAGAAACCTCTCCACTTACTGCCAAGATATCTTGATGATCACGCGTTCCACGTGTTCACATCTATAGTCCTACATTGAGTGTCTTTAATCCAGCAGGTAATAATGCACGTATGATTGAACAGCTACTGAACAAGGCGGATTTATGTGAGCCTTTGACGCGTTCTTGCTGCCAAGTCCTACTGATCATCCGGAACCTCAACTTATTACCAGATCCCACTCCACTAGGCAGTTCAATACGCTAGGACTGACGCACGCGACCTTTATGAGACCCTGCTTGAAATCTGTCATTTGTTCCAAAAAGGATAGGTTATTGTGGTCTTATGTAGCGTCTTCTCGGAAGAATACATAATGAGATCGCATTTCCACCAGGTCTTTGAATTTCCCAACCCTGTTCTATTCTCAATACAGCTTAGAAAAACTCGTCACGCCACATATTTACTTGACAGTCAATTGTACTTAAGTCTCTTTCAAAGATTACACCCCTCACATCATGCTTTCCCTTAGAATTTGTACCATTTTTCTATCTTTCACATGGTCTGTAACACTTGCTGCACCAGTCAGCGATGTGACTCCAAATTCTCTCGCAAAGCGTGTCACATATGGAGACGGAAATAGCAGAGATCACCCAAGACGCGGGGTGTTCAGAATCGAAGGTTGGACAGATCTCGCCGAGATCGACTGCTACATAATGCTCTGTATAATTGGCTCGAGTATCTTGTCAGTATCTCGCTCATGGAACAGAATTCCTGATCGTAGCTAAAAAGGAATCTCAGTCAGCGAGGGCCCGACGACAATACTTTTGGTTCGACGCAGACTAAAGAAGGCGGGGCAGGCAATGAGCCATTTCACGACGATAAACTCGAACAATACGGTACCACGAGAGCTAGCGACTCAAACATAAGCCCAGAAGATTTTCCCTGGAGAAGCGTGAGATTGCAACCCAATGAGCATAGATATCTCACGGGTGGTCCGCAAGCACAACAAAAAAGTGAGTTGACAATACCTTTTCTCTCCATTGTTGTAATTTTCGCTGACACTATTCAGGTCAAGCAGGATGCATTACAAACGGGTACAATGGCAACTATGGTGGTGATGTCATTGGTTATAACAAATGGTTCGAAATACAGATTCGCGCGGAGTAAGAAGCAAATCTACCTATCGTCAGCACGGTCAATCTTACTGATAGGTATTAGTGACGAACACCTTATGGGAGAAATGTGTAGGGCTTGGCATGAGAATGATCTCTCGAAGTGCGGTGATAACAAAAAATTTGACGTTCTAGGAGCAGTAGGGGTCGTCCTTGCGCAGTTGGTTTATTACTATGTTAAGTCCGAGGGCAGGTACTATCACGCAACGCAGAAGGGTACCAAGCGTGACCTCGAATCTGTGCAATGGAACATCGATCCTGAGGACCTCGCATGGCCGGAGATTCCTCCCGACGCTGAGGAGGTGAAGCGCGCGATTGTCATGCTTGACGAAGCTGGCAATGAACTCGCCCGCTCAGAAAAGCGTTCGGTCGTGGAACTCAACGAGGCTGGCAACGAGCTATCCAGCTCTGGCAAACACGGAGTCGTAGAGCTTGACGAGGCTGGAAACGAGCTCTCCAACTCTAAGAAATGAGAAATTTCCAAGGTTCTTGGACACTCATCGTTCTATACCGTAGCAAGATTTTGGGGAACCGTGCAGGCAGTTGTATGAGTCGTATTCTCTCGTTACTATACTAGTTAAAAATTTCTTTATAACGTGTTGTATTCAGTAAAGTGTAGTCCACGTCGAAGACCAAAAGATTAGATGTGTCGTAGTTTCGCAATTGAGAGGCTAGAGGTGGGGCCAGAATATTTCTCCTAGAAATCTCCCAAAATTCATGCCCCGAAAACCCAAGCCGAGAAATCCGTAATAAGGTGCATAGAGACTTCTGGCTGTCACCGAACTAGCATTGCTTCACTCGTGTCCTATACTAGCTATCACTATGTAGATAAACAAACTTTGGTATCCTTTGAATAGACTTAATGCTCTTCCGTACGAAAATCATCTATGATGTATCTTGGAAGATATATCTGACATATCGTTTACGATTCATAGAAGATTGAATTGATAGAGTATTGAGGCAAAGCGTTGTTTATTGAGTAGCTACGTTGTGGAAGCTATATACTGTACTGCCTTGATGATCTGATCACGTACCAGAGTCACGCAAGTGGCACCTGAGGTGATCCATAAGGTGGCCTATGCTTCATGGCTCATATCCGAAACCTCACACACCCCCTCAGCTTCATGTGCTCGATATAAGATCGATATGAAGCTGAAAGCTTGTTCAATTGATCAGATAGGATACACAAAGTCAGTGATATCGCTATCAACGCTGCCGTGGAGGCGCTGTGCGATATTAACAAGGTGGAGCTGTCGAATAAACTCCTGATGTTTTGAACGCGAGAGGATCTTGGTAAGACCGTCAGCAGGCATCTAATCAGTAGGGATCCATTTGACAGCGAGTCTCTGAGCCTCTGCCTCTTGTCGAACCCATATCTGATGGATATCAACGTGGCGAACCTTAGTGTGAAGCTGATTAAGATCCTTGTTGATAATACTAACAGTTTGTTAATTATCGCAGTAGATAGTAGGTAGTATGCCTGATTTAAATAAGATACTGTTGAAGAACCGAATCCACTCAGCCATCTAAGAGCCAGCAAATAAGATTAATAGCAGCTCTAACTTAGTAGTAGACTTGGTAACTGTGCGCTGGACGGTCGCTTTCTAATTAATAATTATCCTATATAGAAAGAAGCACTGTCCTTGTAAACTTCAACGCGTATCCTGATCGTCCGCGTATGAGGCATCTAATGCGCCAAAGAACAGAGGATCGCGATAGCCTTGATCGTCAGATAGAACCTCTGTAATAGAGTCGTCGTAGGAGCCCTCGATAGCATAGTGTTAAGTTGCAAGCAGGTATCGCCAGACGCGTTGCACGGCTGCGATATACGATTGCCCTGGATTTATAAGGTGGCAAGCAAGAACAACGTGGCTGCGAGCGACGTTAGGTCGCGTCTAGTAGGTGATGTAGGCCAGGTAGCTAATGAGCTTCTGATAAAGCTTCGTACGGGAAGCGTTAGGCTCCTTAATCGACTTGTCAAGGGAATTAACGGTAAGCGGATGGATAGGCCTTTTGCCCACTAGCTGTATACTGTATTTCTTGCAAACCTTATTAATATACGTGTCTTAAATAAGCTAGATCTTCTTCTACTGGCGATCGCGAACGACGCGGACGCCTAGGAACCAGGATAGGTCTCCTATAGCTTTAAGGCCAAATTAATTCTTTAGCTTCTATTCAAAGCCTTGGTGAAGATAGGCGTTCGATGGATGGTAGAACATCACGATATTATTAACGTAGACGAATAGAATAAGCCAATTATTGACGTATAGGCAAGGAAAGCCTTCAACGCGTTTGAGGCCTAGCAGCTCTACTGCTGCTTAGAATGTATTATACCAGAGAAGCGGAGCGTCCTTGAGGCCGTAGATAGCGCAGAGCACCTCTAGTAGATCGCCATCTGCTTCCTTAAATACGCTAGGAGTCTCAGCGTATAGCTTTTAATTAAGTATAGCGTTAAGAAAGGCGTTTGGTACGTCGTACTGCTTCAGCTCTAGGCTAAAGTAGTTAGCAATTGCGACGATTGCTCGGAAGGTGTGGGCAGTGAGCGTAGCGGCGTAGGTGTCTCCGTATTGCTCCTGCAGGTCTCCGCGTGCGACAAGGCGAGCCTTGTACTTATATAGATATCCATCCTTATCGAACTTGTATGTGAACACCCACATAAGTGGGATCACGTCGACGCCTTCGGCCTGCGTAGATTGATGTATTGCTGAGGTCCTGCGGAAGCAGCCTTTACTCTAGATTTCGTAATACTCACGCTCAGCAGCCTTTATAAACTCAGCGCCGTGTAGATGTGATTTCAGCTGGCTAAGGTGCTTTAGGGCAGCTGGTAGCTGGCTTTAATAAATGCATAAGTTGTCCTTTGCCTCGCCATAGGTCGTTATAACAGCAAAGGTATGTAGGTAGTAAGAAACGTTTTGAGCTTCTAGCTAAATAGTGTAAGTTTGTGGGTTGCCAAGGTTCGTTGGCTTTTAAACGTGCTTTGTAGTAAGTACGTTTTCTTATAATATATTTACATCTTAACGCTGCGGAGCGTTGTTGCTGCGTTAGTTAGGTATATAACCTTTAATATCAGCGGCTAATTAACCAGTAACCTCTTACTGTGTAACAGTAGGTCAAAAATAGCGATCATTGTAGCGTCCTACAAGGTAGTCTGCTGTGCGATCGAGAGGCGTTTGATCAAGAGGTATTACTTCTACAAAATTGTCAAAAGGTAATTGATATTAAGATCCTCCACCCCCCACCGACGGCTACTTAATAGACTATACTGCAGGCGCTGGTGCTGTGTTAGGCGCAGCTTCGTAGATACGCTGCTGGCGAGTAGTAAGAAGCTCCTCAATAGAGACGTTGGTTTTATATTACTCTAGAACGTTAAGCAACTCAATTACCTCTTCAATCACTGCGTTATCTACGTAGCCGTTGCGGCCTTCGTAGAATGTAGACGTGTCAAACACCACGTCTCGCGTTCAAATAACGCAATCCTTTGTAGGTAGCTAGATGCGGTAGATATTAGTACTGTCGTAGCCTACGAGGTGGCTGATCAGCGCTCAGGAGGCTGTTTTTGCGCCTCGCGGCAGGTGCTTATTGAGAACGTACGCGCGACAGCTGATAGGACGAAGATGGCTGACAATAGGCTTCTTGTTCTAGACAATTTCGTACGGCGTGCACTAATTAATGACCTTGGATGGCATTTAATTAAGTAGGTATACTACTGTCTTTATTATCTCGTTTGCTAATCGCTCTGGAAGGTTGCCTTAAAGGCGTAAGGCGCAGGCCTTCGTTATAAGCAGCTTGCCAGCGACCTTAGCACCCCCATTCTACGCAGGAGTATCTGGAGCGCGCAGCTCGAATCATATACCTAGGTCAACGCAGAGCTGCTCTATAAAGTAGATGAGGCTTTACTCAGCATTAAGCTTAATCGCAATTACGTTGTAATTGTACTAACGCTAGATACGTCGTATAGTATTTTACAGCTAGCGGCGTAGCTGGGCTTTTAACTTTATTGGAAAGGTCTCTACTTCGTGCCAACGTGAATGTTAACAGATAGCATGAGCACCCCACTTATCGCCATTATAACAGGCCTCTCCCTGCTAGCGCAGCTGTATAATATCAATCAAGATACGATAGAAGGGACGGACGGCGTCCTCTGGCGTACGGCAAGAGACTTGTTCAGTCAATTTCAATTCAGTGTAGACCTGATAGAAGGCTTAATCAGCTGGACTAATTAACTTTACGCCTTCAACGTTATCAGCAAGGTAATCGACGGCTTTACGGCCTGGGTGGCCCTAAATTGTATAGGCCTCTACTAATGTGAGCACTTAAGCCTTCTTTAGTGCCTCTGACGGGCGTGTTTAGACAGGCATTGTGAACAAAGACGACTTTATTAGACGACGAGAAGCATCTACGTCGACAAGCCAGTGGCCCTTGCAATACCCCAGGTGAGCAATGACGCCGTGTTCGTTGTACAGCGCATCTCAACCTGAGTCAAAGTGGATACCGATATCGCAGTAGCGTCTAAGACCAACGACGCTGGTGATAAAGCCAGGTACTAGGGCTATATAAGTAATTAACGTTGGCATGATGCCTTTTGGTGTATTGACCATGAGGGTCATTTTGCCCCAGGCCTTAATTTCGTACTGGTGCTTGCCTGCTCCGACAGTTATGCCGGTATCCTCAACGCGCTCCTGCTCCCAGCCTACCCAGTCGCTCGTGTTGATAACGTGGGTATTGGAGCCTGGGTCAAGGATCCAACGATCTTAGAGCGTTACCGTGTGGTTGTTGATTACAGCAATAGTCAGCTCATTCAGTAGGCTCACGCTGCAGTCGTTAATTGCTGCAATGGTTAGTTCGCTCAGCAGGACCGCGTTGTAGTTAACTAGAGCGGCTAAGACCTTGCTTGCTATACTATATAGGCCTATTGTAAAGGCTTCACCGTTGCTTGGTGGGCGTCCATCGTCAAGATCAATAGCAGCAGCAGCAGCAGGTGTTTTCTTCGGAAATCGCTTATTGAGATCGTTGATTGACTGCTCAATGCGCGCCTTTAGCCTAGGGTCGTCTCGCAGAGCCTAATTGATACGCTGACGGACAGCAGGCTTTTCTTAAAAGTTGCTTAGACGAAGATAGAAGTCCTTATTAAGGTAAAAGCAATTGCTATACTAGTGCTTCTAGCTACAAAGGCAATTACTTCTTAGCGCTTGGCCTTAAGTACCCTTGCTACTATCTTTATTGTTATTCTGTGTCTTCGCCGCTTTAAGGTCGCCCGCTATGCTAGTGAGCCTCTGCGAAGTAGGTCGGACGCGTCGAACGTACGTTGTATAGGTAGTAACGTAGCTCTCTAGGGTAGCTACTTACGTATTATTGTTTTCGTGCTTAAATAGCTTGATTAGCTTGGGCGTTGCGTACTCTAGGTCAACGCCTTTGACGGCTGTGAGAAAGTCTTCTTGCGCGCGTGTACCTTTAACATTAGGTAGATTAATCTTAGCGCATTGCTAAGTAATTTCAATCCATAATCGCAGCCAGTCCTTAAGGCTGCAGGATTTTGGTGGAACATATAGGCGCTTGTACTTATTAATCAGATCACGTCGGTGAGCTACTGTCGACGGCGCTAGGTGCTTCTTGAGGAAGACAAGCCGCGCGTGCGGTGTATCCTTGTTATACAGCAAGTAGATGTGGCGTTTAGCAATCGTCTTGCTAATATCTGTGTTTAGATTCTGCAGCGCCTGCTTCTACTTAAGGTAGTGGATATACTGCTTCTCGTATCGGTCGTACGCAAATTAATAGCGTCGGAATTCGTTGTTGTTAAGGTCGACGTCGGTGTATATCGTACCGAGTGCCTTGTTGACTTTGTACGTGTGCGCTACAGGCTCGATAGGCTCTATTAGTAGAGGCAAGTCAGCTGTAGCAATATCAGGGTTGCAATACTGCCATAAATCATGCTGTTGCGCAGCGTCCTTGCGAAGAAAGATCTAAGCCTGCCAGTCCTCAGGCTTGCTAAGGACTACAGTAACGCGTGTGGTCGTAGGATTAGATTTAGTCGCTATAATAGGAACGAGCGTCGTTGATTGATTGTATGTAGGTATTGCGGGATTAAACGATTGCAGGTAAGTAGCAGCTTTAATAAGTGCAAACCGGGCTCATAACTAGAAGATTGAATTAATAGAGTATTGAGGCAAAGCGTTGTTTATTGAGTAGCTACGTTGTGGAAGCTATATACTGTACTGCCTTGATGATCTGATCACGTACCAGAGTCACGCAAGTGGCACCTGAGGTGATCCATAAGGTGGCCTATGCTTCATGGCTCATATCCGAAACCTCACAATTCACATACCCACGCGGTAGGCTGGACTTCGCGCTTTGGTAGCATCACCAACCTCGAGCTGAGAATCATACATAGATAAGCTTCTATATATTACTTAAGTTGTGCTACTATCTAAAAGTCAGCTTTAGCATCTTCACCTGCCCAAGCCCTACGTATCAATTCTTTAATTGCCTTGGATTCAATACTTCGGGGATTGCAGTACGGCTTAGAAATCGCGATCTCAACTGCGCGGTCAATATCTTCCTCCTTCATACCATACTCTTTCAGCCCCCTCTTTACCTTCAGTTTCCCTAGTAAGACGTTCAACCCGTGTACTGCGCTTTTTCCGTCGAGGTTGCAATCTGGCAGGGCGGCAGCTAACTTCTTAAGCGCATCAGGTACTGCCGGCGCATTATACGCAAGGGCGTGTGGCAAAACAATCGTATGCGTCTCCGCGTGTGGCAGGTTGAAGCTTCCACCAAGAGTGTGGCATAATTTGTGATGCAGCGACATCCGTACATTTCCAAGACACGTGCCACAGAGCCAGGCGCCATAAAGCGCTAAAGAACGTGCTTCTTTAGACTGGGAATCCTCCATAATCTGCGGAAGCGCGGATGCCAAAGCTCGTACGCCTTCTTGTGCCAGTATGCTGATGATAGGATTGCTGTTCTGAGCATAGAGTGCTTCCACAGCATGGGCGATGGCGTTCACACTTGAGGTCAACGATTAGTCACAACTATAACGCAGTCAAAGCTTTTTTTTCTGCATCCCATGCAAGGGGGATTTCTTGTACCACAAACGATGAAGAAACATAAGCGGTGTGTCTGGATCATACGTACCACTTGTCACCGTGAGGGATACGGGAAGCGTAAGAGTTAAGTCGACGTCGTAGATTACTGTGCCAGATAATATATTCGTATCTGAGCGAGTCTCTTTCCGCCCGTTTGCTGTCTCTCCAAGAATGGGTGTAACTTCGCTACCCGCATAAGTTGTAGGAATAGCAATATGATACAATCCAGTCCGTATGCTGATGGCCTTGCCCAAGCCTATGGTGCTGCCTCCCCCGATAGAGATGACGGAATCAGCATCAGCTTCCTGCGCCGTTATGATCGCTTTTTCTGTTATGTTGGTCGGTGTATGCATGATGGCCTCCGTGAAAATTCCAACGAATTTGCCTTCCAAGACTTTGCCAACATCCTCTGCTTGAGAGTGTTGCTGCGGGGTGCATAGTAGAAGTGGCTTGCTCTTGTTGAATAGTGATAGTTCTGAGGGTAACCTAGTGATGGTTCCACTGCCAAACACTACACGTGCGGGATTGCTGTTGTATACGAATTCTTCCATTGTATTGAAATCAGTGAACTTGCTTCGATGGTCCGCTTCGCATCCAAATACTTTAACGAAACGTCTGGTGATCTCTATCCTCCATAACAGACTGAGCCTGCTGCGGGGTCGTAAAGTTGTGTGAGCGGCAAATACATTAGCCGGGTCTCGCCAGACCATTGTGCCGGACGATCAATTGGTTAGCATGATCCTGAACCTAAACTGTTATCTTCAAATTGAACAAAGATGCTTATACTTGGGCGCGTTATCTTATCTTATTTGCATTGCAAGCCCAGCCAGACTAGTCCTTCCAACCGCCTTCAACAGCCACAATACACCAAAACATTATGATCAATGAAGCTTCCGCGACGCAGTCTACCTTTTCATCGAAAGATCTTACTATCGATAACATCACGGAAAATGTACACGCAATCAACTCGAACTGTGCCGATCGGCGGCTCAAATTCCTTCTGGAACGCCTTGTTACACATCTGCACGATTTTGCACGCGAGACTCGCCTCAGCACGACAGAATGGGAAGGAGCTATTCAATTTCTCACCCGGGTTGGCCAGATCTGTACTCCAGTGCGTCAAGAGTTCATTCTCTTATCAGACGTGCTCGGCTTGTCGCTGCTCGTAGACTCGATTGACCACCCGAAGCCGCCAGCATCAACAGATGGTACAGTACTAGGCCCATTTCACACACATGAAGCCGTGCACCAGCCGAATGGTGCTTTAATATCGCATGACGAAGAGGGCGAACCTATGCTAGTCCTCTGCACTGTTAAAGACACTGCAGGGAGGCCGATTCCTGGGGTCAAGGTCGATGTGTGGGAGACGGACTCGAAAGGATTTTACGACGTCCAGCATGCAGATCGCATAGGTCCAGATGGCCGCGCCGTGGTAGAGAGTAATGGGGAGGGGGAGTTCTACTTCAAAGCTATTGTGCCGGTTCCATACCCGATCCCGCACGACGGACCTGTGGGCAAATTACTCCAGAAGCTCAACCGACATCCATACCGACCGTCGCACTTCCATTTCATGTTTGAAAAACCGGAATATGACCGTCTCATCACAGCTTTGTATATACGTGGAGATCCATACGAAAGGACAGATGCTGTCTTTGGGGTGAAGGAGTCGCTAATTGTGGATCTGGAAAATGTTGTGGAGTACGAGGGGCTAGCGGAAAAATATGACGTCACGCGAGAGACGAAGTTGATGCAATACGACTTTGTACTTGTGAGTGACAAAGAGGCGGAAGAGTTACGACACAATCTTGCGCTGGAGGCATTGGGAAAGGCAGGCATCGAAGGGGTTACTGTCGTCAACGGAATGCTGGTACCTGATGTAGACTGAATACTCCTGCTTGAAAAGCTTCGGACTGAATGTGATTCATACTCGTGGAATTAGACTGGGCCCTTTCACACTTTACCTGCCTTTTAACAATACCTCAGCAAGTCTGGTCGCATCCATGTGCTGTTGAGAATGCGGTATGACCATGCGTGTTACATTGCGTTCATAAGGCGGCAAAATTCTTCGCCGCCGCATAAATGTCGCTACGCTATCGGCTGTTGTCATATACCAGAGGACGCGGCTGTTAACGAGCTTAACGAGTAGCGTACCACTAGAGATTCTTTCAAGTTTTGTTGTGGACATATTATTATACCTATCTGAACTTGAACAGCAACCCATCGGAAAACATACACACGACCAGAAATAACCTATCATGGCTGCCAAGGGTCAAATTCCTTCACCGTCGGATACTAAAGCACTACACCTAGTGGGCGTACATGTTACCCATTCTATTGCTCCATCGATGCACAACCATATAGCGCGCTCTCTCGGACTACCTTGGACGTTCCACGCCACCGAATGCCCCTCAATCTCCGATCTAAAGAACCTAGCTCGAGACCCCCAGACCGTTGGTCTCGTCGTCACCATGCCGTACAAAAATACTGTCATGCAGCATCTCGACGCGCTTGATGACCTCGCTATACAGATTGGGGCATGCAACAATGTATATCGCGACCCGAAAGATCCTACGAAGCTCAGAGGCACCAACACTGACTGGCTTGGGATCAGGGGTTGTCTTCTTGAGGGCGGTGAGCTAGTGAGCGGAAAACCAGCGCTGATTGTTGGAGCTGGTGGTGCCAGTCGCGCGGCGGTATATGTACTTCACAAGACGTTCCATGCTTCCACGATCTACATCTTGAACCGCGATGATGTAGAGGTTACTGCGCTTCTTGAGGATGCTCAGGGTCTCTGTCCGGCACCAAAGATCATGCACATCAAGACAATCGAGCAGGCGCAGGGGCTGGAGACGCCACACTATGTGGTTGGTACAGTACCAGACTTTGAACCCCAGACATCGGAAGAATTGACTGTCAAAGCGGTGCTAGACATGTTCTTGGGAAGAGTAGACAAGGGTGTGTTGTTGGATATGTGTTTCAAGCCAAGGAGGACGAGAATGATCAAGAAAGCGGAGAGAGATGGCTGGAGATGCGTGGAAGGAACGCATGTAATAGGCTATCAAATTGAGGAACAGTACCGATTGTGGGCAGGAGAAGAAAACGTGAAGGGCTTGGATGGAGAGGGAGCCAGGAAGGTTTTATGGGAGCAAGCGGATAAAGCATCTGGGATCAACTTCTGATTGTTCCATGTCATAGAGTTTTACTACTGACCGTTAGGTAGCTGACCATCGGCATTATTATTCGTGTGTATAAATCTGACCCAGTCCACTTATTCATTCAGGCGGAGTCGCTGAACGAATGTTTTCCACGCTTCAATGCCTCTCCTCGCGTGTTCTCGGGGTACATCTTCTCCCTGTTCGCTCATGGTTCTGGAAAACAATTCCATTGAAACCCATCCTTTATACCCCATTCCATAGATGATCGCTTTTGCTACATCTTCAGATGGTAAATATACTCCTCTATTGGTTTCGTACATATAAGCTCTCGCATTTCTTGACCAATTCATCCTAGCTGGGTTTCCTTCAACATGGAACGGGTGTCCCTTTACGAGGGGCGATTCCATACGCTCAGCGTCGACAACCTGAATATAGAACACTTTATTAAGATCGACGTCGTTGGCCAGCTGCTTGAGTGATGCGGCTAGATCGGCATCAGCATTGGGCGTCTTGCCTGTCGGAGACGCAGGATCGCCCCAAACGCGACCAGCAATGTTGAAAGTGTCAAGGCAGAGACCGAAGTTTGATCTGTTGACCCTCTGTACCACCTCGTAAGATTTCTCCCACGTGTCGATGTGGGTACTCCAGCAGAGAGCTTCATAAGCGAAGCGAATCGGCGGAACTTGTTTGCTTCCAAGATCAGCCAACTCGATGAGATCGCCGGTAATTATATTCATGTCAGCTGTCAACTGCTCCTCGGGTAGAAAGTTGGCTGGAATTTGTATGGTGTCTGTCTTGAGATGGTGAGCGATCTGGAACCACATGCGTATCCGCTCAATGAGAACCGTATGCTGCTTTCGATCCAGAAGGCCTTCGTAGAAGAGGAACGGCTGCAAACCAATGACCGTGAGGTTGACCTCGTCGAAAATTTTCCTTGCATGTTGAGCAGCGGAGAGGATTTGGTCATTGCTGGGTTCCTTAACGCCGTGTAATTGCCGTGCTAGATAATCAAGGTCCTCGTAGAAGACTTCGATGCCTTTGAAACCATGACTGGCCGCTTCTCGAACCTTTGTTTCAAAATCATGTACCCAAGCACGGCCAAGCGATGCAGAGAGGAGCGCAGGGCGAAAATCGGACATGGTGATTCAACTAAGGCTGGATCGCAAGAACAGTGTTCAGACTTGAAAGGCTGAGCATGGAGCTATGCAAGCTTTTGGCTAAGCAACAATTGAACAACAGCGCTAACGAAATCGGCAAAACGCATAGCCGCTCGGTGGAGGCTGCTAATTAGCTATGACGCAGCCGGCTTTTCTAGCCGGGATGGAGGTCGAAGAAAGCGCCCAAGTCGGTAGGCATATCATTCATCAAACCAAGATGTTTCATGAAGTCGGGTGGATTAGCAGTCCTGTACTTTATCAGCACGGAATCGAAGGAGTGAAGTATATGGTGGACGTACCAATCAGCAGCGTCAAGATCCGCCAATCTCTGGAATAGCCCTTCGTCGTCTGCCTGTTCTGGTATATAATCTGTCATGTCCAAATTCGTGTCCCTAGCATTCTGGGGATACGGCTGATTGGGACTACAAAGCGTCTGCGCTTGCATATTGGTGTAGAGTTGGCTAGGCAGGTGTATGTTCGAACTCTGTACGCCAGCTTGAGTCGCAAGGTGATCTGTTGGTATTATAGCTTCGATTGTCGAATGCGATCTAAAGACACCTTGCTCTCCCGCGAAGCTGCTCTGCTCATTGTTAGATAGGTCCTGACCAATGGTCTCTGTTAGAGAGCAATCCTCTGTTGGTAGGCCAAGCCTAGATTGATCGCTGGTGGACGTATTCGAAAATGTTTGAGATCGGTTGAGACGAAGTTCGAGCTCGTGTAGCTGATCATGGAGGGTTTGGATATCATCTTCACGACTGTTTTCCGTTGAAAGCCGTAGGTTGGCAATGTATACCGCACAAGTAGGGGGTACGACAGGTTCTCGCGTGCCACGAAGATAGTCCTGTAGTAGCTCGGCCGTCTTTCGGATCTTGTCGTAAGAGTTACTCAGCATGAGGCTGCCGTCGATCAGTCTCTGTTTGAGTATTCGGGTTAGGTCCGCCACAAAGCAATGGAAGTTAAGCCCATTAGGCATCACGTTTCCGAAGGAAACGCTGGATTCCAGTGAAGCCAACTCATTTGACCAGCCCAAGGCATCTCCCACGTCAATCGATTGTTCATTTAAACTGTAGCCGTCTTTCCTTGATCGAAGGACATCGTTTAGAATACCAACAGATTTTATGAAGCTGTTGAAAGTGCTCAAAACACGAGCAGGTACTTGACGGATTGGTTCGTGGTCTCCAGAGGTGCTGTAAGACTTCAACGGCTCCCATTCTTCTATACCCTCTGTTCCAAGAAGTCCAACTTTTTCAATGTCTGATCGTTGGAAGTAGGGTCGCAATTGCAATGAGTTGGCCACAATAGTCTCCAGAGCCATGCAACAGAGTGTGGTTCGCGTCATTCCAGTGTCTGCAGATACTTTTGACTGGCGCTGTCCCAGCGCGCAACCCTCCAAAGAGGTCAAAGTATATATCGCTCTACCAATAGTGGACCATGCGCCGACGAGGTCTCTAATCTCAAGGTGGGAAATAGCTATGATGAGAAGAGCTCTCACGTGACCTAATTCGTATTTCAAAGTTTGCTCTGGGAAAGAAGCAAGAATCTCGGCCGATGAATCTGAATACTGCGCCGCAGTCCGTGATGATGTATATCTCAAAACAGTCATAAGGAAAGCGCTATCACCACGAGATACGCCAGTAGCTTGAGCCGGATTATCATCAGGCGTGGCGAGCAAATAAGCGATTCTTAACAAGTCGTGCTTTTCGCAGATTGGCAGCCAGCAATGTGTGCCGGCGAAGTAGAGCTCGAGTAGATGTTCCCAGTTCGTAGGCAGATTTTTCGAAAGGGATTCTGCCGGATGGATTTTATGGGTGTCTATTAGAGGGGCTACGGGAGTTTCTGTGCCTGGAGCTAGAAGTAACGGGTCAACTTCGGGAATCTCAGTGGTAGTTGAGAACGAAGCCGGCTGAAGTCGATCCACGTTGTTGGCAGGTGAGAAGATCTCTGTATCCATGGGGCTTGGGAACACAACATCCCCAGGATTTTTGTCAATGAACAATTCTCGCTGTTGAAGCATAGCTGCCAGTGTCGCCGCTTTGGATACTTTGCGGTCAAAAGCATTAGCTTGTTCGGGCGCTTCGCCGTCTTCCGCCGTCTCCGCAGCGGACAAGACATGTTCGACTTGTTTTGCAACAGCACTCATCCGCCAGGTATCCAACAATGATTCGACAGAGTCTGCCCTGGGAAGGTTTCCGGAAGTTTGTGCATTGGGAGGGGGTGGTTCAGTGTTGCCGTCGAGCAGCGACGAAATCCAATTATCAGAGCCCCCATTAGTGACAAATATCAATCCAAGTAGCGATTCAAGAGCGCGTACGTATCCTGTTCGCAGGCCTCGTTTTCTGTTTTGTCGGTAGGTACACTCCCGCTGAGCGCGACGGCAATTGACACACGTTGGCTTGTCACCAGTACAGCGGTCTTTTCGTTTACGACAAGGCTCACAAGCTTCGCTCACTCGAAGACGGGGTTTGCGTGTTGGTGTGTCCTCGAGGTCCTCCGCATCTACATGCGTGCGCGACCGTTTGGTGGTGCCCGATCGTGTTGCAGGCATTGCAGGCATTGTCGTCGGGACCCCGAACAGCTACGGCGTGCGGCTGAGGCATGATCCGTGTGGGACCAATGGAGGATGAGGCTTGCATTACTTTCGTTTGTTCATCATTCCGCCTATCTATGTTGTTTTAGGATTAACGTGTCCGTGCACCCAATGCACGGATT